>CM073595.1:64871138-65271138 GCA_037074705.1 Zhengitettix transpicula | reverse complement strand
ATTACCCAAAATACAGTACATTATAATGTAATTATGAAAGTATATAAATAAAATGAATGTAAATTATATATAACTAAGGATATAAAAAAATGTGGCAGATCTGTTTTAAGTTGTGGGACTAGTAATGGGGGAAGGTTGAGTTTGAACTCCATTTCAGAATAACTGTAACTTTTCTCCAAATCAACTTGGAAAAAGCTGGGATAAAATCCAAATCCAAAGCTGCTTTCTTCCATATGAACATGGTTAAATCTCATAGAAATCCATAGGAACTGTTTAGTGAATTTATTAGGGATACATCCTTACAAATATGAAAGAAGATCCAATATATGAAAATTCTGTATCATTTTTTTTATTTGGATAATTTATTTCAAGGAAGGGAATCTCAGGTTATTGTAAACTGTTGAAAATCCCATAAAAGTATGTCCCCAATACAATATAAATGCAACTGTAATGGTTTTCATTCCATTTGTTTATTGTTTAGCACCCATATAAAACATTCTCTGGTTTCTGACCATGTTAAATATTTATCATTACACAATGTTTCCATTGCATGTTCTGCCATCATTGTCATGTGAATAGCGGTTACTTGTGTTAAAGTTAACAGTATAGTTGTGATTAATTGAAAACAGTAGCCACAAATATTTGTTAACTTCAACACAAGTTGACTGACTGCAAAGGCAGAGCAGGTCATGCAAATGTTGTGTTATAATAAATATTAAACTCTGTTGGAACCCTGACAATATTTTATTCATAATTTACCCTTGGAAAGTCCTCACTCTCTTAAATGTATACATTTATTACATATACATGATTATTTGTGCTTCATTATTGTCTTTTGTTTAGAACAAGTGAATGTCTGTATATTTTTAATAGCAGTTGGATTCTGGAAGCTGGAAAAGCCACATTGATAGGAGTTCCCATTCCTGAAACTTGCATAATCAGGTACTTGAACACTTGTCAACAAAGTTTGAAAATTTATTATTTTGAATTGAAAAATTACCACATATATTGTAGTATACACCAATGTTGGTAATAATAAATTTTTAAATTGTTCAAATATAAAACATATTCTATAAAATAATGAAAGAATGTTTGAACTATCACCGTGTAGCATGAGAAAAGTGAATATAGAGCGTTCCCAGATTGATTGTTATGTATATTTGGACGGTAAGTTAAGATGCAATAAGTCAAATGGTGAGTGTGTTATAGTCTGAAAAATCTCACAGCTGCAACCTAGTGGAGGGGATGAATTTTGGTCAGTCACATAGTTAGTTCATTTGTGGTGTTTGTTGAAGAGAGAGGTCGCTGTGGCCACTGGGCTGAGTGTAGTGGCTGAAATGTGTGGCCAAAAGGGTATAAATAGGTATATTTATAGGTATGAATAGGTATAAAATGTTTAAAGAATTGAACTGCATTATTAAACTGTGAAAGAAATATAATTTGGTGGAGATTGTGTATTCAAAATAATTGGGTGGCAAACAAGTATTGAACTCTGTCATCGTTGTTGGTAGCTGTATATGGATTTGATAGACTAGTGTCTATGGGTGAACTATAGTGTGATATAATCATTTTTTTTATCACTATAACACTGACTGGTGTCCACGGTCACAATATCTTGGGCGTTGGAGATATTATTGCTTGACTGGCTGGAGGGTGCAAGTGAAACATCTTGGGTCCATATGTCTGTAATGTGAAAGTGATTGTGCAATTGTATGCACATAATGATCTATTTTCAACACTTAAAGGTTTCATTTTTTTAAAAAAAACTGTGATTAATGTAAATTGTGTGGTGTTGAAATTTAAATCTGGATCAAGCAAAAGTGGTGTGTTGAGTTGGATTCAAAATTGGTAAAATACATTGTAAACCTTGCATCACTGTTGTACCAACAAATTTTATTTTTGTGTTTGTATTTCAAGGATATTTTATAAGTTAACATTTCTGTAATTGAAACTCAAAAATTGTTTTTAATTTTATATTTCATTTTATAAATTGCAAATCTATACTTTTCTGAGGCCTGATAAAGTGGCCCAAGATAAGAGTCTCATTTAAATTAATAGCAGTGGCAAGCTTAGGTAAAATTTATATGCAATATTCATTGTGAGTTTTAAATAAATTCTTTAAATATTATAACTAAACAAATTTATGTTTCATCATTACAAACCTATCATTAAATGAATATAACCTGTAAAGTTAAGTAACATTTAAATTTCTTTAAATATTTCAATATTACATTAAATTGCTACTCAAAGTAAATAATTTAAAAAGCTATAAGTTGCAAATATTTTAAATTTAATATCTATAAGTTTGTTATTACAATATATATAGGAGAATGGCGGGAATACGCTTTATGTGAATGCATATACTCTGGCGTAGAATTGCACACAAGGAAAAGCATACATTTGTTGTTATTATTTCAAATTTGATCTTTTTAAATTACTGATTTTTATTTTGAAGGTATTAAAGAAAGTAACAGTTATATTTAGAACTCTGATTATATTGACAGGCCATATCTATAGATACAATACAACAAGTTCAAAATGCATATGAAATCAAGCTTCGAGTAATATACATAATTTGCTTTGTCAATGTAAACGCCATAGTTGCAGTACAAAAACATCTATCTTATTAGACAAAACTACATAACATCACTTACCAATAAAAAGCAAAACAAAAATCACAGTCAATTGATAAACTGCTTGACCTAAAATGTTCTTCATCATTGTTCTTGATATAAGAGGTTTTGTCCTGCCATAAGGTTTCCTTAGAAGTAGATCTGGTGTAGGCATTTCTGTTGCTAGTGCTAATGATGCTAATGTGTCCATTATAAGATTTACCCATAACATTTGCACTGCCTATGACAAACAAGAGGTATTTGTATTTTAGTATTTAGAAATAATTGCAAAATGGCAAAATTAAAACTACTTATCTGGGTACCAGAACTTGTTATAAAGCTTGACCAAATATCTCATGAAAAGTTTGAGCAACATTACAGACCATTGACTTTTCTTAGGCATCATCTGTTTCTTCCTTCTTTTCCTTTCTTGTGACCTAATCTTGAGAGAGAGGGTGATAAGATGATTTGTAGCATGCACATTGTTGCTTTGTAATGGCCAGCCTTCCTGAGCTCTGAATCAACACTGCTAACCTAACCAAGCGGAGCATATTATTTATTTCCTTGGGAAAGAGGAGGAGGATATCAAGTCTGATAATTTGAATTCTGTAATCTTCGTATCATGGTTTCCGTCTCTCATGCTCAGGTAAATGAATACATACATACATATATATACATACATATATATATATATATATATATATATATATATATATATATATAATTACAATATTGGTATGAAAGAGAGATAGGCTGTGGCTTACCTGAAAGTGAAGTGTGGTGTCGCCATAAGGAAATGAAGGTTGTTCTTCTTCAGTTCCTTATGGTTACACCGCACTTCACTTTCAAGTAAGCCACAACCTTTCTCTCTTACCTTTCCATACCAATATTGCAATTATTTGTGACAATGTAATATCCTTACTAATATCGTATATATATATATATATATATATATATATATATATATAAGCACATGAGGAATATGTGACAAGACATCAAAAAAATTAACATATTTGGTTAGGAAAGAGAGAGAGCATAGCCAACCTACCTGAAATCAACATTTAGTCTAGTAGTGCTGAGCAGAAATAAGAATCACATTTTCGACAACCTGAGCCCCCTTCATCAGGACAGTAGAACAATGTATACACACACACACATATCTACCAGAGTTTTGCAATTGACCTCTCCTAAATCTGTATCAATTATTTGGCTGTTACATTAATTAGCCTTATATATACTAAGTAACCCCATTATTATAACAAAAATGTTATAATGTATTTGATAAGCAAATGTACATTCATAAAAGTATAATTATGTCACACTTTGGACAAACATGTTTACTGAATAACATTCACCTTTAATGGACTGTCCTGGACAGCACAAGCACCAATAAATGCAACTATGACTGCTACAACATTTACTGTCAGCTGGAATTGTAGAAACTTTGCTATACTATCATAAACATTTCGACCCCACATAACAGCTTTTACTATACTGCTGAAGTTATCATCAGTCAATATAATATCGGAAGCCTCCTTTGCCACATCAGTTCCAGCAATCCCCTGAAAGTAAACAAATTAAATTTATATTGATAATGTACAGTACTAATTGCTAACATATGTGAAAAGAAAATTACACACCATAGCAAAGCCAACATCAGCTTTCTTCAGGGCAGGACCATCATTGGTACCATCACCTGTGACTGCAACAACTTCTCGGCTGTCACTTATTTTACTATCAATGATACCTTTCACCAGTGTGTATTTATCAGTAGGAGATGATCTTGCCAAAACCCTAAGTTTAGGCCACACTTTATCCAGTAAATGCTGTTGAACCTGAAAAAAGTAATATGAGCTTAGTTTGTACCTCAAATACACAACACTATAATTAAACTAATACATTTTATAGAACTTGATTTGCAACTTCATCAATTCAACATGATCATTTATTAGTAGAAATTTGATTCTTTCAATGTGTCGTCAAAAATAGGTCTAGGTAGAAATTGTCTTTATTATATGACTAGAAAATGTCCAACTTGGGTCTTCTCTTTCTCATTAAGAGACTAGTTAACACATCAGAGTGAATAAATGAAAAATACAATTGAGTTTAGCCAGTATACTTAATACGTTTCACAGAAGAGCAATATTTGCAGATATTTTAGATACAAATGGAAAGTTAGCAGGATTTATGATAAAACAAACTACCAGTATATGACTATTTTATATCAAACATACTGATAGTTACAAATCTAAAACTTCCAAGGTCTTGAGAACAAAGTGGGTTTGCAGTAATGTCATATTAGTGTTAGTGTTCCAAATAATGAACAAATCATCCATCACATAATTTGTAATATACTTAAATAAAAAGTTCTCTGTTCTCACTCGCATGCCAACAGTGATTAAACCATGACTGATTCACTATTGCAGTGGGATGATCCGGTGGAGGATATATACAACACAAAATGTGATAGTCCCAGGACTTTGTCTAGAAGATGACGACAGGGCTTGCAGTCGTCGAAACGTCACGGTTACGAAGAACTGTTGGCACCCGAGTGAGAACTAACAAATTTTTATTCAGTAATCAAACTGCTCTGCCTCATCTAAACCTCTTACAAATCTACCAGAATTTTATTTTAATAATTGCTTATAAACTAGTGTTTTTGTATGATATAATATCCAAAAAATATTTTACTTGAAATGGAACTTACTTCTCCATTGCTGTCCCGTATCCTCCTGTTAAATTCTTTTCCTTCTAATATCAAGAAATCATCACCTGGCTTTATAATACCACATTTTGTGGCAATTGATCGAGCTGTATTGATATTGTCTCCCGTGACCATTCTAACAGTGATACCTGCTCGTTGGCATTTTCTGATAGCATCTGGAACCTAAATTAATGAGTGAGGGAAGGGAATGAGAAATTTTATAATGAAAACACAATCTGCTTTGAAGTGAAAAATTACCAAACAAATTAATTTATTGACAGTGATGTGTTGTGATATTGTGAACTACAATACAACCTTACCTCAGGCCGTACAGGATCTTCAATACCAACAACACACAAACACGTTAAATTGTTAACAATATTTTCTTCATCATCCCAATTAGGTTCGTTGTCTATGTGAACCTGGTTAATTTCTGCTTTGCCAGGAACAAAATCTCTGTATGCTATTGATATGGTACGTAAACCATCACAGGCCATGGGTTCTATAACTTGATTTACAAGGCGTTGCTGCATTTCTCTTGTGAACTTCTCCAAATGACCATCTCGTCCATAAATAAAAGCACATCTAAAACAGATTAAACACTATAATCTTTTATTCTTTTCAATATTAAAGTTAATTTATCTTTTTAATATAAAAATGTTAGAATACTTCAGAATTGAAATCTATTTCATAAGAAAGTACTACACTACCAACCGCAATATAAAGCAATTTATCATGATAACAGTGATAAATGTCCTCTCATTACAGTATATTTTCTTAGAAGAACGGTGTTCGAAATCATCATATAACTTACGTATAAATGACACAGGACCAGCCACAGTTACACTTCTCACGGACATTTAAATTCTAATTATTTATAGGGAAATAATAATTTACTTGGAAATGTACCAAGTAATTAAATCTTGTGTATATATGTGGCACATATACCAGCAGTACCCATGATAAACATAATTCATAATGAAAAAAATTAGTTTATTGACTCATAACAATAGCTAAAACAGAAAAAGAGAAGAGAGATGGTTTACTATAACTCACTTCTTTAGAATCATCTCAGAAGCTCCTTTAGAAAACAGTCTGAATCCACCACCTTGCCTTGGAACCACAGTACTCATGGATTTTCTCACAGAGTTGAAAGTATAGACTCTTGTAAATACTTCTTCTGGTGTATCATCCCTGATGGTTTGGTAATTCTTTCCAATACTTTGAACAAATCCCAGAAGAGCACATTCAGTTTTGTTACCAACTTGCTTTGGCAATTCTCCAGGCTCATCTGCAGGCTGTAAAGAAATATTTAAAATCCAATGAAATACTGGATTAACTATTTAGCAGTAAATAATATTTAGCATACAAATCCAACTAAGATTATCCCATTTTAGATAAAACAATAGAAATAATTTCTGCAAACTTAATGTTAATGCTGTTTAAAAAATTAAGGATTTTTAATATTATGGCAGATAATGTCTACACTTCCACATACCATAATGCGAGATGTGTATGCTGAATTGATGGCTATGGCTTGAATCAGCATATTTCCAATATGAACAGGAATATCAGAAAACTTTGGACTTGTCTTACTCAGCTTCTCACAGATGTAAGACTGCACAACAGTCATCCTATCCAACAGCAAAAATATTGCATGAAAAATTAATTATGACTATAGTAATTTACAAACAAATTGAAATTACCTGTTGGTAGTGAGAGTTCCTGTCTTGTCAGAACAAATTGCAGTTGCATTCCCCATAGTTTCACAAGCATCAAGATGCCTGACAAGGTTGTTGTCTTTCATCATTTTCTGCAAACAGAATAATGTGTAAACCTAAACTAAAGGCTTTATTATGGTTTTGGTAAATCATTAAATTTGACATCCAATTGGCCAAAACACATATTTGCTAATAATGTTTCGGACAATACTTATGGGTAAAATATATATGCATTAATCTGAGCTCAATTAATATTTTTTGTTGGGAGGTGTGGAGATAAACTGAAAGTCAATAAAAACAGATGAGATATGTAAAATAAAAAAAGACTGAGGGAAGAAAGAATAAGTTCTAATTAGAAAAGTGTGTTAGCAGCAAAAAGAATATACAGAAAATATATGTGCAATCACTAATTACGGCTTACTTTATGAATTTGCTTGAATATTTAGCATAGGATGTGATTTTTAATATTACATATGGTCTTGTATTAAAAAAATTAGATTTTAATATTTTTAATAACAAAATTTTATTAAACAATTATTGCAAAGTGGGAAAGTGCAAACAATTGGAGTAAACAATTAGTTGACTGAATATGATAGAAAGTTTTAACTCTAAAAATAGTAGGGGTATAAATTTATTAAAGCACAATTATCTAGGTAAACATTTGATTTATGATCATACATACCTTTACTGAATAAGCTAAAGATAAAGTAACAGCTAACGGAAGCCCTTCTGGCACTGCAACTACTAGCACAGTAACACCGATGATCAGATGTCTCACCAATTCATTTGCGTATGACGCAGTCCAACTTTGTTTCTGAATTACAAATGTAGTAACACAAAATTGAACAACTAAAATAACTACTGTTAGAACCGCTATACTTGAACCTGAAAATTTTAAAATAACCTCAAGGAAAATGTGTCATCCATAAAATATTCACACAGATGCAAAAATATCAAGAACACATACCTGCATAACCAATTTGAATAGCAAGTTTTGTAAGTTTTGCTTGGAGAACTGACTTTTCCTTCTTATGACTTTCAGTGGCAGGAGGTGGAGTATGATTTTCGGAGGCCTCTACATGTTTATTGGCAGTATGATCACTGATTGGTGCAGGAATATTTACATGGCTGTTACCAGTCACAGGTGCAGTTTCAGGCTCTTCTCCACTCCCTACACGCAGAAAAATTATTGAAATGAGTACTGCTTAACTCTTCAGCCAACAGACTATACAACTAATTGATTGTATATGTAAGATTTTTAAGTCGAGTATTAAAAAAATAAGAATGACAATGAAAAATTTTTGGTGACATTTGCAGTTATTTACAAATGTTTTGTGTAAATTGTCAAAACAATTTAGAATAAAAGCACAACATTGAAGTAATAAACAACTTCAAGAAATTGCTACACTTAGAAAACATGAAACAAGTTTCTCTACAGTACATCATTGTAATTAATTTTGTTAAAAGAAATAAACAAAGAGACATTTGAATAAAATGCTTATCACGGCATTATCAATGTATCCATTGCATTAGACACAATCTTCCAATAAATATATAAAAAATAATCTTTTTTAAATATTTTCTACATATGGGGGTGATGGGTAAGAATGGAGAATATTATCAGAATAAAATCTTTAATTATAAATTTTTGACATGAACAATACCAATTTCATGATCTTCAAACAAACAACTAACCTACAAACACCATAAAAAAAACTCTTAGAAAGCTACAAGGCCTCTCTGAACCAAACAAATTCATACTGAACATGCACTACCTCCATCATATATTTGTATCATAAAACTAGTTGAAAAATATATATAATATCCAATAAATTTAATTTTAAATCTATGTTCACATTCTACAACAAACTCCTGCAGTAAAAAAGAACAGATCAATTTGAAGTAAGTTACATCTTTTACTTATTTCAACTGTGGACTTAAAAATGTAGGTGAAACATGGAGGAAGGTCTCAATTCAAGAAAATGAGTTAACAGAAAATGGAAATTTAGAAGAAACTTCCAAATCTAAATTAGTTATGACGGACTGATGGTTTGGCTTTCCAGCCACCAGATAGTCCCCACACACATACAGGCAAACCTGCCAGATTGGCTCCCACTGAAAAGGGATCCTTCCTACATTTAAAGAAAGCTTGTAATAACAACAATAAATAAATATTATATTTATATACAGGGTGTAACAAAACTAGACACAAATTTCAGGAATGGATTCCTCATATTGAGAGAAGAAAATAAATTTCTTACAATATGCATAATTACAAAGTTATCCGAACTTCTGTATCTGATCGGTTTGTATTAAGTTTGTGCATTAAGGTACCTATGAGCAGTAAGACTGAAATGTGCGGAAGCATAGTCATGCACAAAGAACAGCTGTCAATGGAATGCTAGATGCAGGTCTTCCAAATAATGATGTATACCATTGCACAAGAAATTTGTATAGTTACTTCCATTTAGCCTGTTCGGAAGGAAATGGTCACAAAAAAAGGTAACCAACAATGTCTGCCCAGATTTTAAAGGATAATCTGTTTGTGAGATAATTAGCATTGGGATTCGTGTCTGCCCACATGTGCTGGTTGTGAAAATTCTGGATTCCATGTCTCATCTGTGAATAACACAACAGCTCCAAAGTGTTAGGATTCATACCACATTATTGGAAGAACCACTGGCAGAATATTAAATTTGCAGGATAATCTGCAGGAGACAAGGCTTGTACACACTGTAGATGATATGGATACAATTGCTGTCCTCATAGTAGTCTCCATACAGTCATGTGCAACAAATTCTCTGCAGTCCAAACATCATTATACTGACTCCAGAACGTGGAATTCATACTCTTCAGGCTTTTTAACTCTTAGATGTCACCTGGTTTTTAGTGGGCATGCAAAGCTCCCATGTTCATATAAGAGGTGATGGATTCCTTTGGAAGCCTTACGAACTGGTACTATCCACGTAGGGTATTGTTTCTGGTACAAATTATGCAACCTCAAAGCATTACCAACCTCCAAATCATACATGTAATGCATAAATGCGAGTTCTTCATTTGTGTGCATCACAACAGCCTACAGCCTACAACCAACAGAAAACAGACTGTCTATTTCACTGTAAACCTATTGCAGTACACAGACTGTCAACAAACCTATTGCAGCACACTGTAAACAACTGAAAACAGACTTCATACAAACCGATCAGATATGGATAAGTAACTTAGACAGGATGGATAATCATTTGCAGGTGCTGGGAAGTATTCAGGTCATGTCAATTATATTCATATTTCCTCGTGTAACAATTGTAGTCAGTCCCGTATTTTAATCCAGATAACAAGGCATGTTGTCATGTATTAACATTCATAAAAGTTGGGATAGTTCTGTATTTATGCATTTCCGGACCTATGTAGTAATACACTTTTTTTTTCCTCATTACTGAAATTTTGCTGTAGAGTTCTGTTTCACCCTGTGTATACATAAGGATGTATCACGTTGTCAGAATAATTAAAACAATTGGCATGGAAAGGAAAGAGAGAAAGATTGTGGCTACCTGAAACACACTCCATGGAAATCTGACACATGAAATGCCTTCTTTCTCCCGAATGGCGATGCCAAGCATCAATTTCAATTCCAAACCAATTGTTTATATATATAAAACATATATTTATAACCATAAAATTCAAACAGCAAATGAACACATCATTTAAGCAAACACTTCTTTGACAATTTATTTCTTCCTCTATCACCAATTAGTTATTTCGGAGAATGGCCCAAATGCTGCAGATTGGATAATGCGATCGAAATAGTAAGGTGTAGTTTATAACATTAAGGATTTTGACAGTGTCTAATCTTAAAGTGTTATAAATGACAAAATTTGAAAGATTATCATCAAGTTATGAATCTGGATTTATGAATATCTTCATTAAAGTAAATTGGAGAACTTCACGGCATCCTGTGCAAATGACGCAATTGATATTCTACTGTGAAATTACTTGCTGTTGATCAATTGAGGGTTTAAAAGTTACAAGAATCCTTGTAAATTTAAATAAAATTCCAAATTGAACTGTGTGGATTGTGTTGAAAATTAAAAGAGAAATTTATCATCTACACCAAATTAAAAAGTAAAATATAGAATGAAACAAGCGGAAAAGATACAGTAACTTTCAGAAAAACATTAATCCATCATAATTTAATTTATATGTATTCACTTGTAAATGTCACCTTGGAGCCATTCCCTATTTTAGTATTAAATATATCTGCATAGCCTGTACATTGTTTTAAGAGAGGCACTTTGTCTGACATACTGACTTTACGCACATTATGACTGTTAGCATGGTTATACGATTTGGCTGTTGGATGAATAAAAAATTGTTTGTTTGTACTTCGAACTTTAAGATCAATTAAAGTTGCCCATATTCCCACAGCTAGAAACTGGCCACCCAAGTATATCAAAACATCAGTCTGTCATTATGTATGTGGCCAGTCTTGGGACAATGGCCACTGATTATCCTTCAACAATTTTCATGCTCAAATAAAAAAAGAATATATAAAGTAAAACCTCTTACACTATAACCCATTAATGTTCCTGATATTTGGAATTTCATCTTATTTCAGGAAAAAATTAGCCACTACATCCTGGCTTCAAACCCAACACTTCTTCCTCTGCAGTCACTTCACCCATACCAAAGAACCACAATGTCTTACTTTGCTTGCTCATAATCTCTGTAAAACCCTATGTAAAAGATTAGTACCATAAGCTGGTATGTCTGTTTTTCAAAGGCTGGTATAAATTGAGTAGGCCATTGACTGTATTACTGTATAAGCTAACTGTTGATGTCCTGAGAGATGCACCTTCAATCCAAAAAGTGTTTTTGTTCAAAACAATTATTTTCCTGTTTCATGGTTTATTAATTTGATTCCTTTTCCAAGATAGAATTCTATTAACAATCCACTTTCTCACTGCAACCCATTGTGATGCAACCTTGCATTGTCAATGGAAAATATGTTTAATAATAACATTCCAAATAAATTTATAATATAGTAATTAGGCTTGCAATTCAAATTAACAGCAAATAGATAATACTGTTACAGGTCTGTAATATCAAGATTATATAAAAGATAGAAAAACAGTCACATGAACCAGAAATACAAAAAAAGTTTTTTAAAGTCACCTAAAATGAAGGGAAGTAATTGTTTTTACTAAATAAAAATTAATTCACTAATGTATCATGATTAGCAGATTTATAGTAGAGAAAATTATCTGAACAAGGATTTCATATTAAAAAGTGTTCATGATTTTTGAGTTGATAAACAATCATTTGACTCTGAAGAGCAAAAAAGTCCCAATGAAGTGCTGGGTAAAGTAAAAGTCATTTAAAAGGACCCCCCCCCCCCAGCATGTTGTGTAAGAATGAAATAAGACCAATATTTAGAAGCTGTAATAAAACCACAAGCCTTATTTCTTTGATCAAAAACATGATGCAAAAAATGCATTGATAAAATAACTTGCCAGGTTAGATAGGGAAACCGGCTTGTCTGTAAAAAAATATGATTACAAGGTGAAAATATAATCAGGCAATTAAACCCCTAACACATATTGAAGACTTCACATGCTTAAACGTTAATGTTCTGTTAGACTTTACTATTTAATAAAGATAGATACAAACTTCAGTTTGTTCAAGTTGACTTCAGTAAAAGTTGTATTATTTATTGATTATGTGGTCACTAATGAGTGAGTATCAGAATAAGAAAAGAATAAGAAGGGTTGATCTTGACAAAAAATTACAATGGGGGCATAACAGTAAAGTTTTACTTACTAAATAAGAGGACACAAAATTGAGGATTAAGTGCTATACCCAATGTGTCTTCCTACTTACAGAAATTGTGTAATAAATTTCTTTAAGAAAGTAGTTAACAACAGAGCTTTGAAACACTTAAAATTTCAGTTGGTTTCAGGTAATTATTTTAACAGAAAAGGCCATTACTCCTACACTTGTACAATCTGTATGGAATTATCTATGACTATTCCAAGACATTTTATGGGTTGACCAGTGTTTAATTTTTTTAAAAAATTGAAATACTGTGGAATATCACTAATTCTTGTATTTCATAAGTAATCAGAAGCAAATAGTAATGTTGAACAATTAAAACTCTGCCTAATCTTTTAAATCTGTTTGGAGACAAATAAGGACAGGAGGTTTCATTTTGGGAAAATTCCTCTTTTTAATAAATATAATTGATTTATCAAAATGTATGAATACAATGAGGCTACATTTTAAAAAAAGACACTAGAATATCAATACAGAACACACCTTGGAAGAAATATAATGATGTATTTTTCCCCATTCATTTGTAGAAAAACTAACATTTCATATGATTTTAAATGCTGAATCCTGAATAAAGAAGTTTTAGAGATAGTAAATGATGAAATTAGTAGTGTGCAATATTTGGCATTTGTCAGACCTTTGGAGTGTAATAAATTAAATCAGAAAAATACTGGTGCTCTTAAAATATGTCAAATTGCACCAATTTGAGCAATATAAAATTAATTTACATACTTTCTCTCCTTATCAACATTTGGAATAATTTTCTGAGGTTATTTGACTGTGCTATGTTAAGTTTCAACAAGGGAACCACACATCTTTTTAATAAATTGGTCATTTATAGTCCTACATGTAAGAATTTTTGAGTAAGAAAATAAAATGACTTATATAAACACCATAAATCATTGTCTATTACAAAAAAAAAATCCATTATAAGCTTATTGTTGATAAATTCCTTAAACAGTAAAATCAAATTCAAACAATAAATATGAACACTGTCTATTTGATAGAATATCATTAATAACAAGCGATTTGATTATGTCCATTTGATAGAATATCATTAATAACAAGCGATTTGATTATGTCCATATAATATTTACTTGACAGAACAAATAATATGCACAGTTTAATTTAGTTAAAATTATAGCACCAATGTAATCATTGCATTACAGTACAACAATAGTCTAATTAGAAAAATAAGGATTTCAAACAGGTATAAAGATGTGATTAATAATTTTTAAAAATAAACAAGACAAGTGTGATAATTAGAATAAAGGGTCAATTAACAAACATGCAAAACAAAATGAATAAAACACAAACCATGTTTACTTATACATATAGAAGTTTAGACATACACTGCTATAACGGGCTCAGCATCTTAATAGCAACACCTGATCACATATCTACATGCTGAAATTTGCAAGCTACTTGTGAAAAAATTACATTTCTGATGTGGGTTTTATTTGACATAACAATTGCATTTCTACAGTAAATCATGTGGAAAAATTATGAATTTCATACTGCACAATACATGAAAGTGGAATTAATATTCATAAGAAAGAAATAGACTAAAAACTAACTGGTTAAGGAAAAAGCACTGTAAGTTTAATTATTTTTCCTTCAACTTGTGCTACATATTCTTAAATAACCTTTACTAATGATGAAACTAAGATATTTATTTTTATAACCATTTCAGCCAATACTGAATTCTGATATGGTCTTTCAAACTTACAATGCAAGAGTTTTACTGTTTACATGGAATCTGCTATTTAGAATGAAGTGAAAACTTATTAGGGATGTCCAACTAATAGTACTGAAAGAAAATTTGGTTATAATGAAGAATAGAAGTTTAATTCCAGTGCAGGACTACTATCAGATCAGTCAATTTATCAAAGATATCCCTTTGCAAATCAGCAAAAATATTAATACCAATTAATCCAGATATTTCAGAGTCGATAGTACTATATCTTTTATTCATGTTTGAATAAAAGAGTTTGGCAAAAGACATTCCTGGTGTACAAAGATATATAAATTAATATACTTAACAACAATGGTGTTTGAACTTAACGTGGTTCAGATTTATATTGAAATTAAACTATATTTATTATTTTACTTTACATTTAATTTTATTTTATAGTTGTTTAATCCAATGAACTTGGGTTCTTAATACACTTTTCTTTCGACATTTGATTCTTATAAAACTTTTACATTGTATTAAAAATTTTATATTTGTGGTCATGCTATAGAGTCCAACTGCTAAACTGCAAGACAAGTTTAATATGAGTACAGAGTAAATTATACTTTGAGAAATTGTTTAAGATTGTCACTATGAATAATAGTTCTCAAAAGCACATTACTTTATTATGGTGAATAGAAAATCACCATAATGATTGGTAACATTATACTAAAATTTCAAATAACCTTTGCTAATACCAGTGATTTAATTATATATAATTAGTTCCTCAAAAATTTCTCTTAATACATGTGACAAAGTTAAAAATATAAGTGCGGCTTTCAAATCTGATGAGCACCAAAGGCTGTCCCTTAACAATCATCAAAATAATAAACTGAATGTTCCCAGCAGAAATAATATTGCAGTTTTCACTCATGATATAATTAGATGTTCATGGATAGCAACTATCAGTTTTAGATTTTTTCTATAAATTTTTAAACAAATTTTAATATTATAATTGAGAGAGAATATTTCTTTTAATTAAATTTTATCAATAGAATTAATCAGTTGATTTGGATACAAACAATATAATTATAACTTTAAATTATTCCAAATATTTTCTGGTATGGAGTGGATATCTTTCCAAATAAAATTATTTATATTAAGAAAGATGGCAGTTAATTTACTTCTTAGTGACTATTGTTACAGATAAACTGCATGAAAAAAAAAATATAAATTGATTTCCCTGGTGACTTTATTATTTCATTCAAGTAAATCCAGTTATGACCTCATACCCCCATTTTTTTTAACGATGAGCAGTAAATCATTGTAATTATTTAAACTAAATAATACACTTTCAATTTATGAAGAACATTAATATATGGAATCTTAGGAAATACACGAGCAACATTCAATGTTTTAGCATTTTATTTTTATTATAGTTTAGTTCATTCTCATTAGTAAAAATAATTATTCATCGTTAGAACTGACACAAAATCAAATTTTCTAATTTCATAATTTAAGCATAAATAAAGCAAAATAAATAAAGATTTTCACCTGTCAAACTCTTCTTCTTCCTCTGTTTCTTAGCTTCTGAAGAGGGAATCATGCAAAAGGAAATTTATTAGTATTAAAAACACAAAATCAAATTAACATTTCCATCCTTATTAGCAATGATTCCACAATGGAGACTGTAAATAATGTGCTACAGAAAACTATCAGTGTGTGCATGTAGAAATAAACACACACATATATACTGTGATTCAGTGGTTAATGTGAGAATATATGTTACAGTACTATACTACAGTATCCATTGTAAAATATTTGATGACTAAGCAGTAAGTACTAATGTAATACATCTAGTAACATTTACTTGAGATTTGTCATGAAAAAAATTTAATATGGAGTTTTGGAGCCGTCTTGTAAGCTCTTATTGATATATAATAAATATATTTTCTTAATTTTTATAAATGGATTCTATATAACCTGATAGCTTGCATCAAACATGAATAAACTAAGATATAAACAGGGTGTTAATCATGCTCCTGAAATTGTTTTACATGCATACTTTCCCATGAGTAACAAATATCAATTACCTTTTTTACGTTTTTTAATTTCTGCTTCCTGTTGATCAACAGCTGCTCCAAGGAGTGTAAATATTATTCCTGCTTGAGAATTTACTCCAACAGCAGTCACAAGCATCTTACCACTGCCTTCCATAACATGAGTTCCTGAAATAAATTTAAATTTAAATAAATTTCTTTATTTTATTACATTAATCATTTATTTATTACTGTTATTATTAACACACTTTAACAGTTTGAGGCTCACATCAACTATATGTTGGTTAATGGATGTTAAGTTTTGGAATAACATTAATTTTCTATTTGAAAAGTTTATTAGCATCCATGAAGGTCTTTCAAAATTCGTATTCCTATTGACACTTACTTATTTAGCTAATTATGAATATACAATAATGAAGTGGCAAATTATAAAATCTAGAAGAAAAAAGTCTTTCCTCATTTTTATTATTAAAATTATACACTACCTGAGAGTACCATTGGATCAAAACTTTCTCCCTTCTTTACATGATCTGATTCTCCAGTTAGAGATGATTCATCTATTTTCAGATCATTACTTTGGATCAGTATACCATCTGCTGGAAGTAAGTCTCCATATTTCACCTATTTCAGAAGTAGAAATGAAAAAAACATAACACATCATAATATTTTAACCATTTACCACAGAGTTTAATCTAATTATATATAAAAACAATAGCAGCTTCTAATACATTAAAATATTGTCTCCAAGACCTTAAAAGATACAATATAAAATGTAACTGACATGTAACTTTACACAATGAATATTTAAAACTAACTTTTAATGAGAAAATAATGAATAGTTCACCTATGGCTTTCTTTAAACATTTCACTTATATAATTACAGTATATATAATTACAGTATCATTAGTTTATAAAATGTTTTTTTTCCCTGCCACTTATGCTACAGTCACTGAACTCATTGTTCAACAATATTACATTAAAGAACTGTAGGAAACAAAAACTATACTGGCAACAGTTTTGATATTTAACTAAATTATTATGTATAATTTTTAAATTCTGATCTTAATTTATAAACTGGTATAATAACCTTACCTGGCAAATATCTCCTACAACAATATCACCAACAGATATTTGCTTAACTTCGCCAGCTCTTATTACGGAAAATTTGTGTTCACCCTCAATTCTACTCTGCAAGCCTCGGAACTGTCTTTCTTTAGTATAATCATTGAATGCCGTAACAATGACCACAACAATGACAGAGATAAGAATGGCCAATCCCTCAATCCAACCATGTTTTGCTTCATCATCATCAAACTCTGTAAACACAAAGAAAAAGTTTAGATTATAAATATAGCCAGAAGCAGTTGACTTTGTTGAATGTGTCAAAGACTGCAAACTATTTTATTTTTTATAATGTTGCGTATGTACAACCAAACTGAAATAAACTAATATAAAAATAAATACTAATAGTTCATATTGTTAATAATCAAATTTTCTTCATAATTATAGTAATAAATAAATCACTTTCTTTGCATCATATTGCTTGTGATTAAGTGTACTGTGGGTAATTTTAAAACTTGTACCATGTTACAATAAACCAACATACTTCAATTAATACAAATGCACTGAACAACAAAACACCAGCGAAAGCAGATTTTACTGAATTTATGTAAATATGTGAAAAATGCAATTATCTTTATTTTCAAATATTTGAAGTCACTAAATTTGGTAACTAATAATCAGTTCTAAATTTGTATTAGTTAATTATGCAGTCATTTTCATATTTTTGTAACATATTACCAACTTACTAAAATTGCCTCCATCTTGAACCAAAAGCAGTGTTCTAGCCTTACAGGAAACTTAATTTTAAGTATGAAAGTAAGTATAATTAGTTTAGTTTTAGAGCAATTGATTGTAAACATATTAATATTGAACTATGTTGATAATTCTTAACATTTCGAAATATGCAATCAAGGTTTTCTGAAACAAGTAGAGTAAATATAAAGGTAATAAGAGTAAGCCGAATATTTAAAATTTGTATTCTTACTGTAAAACAACTAGAAAAATGCAGTCCTATCTGTGAGAGATGTTTTGAAGTTAAGTGCTCTATTATAATGATAACTTTACCAGAAGTATCAAAACATAAAACTAAGATTTGGTATAAAGTAATTAATTAGGAACCCACCTTAAAATATATTTTGTGTGTATTTATATTCTATTTAAAAGTTGTAAAATTTGATTATAAAACTAAAATGGAGATAAATATCAAAAGACTGTAAAAAAATAATTAACATAATGTTTATTTAAGTACCTTTAGAATAAAAGCCATTAATTTTATACTACCTACACACGAAACATTCCGATTTTACAAAATACTTCTAATCGTCTATATGTTTGCATATATATATATATATATATATATATATATATATATATATATATATATATGTGTGTGTGTGTGTGTGTGAGTGTGTGCAGTACTTTGGAATAAAGACTTCCTTAAATCTAATGTTCACTGATTGTACAATTTTGGTACAGTTATAAGAAACTCAACAATTTTTGTGTTGTGGTATGCAAGGATTAAGTTGATTATATCTAATTGCTTTACTGAGAGACAGGCTCCATTATCTGTGTCTGTTGGAAATAAATTAAAACATGAAATAATTTAATCATGATTTTTTCTATATCTGCTATTCAGTATTTCAAATTCATATATTGATATGCGAGGAAAAATGTGTGCCAGGTAATATTTGTATGAAAATTTCAACCATTTGGGAATGGTGATATTTTATTCATATAATTGAACCAATTTTATGGCACTTAGCCATAATACTGTGGAATAAACAACCCAAAATTTGACAAGAATAACTCAAAGGTACTTCAAGTTTTAAGCTCTAATATTAATTAATGACTAAAGGTATGATGAAAACATTGTCAAAACATACGCAAAATAGTGATGACTAATTCTAATAGAAATAAAGATTAATATAATCAAAGTAACTTAAATATATGGATTAAATGGCCATCTGTAACTTGCTTCTAAGAGCAAATGGAACTGTCAAGCTTCATTTTATTTCAATTTATTGAAAGCTGTAGGATATTGAGTTTAGAACTAACTGTTTTACCAGAAACTAATTGTTTTTATGAAGAAATAAATGACAACACTCTTGGTATCCATGCAAGTCTTCCCAATTTTTCAATATGATTCACAGTTTCTAATTAGGAATTTGATCTACAAATTTTAGTCATAAACAATAACAATTTGTAGAAACAACATTTCTAGGTCTACACAAATTCATCGAGATTTTTTTACTGCCACAGAAACCTTCGTAATCTAGAAACTTAGTTAAGCAGCCTACACATACAAGATTACGTGATGTTAGAGGTAATTGTTTTCTGGGTACACTGAATACTTCATTCCACATTTTGTAAACTAGCAAACAATTGGAGTTCATAATTAAATGAAACATTATGAACATTCATGTCGGTAAAGTATTTAACATTTCATTCTCATTTATTGTGGCAGTACCCAAACACAATTTTTAAACATTAAATGCTTTATCTTACTTTCATATTATTTTTGTCTACTTTACAGTTATCAACATCTAAAAAATATCTATAAATAAATTATTTAAGTAGTAACAAAATGTTCACACCCCTAACACAGTGATGTTAGCAATATATCAAGTTTTATCATACTTCTGTAGACTGCTGCCTTATGCCAGCAATAGTCTCACCTTTATTGTCACTTGAGACAATAAAGTATATGGAACAAAATCTAGCATAAGGAATAAAGTAACTTAATTCAATTTCTATAAAACACTGAACATTAAATACACTACGGAGTTCACCTATGAAGGATATATCTAAAATAAATCTAGTCTTAATTTAACATATGATTGTAACTTCATGTCTTTGTACTGAAGTTATATACAATGTCTAAACTAAAATGTAAACCTTTCTGAAGGCAACTACAATGTGAAACTAGAAATTTACTATGTATAATCTTACAAAAACTGCAAAAGATCTTGATAAAAAATTACATGACAGGACCTCATAATGTGGAAATGTTTGACTATTCTATAATATGTGATAAATCATGTTATGCACAATGACTTTGGAAACCCGAAGATTCAATCTTAAGACTGGTAAAAAATATTGAGTTAACGCTTATCAACTGTTCTTAGACATTCAGTCATTATAATGTAAAGGAGGACTTTATGCAAAATAATGGTTTTACACTGGGTTAAGTATTAACAGAACGTCCCTAATTTGAAGGAGAAATTTGGAATCTGTTACAGAATTTTATTTGTAAATACAACTTCTAAGGCAGTTGTTTTAAACCTGGCTTTTCAAAATCAATAATCTTCCATTCATTGGAATAGGAATACCCAAATGAAGCAAGTTCTTGGTAGGAATACAACAAAAGTGACAAAGAATGACATCATTCTTAGCTAACTGGCAGCACTGCCCATTACAAGGTTGATGCCTCTATGTGCACCCACTCACTCATTTTCACACATATACACATTAAATTGTTTGGCAAAAAATGTGAACTCCCAATAACCACATCTCATTCATTTATTCATACATACATGCACAAAATTACCACACGGGCAACCCCAACCATTATAGCACAGAAATTATGCCAGAGACACCCAGGTAGCCCAAGTGATTAATTTAAATAAAACATCAGGATGCAGGATGAGTGTTAATTTGGATACATAATGTGCAAAATTGTGTGTAGTAAGGTTATTGGCTACAAATATTAATACAACAGTTTTTAGTAAAATAACATCCAACAGGTATAGATAATTGTGGTCTTTCTTTGCTCGCCATGCAGTACTTAGAAACAAAGAGAAACTACTTTCATTAGTTAATTTCATTTTGATTTATATACCATGCTGCACAACTACAAAAACTAAAAGAATCTGAGATGTTTCTTCTTCAGAATCACAATTTTTAAAGAGGTAGGTTGGAGGACAGTTTTCTTGTTGTAGCTTTATCAAGTTTTTATTTAGGAACATGCTGTTGACAGTTTTTGTTAAACAGAATGACAATAGAAAGGACAAATATTGCACTGTACTTTGTTCAAATGTGGTAATGTCATAATTTTTACAAGAGTTCTGCACCAAACATTTAAGTGCAACAAATTCTACAAATATCAACATCAAATTACATATTACATTTTAACATATTACAACATAAATACAGTTAACCTACTGACACACATATTCCAATGTATTTACCAGTGTCTTCTAGCTCATCTGAAGATGGCAATCCAAAAATAAAAACATTCAATTGTTAATTGCCACTATCTGCTTGCAAATATGTACTACTGCAAAAGGAATCAATGATAAATCTGTAACTCCTACATTTAAATTAATATAATTATTACAGAGTTAGTACAAACTGCTAATTCTTAAATTATCACCACACTGTACACTCCCTAATATGTTCAAGTAGCAAAACCTTAACTTATAAGCATGCATATTACAAGCACACAATGTGTAAGGGGGCGAGATGGGGGGCAATATTAATGTATTTGCAGTCTTAATAATTCATAAATAAAAATAATGAAGCAGCTATCACTTTTATGCCTATACTGTAGAATGATATGTATACTTTGCTAATGACAAGAAACAAAGATATTAAGACATTAAGATAAAAATAATAAGTGTGTATAAATCTAAATGGATGAGTAGGTAATTTATGCATATTTTGTCAATAAATTGATAAAAATGAAAATTGTTTTTTTAACCATTGTGTTTGGATATAAAAACTATTCATGTCAGCCTATTTTCATTAATCCTGATCATTTCAAATAATACTTTGGTAAAGATGTCTAAGCGTAAAACTTTTTTTCAGTACAACATACAGAAATCTGGATTTATTATTAGAAAGGTCCATATTGTCTATTTTCAATTTTCAATTGAACCATTCTGTTGCCCTCAATGATTAATGTAATATATTCGGGGGATAAAGAATAAAAATTCCCTATTGCTTGGGCAGTACAATATTTATATGCAAGTGCTGCGACTGTATTTCAATAATTCATCAATAGTAGCTATAATAGTTTTAGTTATATAATCAATACTGCAATATTTTTAACTGATGACTATTTCTGTGCTCAAAATGGAAAGTATTGAAAAAATTTGAGATAATTCATACAATAATAAAAAAACAATATTGTATTTAATTTTAATGGGAAGAATCTTGAATACTTCCTTACAATTACATAATAATTGTACACAAGTAGACATTCATTGCTTACTGCAGTGATATTGGGTCAAGATTGCACCAGCAATCAAATGCTTTATGCATTGTGAACTTATGCAATAAATGCCTGAAGTGCAGACCACTAAAAGATGCAGCTTATCATCACAAACTTTATAATAGCTAGTTATACCCACTACCATGATTATGTATATATTGAATTTAATCAAATCCATTTCTGAAATTTTTATATAATATTTAAATTTGGCTTATAGGTCCAATGTGACTATCTATAGAAATGTCTCCCACTACATCACCTGAACACCCAGAAACAATTCAATTTATTGTAATTCTATGAAATAATAACCATATAAATATTTTTTTTTAAATAAAATTTTTTAATTTTTAATCAACTATATTGAAGTTTTCACATTAAATATTTGACAAAATGGACCCTTGTAGGAGAAACAGTAACACTATTCTTGTGAATAATTAAAGAATTTCTGCATTTTTGATCACCTAGATATTTCTCCCTGGTGATGAAGGGGTCCAGGCCCTCAAAAATTTGAACTTCCACCTATGCCAGACTGGACCAACTATTGATTTCAGGGAAGTCAGCATCACTGTCTCTCTTTTGTATCTAAATGTGTTATTCATAGAAAAAAAATATCTTCCTACTTCTGAACAGATTGAGCTTAGAAGATATCTGTATATATGTATCACAATGATAGAAGTAATTATGCCGAGGTTGAAATAGTACAAAAATGAAGTCAAAACAAACTTTTGATTGGCAAGGTTTCTGATCACAAGAAATTATCAATAAAAATGTTTCAAATACATTTAAAAATATGAAATATAACAAGGTACTTGTGGTCCAAACCTTTTAACAATTATTTATATTTCTGTCACAAAGTTTATTACATGTGAATATTTTGATTTAGAAATAAGTCGAGTGAAAATTGTTAAATTTTCCAAGGAGCCAAGTTATTTATCAAGATAATAGGGGCATTGAATTAAAAGAGATTACATTTAATGAAATAAGTTACAAATATTAACAATGTAGGTTTTCCACACCATATTCATTTATCAATAGGCATTTGGTGCTGATTTGCAAGAAACTGAGGAATTGCAAAAGAAAGGAAAGTTGAAGAAAATGTTAGAAGTCTCATTGTGTTAATATACTATTTACTGAAGGACAAAAATGAGAGACAACGTAATAATCTGGTTTTGAAAATGAAAATAGGCTGATTTGAGCATTAAAAAAAAAGTTTCACATAACAAAAGCCAAAGAAAAAAAAGTTTATTATAACTAAAAAAAAATAATTGAGGAAAACTGCTTTTACACGATTATATTCAAGCAAATTCTGAACAAAGCATCATCATTTCCATTGCCAGTATTGACGAAAACATATTTCAATTTATATTTTCTTCCATAACACAGCCAAGAAAATTACATCAAAAATGATTTTGTTCATGAGAAAAACACCCAGGCTCATTAAATTGTAGAATTAGGAAAGTAAACAATTGTGAAATATAATATTTGTCAGTGAATAAAGCATAAAATATTGTAACAAAATTAATTCATTCCCCATAAGCTATGAAAATATATTGTAATATAACCTGAGAACACTTAATTTGAAAGTAGATTGAAAAGCACGTGAATATGGAAAATGTATAGTTAAATGTTCCAAAATTGTTGCTTTGTAATTAACACACAACAGTATATTACAAAGGCAAATAAGCAGCATTATCATAAATTTAAATATACCTAACAAAGTACTTAATAAGTCCTCCATTTCTTTCAATACTGCATGTAATTGTTTTACTTACTTGCATGTTCATCAGATGGGTGATAGAATGATAAACCCAATGAAACTAAAGCAGCAACTTCTAAAATAATTAAGGTAACATCTTGTAGTGCTTCCCATACCAATTGGAGAAAGGTTTTGGGAGGCTTTGGAGGTATAATATTTGAGCCAAACGTTTCCCTTCTGTGTTCTATATCTGCAGTTGACCCACTGAGACCTGAAAAAAGTTATGTTAATAGGGTAACAAACCTTTAAAACACAGACAACAGTAACCAAGTTTACCTTCACTAGGAGATGTGTACAGCTTTTTACATAATTCCTGGACACCCCCGTGGTCATTTACTTTCGAGATTCCTTCTCGGCCACGGGTTTCCATAAGCTCCCGAAGCTGCTTGAGGGTGACGCCATACTGAGTTGGTCGTCCGTCTATCGTTGCCATCTCTCAACCTGAAAACAACAAAATTTGGTTTCAGTATATCCAATCCATTAATGAAAACAGTTCATTTATTGATATTAATATTCAGGTTTCAATATCCTACATGAATGAACCTCAAAATTGCTATTAAAATTTCTAACCAAAACTATAAATATGCCGTGATGAAAAGACATTTAAGTAAAATTTAGGCAATTATTGTGTAGGCCTGAATTATTTTTCATGTGGATGTAAATCATACCAAATAAATTTTGAAAAGTATCATAGCTATCCAACCCATAATTACAGTTGAGTGCACAACATTTGGATTAAGTAAATATTTCAAATCGCATACATATTGCCAAGGTGAATAAACCTCAGTAAATCTAGCTATGTTCTGATATTTAAACATTTGGAATGAACACTCCTTCCATCATCCTAAAAAATAATCTCTTTCACACTCAAACTTCCTTTCAAAATTGACGTTCAGTCACATTATAAGTTGCGCTTCAGAACATTCAGCTTTTGTATGTTTAAAATAAAACTATTAATAAAGGAAAATCCTTTCTCAGGACCATTTGGGCGAGTAAGCATTGCAGCCATATCAAGTGTTTAAGTTCTACTGTGAAATAGTATTCAATTGCAGTCTTTCAACACTGTAGATCTATGAAGGCAACATAAATTCAAGAATCTAAGAATATGGAAAATATCTCTCAACAATATCGCATGAAGGTTGTGAAAAGTAGCAAAGGCTTACATTTATAATTTTAAACATGGTTGAAATGTATTATTTATTTTAAGTACACAAATAGTAGTTGTATTTATGTGTCGTTACACTGTGATTCCGGTATATCTCTAATTTCATAATGTATTATCTATTTGAATAAGCTAGTTGACAATATTTCACAGGTATAGGCATTCTTGAACGTAATGGAAACAGTGGCTAAGCAGTAATTTAGTTTTTTTCTCTAATTTAATATAGCCATTCATTAATTGTTTTAGATTTTGAGAATATTTAGCGAGTATTATCTCTCTTAACACACCATTTTATTTTATAGATTTATGCCGTTTATAAGTTTTCTAATAAGAAAGATAGCCAAATACAGACAAAATAAGTGATAACACAAATACCTTATCCCGTTTTTTCAGATGCTAAGAAGAGCCTAAAGTGACACAATCGCACTAGTCAGTTGACAAAACTCAAAGGCGACGAAAACGCAACGACAATAGGAGAGAGCAGAAGTGTTAGCGTAACAATAAGGAAGCAACGACAATGGGAAAGCAGAAGGTTTAGCGGAATAATAAGGGATTGTAGCAAAACTCAATTAGTCATTCATAATTACTTTTTTTGATCGTTAATGAAAGTGAGCGTCAAATTTTTTAATAAATCCTCTACATGGTGTTCTTAAGCGACCTTGCATATAATTATAATTGGCAGACTTTGGATTATTAAAACGTCCCTTCACCAAAAGTATAACGCCAAATAAGAAATTTTATTTAATAATGATACATTATGACCATTTAAATTAAATTATAAATAAAAGACAGCCTTTTAACGTCAGAAAAGGATATGTAATAGAAATTATACAACGTTTTGTCGCTATTTACCACCTCTTCAGATATGGAAGTTTTTCTCTATAAAAAAAAAACATTAGACAATAATTAAAATAAAATTTTGATGATAGATTTGGCAGATAACTTAATAATATAATGTTGGTGGACTTAAAAATTTTGATAGCCCATTTTAAACCGCACTCAACAGTGTAACAAGAGTTTTTATTGTTTTTTCTCGTTTAAGATGTGCATTTCGGCCACAGCAGCCAGATGAGTGCGTCCCTGACGAAACGTTGCATAATTTTCTATTACATATCCTTTTCTGACGTTAAAATAACGTTTTTTATTTATAAGAAATTTCACTTCGTAATTCACAACAGAAGTAGTTACGAAACAACAGCTTTTCGTAATTTATATTATTTTGAAGTTATTGTTCACATCTATCATTGTTCAGTCACATAGGAAATAATGATAACCCACTTGTGACGTTAACATTCGATACTTCCAACAATCTGGAGCACTGTTCTAAAACATTTCATTCACTCCTTTATTGAAAAGGAGCTATATTCAAACCAAAATCTATACATGAGCTGGAAACAGTTCGAAAGATGTAAATTTTTTGAGATAAAAGTGTATGAGATAAAAGTGTATGATCGTGTACCTCATTTATAATTTTTGGAGGATAACATTTTCCATATTGGACGTAACACCAGATGCAAAGTGCGCACAAAATGGAACAATAATTGGCTTTCGTAATCAAAACAGGACGCCGGAAAAGTGGATTTTTTGGGCGGTATTTTTTTTGTCTCGACCCCGCAGCGGGTGGTCAGAGGAGCTGAAAAGGGAGTTTTGATGGAGACAGCAAGGAAGCTCGACGGTCGGAGAGAGAGAGAGAGAGAGGATCGAGTTTGGCAAGGTACGTCTGGATGCAGACAAAATATACTGCAGATGCTTGAGGATTGCAGAGCTTCAGATCTGAAGGCGTAAAATTACAACGAGACTGCAGAGGACGATTGAGGAAGAGATCAAATAAGCTCTGAATGATGATTTTCTATACGAGACATAAGAAGAAGGGACGCTGCTCACCATTATTTCCACATGACACCGACTAACTTTACGAAAGCAAATCCCGCGGTTGTCTCTAATTACATTTCTAAAAAAAATATTAAATTGTCAATTTCATGCTAGTTCATTACACATTCAACCCTGAGGTATATTTTTATTTTACAGAGCGCACTTCGTATATGTGGATGAATTGTGTAATATTTTGGCATTATTAATTTATCAATCAAATAAATTTGGTTATTAAATTCAAGTAAATTATATCAAATATATTTATTAATAAATTAAGTAACTATAAAATTTAGTCTCATTAAACAACTTTACCACAACAGCAACAAATTCTCCATAGTGTTTCGTATATTAACAACATTGAAATAAGTGTAATAATTTCAGAATTAGGTCTAGTATTTGTGCACACCTGGTTTATTGCGACTAAGCTAATCACTATTGTGTGCTCATTTTTATTACAGCTTTGTGTACATTACGAAGCATTCGTAGCGCCCGGATCACAGGAGTGCAGAGTTAAAATGAAGCCGTTATTTGTCTGGAATTCGGTTGCCTGAGAGAAATTTGAACATGGCAGAAATGTACTGAGAACGAATCATTGGTGGGTCAGACGATGTTTGATGCAGGCAGACAATCTGATTTATCTGCTGCTGCCTCCATTTCCGTAGCTACAATAGAAAAATTTAATAATTTCTAAATATTAAATAAAATTTTCGGTACGAACAGCTCAGTGTAATTAACGGCGAGCGGAGTACGAATCTCTTGGAAATAAAGGAAATATAGCATATTATATTAAGTTACAGATATTCTTTTAATAACAAGTGGAAAACTGCTTCCTTCAGATGTTCAAGAAAAATTTTGACTATGGCAATATTATAGCCTCTTTTAATTAGTGCATCCTAATGTGGACTTTCTCTGTTTTGCCACAAATTTCCGACGCTAATACCAGTTTAAGGACAGATCACTATTATATATCCCACTGTAATTTGTGCATACTTTCTTAAAAACTTTTGTAGTGTATTCTATAATGATGTCGCATCTTCTAACAAATTATTTAAATAATTGTAATGTGTCTTGCGTATCTGGACCAATGCCAAATATTTATCAGTAACTGAATGCAATTAGCCGAGTGCGCCAGCCTGAGATTCCCGAATCCACTTAGTTTAGATATACAACAGGAATATTCCGCTTTCTGCACCACAATGAACAGTGTAGCGTATAATCAAAACACGACATTCTCGTTTGAGATTTAAATTATTTATTATGTCACAAATGTTCAACCTTAGTGATGGATCTCATAAAAGTGTGTAATGTGTCTAGTCACAATGCGCGTTTTAGTCGTGTATTTTAAGTCTAAATTAAGCAGAGAACGGCTAAGAATTAAATTTTTTAAATCTTATGCTTATTTTATTGAGTTTGCAATATACGTGGTCTGAACTGTAAAGAAAGCCACGCCGTAACAGGAGCATGTTTTCGGGATGCTGGGGCAAAGCGGATATTGTGCTAAAGGTTCAGAGACATTCTTTGAAAATAGCCCGCCCAAACAAGTGGTAAGTTGGTAAACATATTATTAGAAACTTTCATCCTAGGATTTTACTGTTGTGTTAATATATTTACAATAAATAAGGTTAATAATTAACATACTGACTTGTGTAGGTGGAGAAGAGTCCAGTGACTATCCAGACCTCGAGCTCTTGCTCTGAGGAGTTTGGGGTGGAAGATGAGATGGTGTTTGATGATCACTGTAAAGATTTGGGGTGTTGGAGAGAGAATGGAATACATGGGTCATAAGGTAGGAAGTTATATTGGGGTTGATGGGAAGAGATTGTAAAACAGATATAAGTTTATAAAGAATAACCAGAATGGAATGGTGCGGTTGTTGTCATTTTGAAGTGGACAAGAAGTATAAAAGGCATATGCCGATAGCATTCGGTTGTAGACAAGAGAAGAAGTGAAAGTGTAGATATCACGGATAGAGGAGTGTATTTAATTCAATGATCGTATATAGCCCTGAAATAATATCAGACGTTATGAGAGTATTCCGTTACCTGTATCTGCAGAAGAGGTAGAAATGAAGTGAACATGTGAGTGACACACACGAGGAATGGGAGTAAGATTGTTCCAACGTCTCAAAAAATAAAATAAAATACCATTACTCCCTTCTGTATAATGAAAGAAGGGTTAACAATCAGTTGGGTACACGAGTCCGAGGACTCCTTTAAGAAATAAACTACTATTGTGGGGGTTAATTTCGGCGATTCTGCTATACAGGCAGGCACATGGACCTAAGGAAAAGTGAGACTAGCCGAACACAATTTTTTCACTATTCGGATCCTCGTTACCCAGTTAATTGCCTTCGGAGAGTGAATGAAAAACCAAGAATGACCACTTTGAGGTATTTCGGTGTCGGCGCTGAGATTAATCCAGGGTCAATTTACGTGTCGAAAATTAAATGTGGACCTGAAAATATCTACTACAAAGGTTATGAACGTCATCAGATTCCACGCCGATTAGTTTCGTGCCTTATTTAGAAATTTCTAAATCTCCAGGGTATTATGGAGGATGTCCCGAGGCTTCAAAAACAAATGTGAATGATATGTACATGTTCTCGTATTCTCAAGCAGCAACTAAGATACATTCCTCAAGATTCTGGTTACCAAACAGTTATTTTATTTATTAATCAACGGTTAAAAATGCTTTCTAGACAGAACCACGCAAAATGACAAGGATGTTGGCAGAAAAGCAACGTGAATGCGAATCCATTCATAGAATTTCTTGTTGGCATCTTCCAAGGAGCTAAAATGTGTACATTTTAATGAAAAATTGCATTTAAACAAGTGACAAAATTGAATCTGGACAGGAAATAATAAAATTATATGTAAAATATCTAATTTAAACTTCAATCGCTTGCACCGAAAAATATTCGAAAAAAATACCGATTGCGGGACCCGAAGATATTTATAATTCTCATACATGTAAAAAAAATAGTTTTACAGTTTGAGAGATCGCCCTCGGAATCTTCCGGGGAAAATAGTAGACTTCAACGCCGATACAACTATTATCGTACAACTAGTATTTATATTTCTCATTTTATAATTACAGTCCAAAGACTTATATACATATAAACATCCAATATTTTATTGTTCCTTCAAATGCGGAGCTCTTCTTCAAGGTTTTATACAATTATTCATATTTAAATAACGTCAGGTAGCAGAACATCCGGATCCAGTTCGCCTTACTCGGAATAACGGTTCTCAATATGAATCCCTTTTCACTTACTGGCCTTCCAACTTCATTTGTTACGCTGGGTCACTTTTATTCATTCCATTCTTCGACAGAATCACATTTCAATTTGAATGAATTTTCTTATCTCTTGTGCGGCATATTTATATTGACAGGAATTTGAACCAATATTTCACGTTACTTATGCTTAAAGATATGTTTAGTAAAGCTAACGTGGAGTTTCTAACACAGATTGTATGCGTAGAGGAAATATTGACAGGCAAATTCCTTCGCCAAGCAATTGTTTAGGGCACGGACCTTCCACCCAAATCCAGCCCCAAGGCAAACCATGAACTCCTCGGCAAAATCCTACGCTTCCACAAACTTACGCCAAAGTGGAGATAGCAGAATCACCCACTCGCCTCTCTTTATCGTTTCCTCGTTTGGAATAGAAAATGCAGAATAATATCTCTCAAATGTACTTATGCCTACAAATCTACTTCAGACGACAATCACTGAATTTTCGAAGCTTTTAGATCTGTACTCGACATGTTTTACGTATTTTGTAACTGTGGATATTCTAGAACTATAGTATGAATGAAAAGTTTAGCGAATTTCGTTCTCATAATTTTAGCCTCCAATTTAAATTCTTATGCTAAACAAATGAAGGAATTAGATGCTTACAGGAGACATTTGTTACGTGTTAAAACCGTTTCAACAATTCACATTTTAACAACGTTGAAAAGTTGAGTTACGTATATTATACATTACAATTTCATTGCAGGTGACATTTATGATTAAAGTAAATTGTAATTTGAGGAAGCAATTACAGAAATAAAAATATGAAAATTGAATATGGAAAACATTTCTGAGGAGAACGAGATCCAAGTTAAGATTGACGGCGAGATTTCAATCCCGTTACAAAGAATTTCGGCAATCATGTTAAAAAAAAATCAGTTATTCTACTGGAGAATTTGGGCAGGATTATTTAATATTACAAAACAATTAGATCCGATGCGTGGAGATGAGATCCGCTATACAGGTTGTAAAATTAGAGAGAATGGCACAAGCTACGAAAACACTCTGCAAGAACAGAAACAATTTCCAAACCGTATAGTATTATGTGCTAAAATGTGAATAGAAAGATAGTAAAGAATGGGACTATTTTAGAGAATACAGACCAGATGAGGACATGACCACAAAATGATTGTTGGACTCTGATATGATGAGGCTGGCGCTGGATAGAACAAGACAGAATATGACTTGTGGCTAAAAGACTGAATTAATCCCCTTATAACACATTGGATTCCGCTGTGAAACTTGTATCATAGAATTGTACCGAAGCTGACAAAAAAAAGTACTGAAAATAATTTCATGTCAAAAAATAAGTCTGAATTATTATGTGAGAAGAAATATTGTGTCTTTTTCTGGAGAAGTAACATTAGAAAAAGATACAAAATGTCTGTAAAAGATTACAGTACACATACAAAATTCCGGCTATCGATAATCCGGTTCCTTCAGTTTCAAATTTAGCATTCTAGTGACGTTTTTGTTTTGATCTAGTCAATCATCATTGTTGCTACACTATTTAATGGATTGAAAAAAAATAAAAATAAGAAAGACAAATATAGACAAAAGACAAAACTACTTTTGTCTGTATTTGGCTATCTTTCTTCTTATTATTGATACAGTATTGTTGCGTTCGGGGTTGCCAGATGATTATTAGAGAAAGACCAAAGTAATAGACATATATTCAAGGAAAATGTACGAAGAAAGGAAAAGCAGCAGTGGTATCTCCACGTGATAATCCACTGCAATTACCTTCCAGCCATCTGTTAAATATATACAACATATAAGCATCGAAAATCCGGCAACCTATAGGCCCGGAGGTTGAGTTTTGAGTGCCAACATTACTACATGCAGAGTAAACTCATTTTATTATTTTCAAATCATTAAAAATGTTCAGTGTTGTAATACAAGAAGTGGCTGAGCTTTGTTTCTTTGCAAGAGAACTAATGAGATTCTTGCCATTTAATTCAATGTATTATCCGCAGATAAGTCTAGGATTTTGAAACGTTAAACTTCCCTAGTTTTATAATTTTCTGTGCCGATTGGATCACATACTGTCTGCGAGGGTTATTCTCTCGCAGGCAGAACCTGCGAGGGATGTTCTCTGGTAGGCAGAACCTTGTAGGAGAGACGGAAGGGGCTACCTTTGGGGATGCCTTTTCCTCTCTCCGTATTTGAACTAAGGTTCCCACAAGCCGAGGCACCTCGGCCTGTATTGAGAGGTGTATGTTCCGGGGTCACAGATCTTGGGCATACGGTAAGAGTTGTTCTCTGTTCCCATTGGAACGGTCGGCCAGCTGCCTCCTAAACTGGTCGAAGCACGGAGAAGGGAATGCTGCGTCCCCACAGCAAACTCCTCTCCCGCTATCGGATGGGCATGGGACAAGTACCCAATGCCCGACCTACCTGATGCAGGTTTTCTAGGGTTTGTCCTGCATTACTTTTAGGCGAATGCCGGGTAGGATTCTTAAACTATAGCCGGGGGGCCCTAGTTAACCCTTGACTACCTTCCTCTACCCTTCCAAATCCCTTCCTATGCTATTAAAGGGGAGTTGCCACCTTGTATAATACCTTCATGTAGCTGTTACCCTAAAAAAAAATTTCTGTCTCCAGAATTCGAAGTTGCGTTATTGGTTTTAAATTGTATGACAGGTTTTCTTTCATCAAAATGATAGCAGTTATTCTCAGGTGTGTTTACCGTGTGTCAGAATGTCCAATGTCTTCTACAGAAAGTATATGCCTGCGAAAATTTTTCATACTTCTTGGTAGTCAATGTTCCCGAAATGGAAACCGTTTCCTTGCCCGTCTCCAATCAGATTGAAACGTCTAGCTTCCGTAAATGAAGTATTATGATAAGTGTTTCACAGGAAAGTAGTACAACAATGAAATACCGTGTAGTGGTCATAGAAAACTCCTAATGGATTCTGTTGTCGGTTATGAGGTTCTAGAATTGCGAGTAAGAGAGAACATTACTTTCTGTAGAAATCCTGTTTCCTTGTGTGATTGTTAGCCCTCCTGTAATAACTTAGTGCAGGGTGATTCAATCTCACATGTTTGAAGGGAATACCTCAGATGCAATAATTCCCTCGTAATATGTATTATTTAATGCTATTTTTAATTTGAAAATGTTAAAAGTGGTACATAAAGTTCCGTGTTATTATTATTATTATATAGTGGACTTAAGTAAATGCATATATATTTTGTAATTGATTTATTTTTACTTCATACTGTTTTATGGCGCAATTAAAAACTGATTAGAATGAAGATATGATTTTTAACTCAGTTCGATACATCAAGTACAGTTACTTTTGTTTCTATTTTACTTTTAATAATATTCATAATTGTTTTAATTTTATTGTTCGAAGATATTATTAAATCTTTAAAATACATGTTTTTCTATAAATTTGTTTACGATTCTAGAAAATTTTGAATCATACTGGCTACCTTTATCCATACGTAAGCATACCTCATAATCAAAGTCAATGGTTTATACGAAACATTTAACGCAGACAGGCCTCTAATTAAAGTTTGTTAAAAACTTCTGAAAATGAATTATTTATTTTTATGAATGTTTCAAATGAAAGCTGTTTAACATTATTAACTTTGCATAATAAGCAGACGGGCGATTGGCCATACGTTCGGATCCTGTACTTAAATGAATTTATTAGCACCGCAGATAAATACAATATCCACTGCCGTCTTGAAATATGGTACAAAAATTTGCTTTACCATTGAAGTTAAAAACATGGGTTAACGTTTGTAACATCTGGGGGGTGATAATATAACAATGAAAGTAAATTATAGTTTTTCCATACACTTCATGTAGTATTTATAACAAATAATAGAATTACTATTATAAAGTCTGTATATAGTGACATATAGTTTATTACGAGAAAATTTCAGAGGTGTAACGCTGCATTCGAATTAAATTTATTAGTATCCATTTTGGAACGATTTTATGATTTATTCCTTAACGATCTAATTGGAAACAACTTCGCGATTATCTTTTAAATTATTACAGAAACTTATAAGCGGTAAATGTGAATGGGAATTCTATCAAAATTAATATCAGAAATACAGAACACTGCGTTAAAATTACCCAGTGCACAGTTTCCGTTTTGCAAACAAGTTCCTCCTTCTCCCCCAATCGACTCATTGTGATAACGCATAGCTACGACAACAAGGACTAGGACATAGAACTTTGCCCATTATACACACACACACACACACACACACAAAGAATTAACTAAAGTGTCATGTCTGATTAACTTCCTTTTAATTCATTCATGAAGTACTTCAGATTTTCGATATTCTAGGGTTGGATCGTTAGAAATTTCACAGATAAATAATTCGAATTCACAAACGAGTATTTCACGTTAATTAACATTTAGCAATGTAATTGTAGACAATGCGCAAAGTCCGGCCTTCGTCCTCTTTTCTTAGAGTGACTGCTGTTTATGTGGCGAGTTTACTACATTTATTTAGCATGGTCTGCAAATGTTTACTTCTGAGCAGATTCGTATTCGAGAATGGATCTAAACTGCCGTGTTTTACGAATTTTTCCTTCCGATTATCGTGCAATTAAATATTATATCTATCTACAGGTGGACTGTTTTAAAAAGGATTAACAGCTCTTCAGTCACGGTATCAACTAGGACCCTTTATTCGCAAAATGATATAAGCGAATTGGTTTTAGGACGTGGTTCTAGTTTTCTTAAAATTTACAATTGGTATTTAATTATATAGGAGTTGTTATGAATAGAGTATTTCGTTGTGCGGTAAAGAGAAACGTGAGACAGAAGAATTAGGTCGAGCAGAAAGCAATTTTGTCGTGAAGTGATGAAGATAGAAGTAATAGATTGTTCGGTCTTGAGGAAAGCGATTGTAAGCGTAGTCTGAATCCTCTTAGAAACGCACATATTTTAGGTTCTCACATTTCATTTTCATTATTAATGACATCGTTTAAATTAAGTAACTGCATTTGCAAAGGCGTTGTTACGTGTAACTTCACGAGATAATTTTTTTTGATAATTGTTCGCTACAAGTCCACTTAAAACTGTTGTTTCGCGTTAGCACCTTAGAGAGGCAGAGCATGAAAAAGGAAATATCCTAGCACTGATTTAATCTGTGGGAGAAGCGGATGAGGGGGGGGGGGGGCAGCGGGACTCAGGGCAAAAGCACTCTGCGTCTTCAAAGTAGTCAAATAATCGAAAATGCTCCACCTAAACAGGGTGTTGGTAAAAGTATGACTTTGACGACGGTGTTTCTTGTGAGAAACGAATGAAACGGGAGTGCAAGGTATAAAAACAGAGCCTGGAAAAAATGAATCTAAGAAAAAAAGAAGTTGATAGAGGTCCATAGTTAAAACCATTGAGTCGAAAGCGAATGACCAGGTTCCACAATTAAACATTGAAAGGAGACATCACTGCAAAAGCTATCGACCGCACAAAACATACATATTACGCCAACTTTTCCCACAACTTAATATGTAATAAATATAACTATTTCAATCAGTTTTATTATTATTGATATAATTGTTCCAATTGTACTACGAAGTAGCATGAGAAGAAGGTAACATTAATTCATATATTTTACTTTAATCAAACCATGTACTTTCCATATAAATAAATAACTTTTTTGCGATAACCCATAATGTTATTACACCTACGCATAAATTGGCTATATAATAAGAGCATATTACGCAAACATCCCAATATTAAAATCGTCCCTAATAACAAGAAAAACAAAAGTAAAAGTATATAAAACATTAATTAGACCCATAGTAACGTTTGGGGCAGAGACATGGACCCTAACTAATAAAGATATGGAGAGACTAAGGAGATTTGAAAGGAAAATTATTAGGAGAATCTATGGAGCTGTTAGAGAAGGTGAAAGATTGAGATTAAGATATAATGAAGAGATAAATAGCATCCTAGAAGGCGAAGACAGTTCGATTTATAAAATCACGTAGAATCTCATGGCTGGGACACATACAAAGAATAGCTACAGAAATAATGCCAAAGCAGATATAAAAAGGGAAAATTTTTGGTACTAAAAAAAGGGGAAGACCAAGGAAAAGATGGATCCAAGATGTGTTAGAAGACTTGAAGAAAATCAGATGGTGGGAGAAAGCCGAGAGGAGAGAAGATTGGAGGCAGATAGTGAAGGCAGCCGAAGCCCACATCGGGCTGTAGAGCTTTGGAAGAAGAAGCATAAATACATAATACAAATAAAAGTTAGTTTCGTAGGACGTAAAACACCTTACGATTGTAGAACTGTTTTTTGATTACGCAGCATAAAATAATATAAAGATGATCTGAAAGACAATGACCTTATCCATTATCGTAACATGAACCGTCTTAGTTATACACTTTTCGACTCGATTCTAGGTTTTCAAAAGTATTAGCTAACCTTTCTGTTTTATAGTTTCCAAGAGCATCTACCCAGGTCCAACCACATAAATAAAATTCAAATATCGCCAAGTAAAATTCTCTTCTTTATAACTAACTGTCCCTGGTACGTTACTAACTCTAGAATCCACAGTGACCTTAATATTCCCCCAACCCAAAAAACTATAATTCAAACCGCCCTAATCCAATATAATACTTCAATCCCATTATCTCAAATACTGAATCATATCCTCCTCCTCCGAAACCCCTCAGAAGGCTAAAAGGAAAACGACAAATTGACCTGGCAACCAGCGCAAATTAACACACATACACGCGCATATATATATATACTAGCTGGGTGCCCGGCGTTGCCCGAGATGTCATTTATCTATAACCCCCGATATGACTCCAATTTCGGCTGCTTTTGCGCAATTTTTATGTAACGCTACTCGAACCCCAATCATTATAATTAACTCTGAAAAATATTTCTTCAACGCAAATATCTGCCGTGTTTGCATGTTCCAAAATTTGCACTCCACTACCCCTGCATCTGAGGGGTAAATGCCAATTTGAATGTCGTAACTAAACACAGTGACTTCCATAACCTTTGATTTGACTCCAATCTCGGTTGTATTCGCGTTATTTTACTGTAAAGCATCTCCACCCCAAACCCGAAGGGTGTCCTTTTCACAGGGCGTAGGGGATGAAAATTGTATTCAGATAACATTGGTAGAAACACTATCAATATCTTTGACCCCTAAAAATATTTATCCGACTCAAATATCGGCTGTTTTAGTATGTTTAAATATTTCCACCCCCGCTTCTGGGGGTGGAAGACGCGTCTCACCCCGACAGTGTTTGTTTCCTGGTCGCAAAGAACACGTGTACGATTTTTTTTGGTGAAATTTAGTTAAAATTGCTCGTCTGGTGTAGATTTGTATTTTATTTAGAAAACGTTTGTATGGGAAATAGAAAAGGGCTGTTTTTAGGGTTTTCCAGGAAATTATTCGATTTTTTCTCGCCTTTTAAACCTTCCCTAGACCTCCACGAACATTTCAAGACAAAGATAAGATAAATCCGTTCAGCCGTTCTCGAGTTTTAGTGAGACTAACGAACAGCAATTCATTTATATATATATATATATATATATATATATATATATATATATATATATAAATAAATAATTCATAGCTTCCTCAACTATTCACTCAAGAAGCAACTACATTTCTTCAAGTTTTATAACATGTTAACGTCATCAAAATTATATCACAATTGTAAAATCTTCGGATTAAAAAAATTTCTGTATATTAAAATAAAAAACCCAGGTACAAGTAACCAACGAGTGCCTTCCCCATAATTTGAATAAGATTAAAAGTTTGAGATGTTCGCAGCTCTGAAGCCCACGATCTGCAAGGTACCGATCGACGTCAGTTCTTTTCTCATTTTCCTTTGGCCACAATCCGATTAAAAATCAGAATGACAACTTGTGGTTTATCAGGCCTCTGTTGGCGTGTTTTAGACCCATTATCATTATCGAAAGACATCGAGAAATTAATCACGATACTTTGGCCTGAGATCATCACTCACAGATAAGGCAACACTTATCCGTTAAGTCTACCTAGGATGTTATCATGGTTTAAGTCGTACCGCTAGCCACACGCCAAGGAAGGCGTAGTAACCGGCAATTACATCTTTCGAATATGCACAGGTAGCAGTAACAAGACTGACAAAGACACCGCAGTGCTTTCTATATGAGACGAGATCGACAATTTCGAAAAAAACATCCTCGGCAACCTGTGGTGTGACGAAGGGTAAAAACAAAGCGAAAATTAAAAATTGGTAAAGTGCTAAACAGAAGACGGTCAAAAACGGAGTGAGGGAGAAGAGTAGGGGAAATTAAATGTGGTAGGAAAGTAAAAGGAAGAAGACCTCTAGCAACAATTTGAACAGAAAGGAAACTGTCCATATTCAGGAAAATGAATAAAATGAGTTCAACTCGGCATTACTTAGGTTTGCGAAGATGTACGTAGTTTAAAAACATTTTTATATTCTCCGTCAAGGTCGTACTTGAAGTTGACGTCCCCTCCGACAGAGCTCGCGCGGGCTTCGTAGCAGTACCACCTTTACCTCAAAGATGTCGCGTAGACATCGTAACGCTCTCGTGTGACGTGACGGATTTTTTCCAGTTGTCGTCAGGCTACGAACACATTCATGATAAAATAATATAAATAAGGAAAATCTAATGAAATAATCTAGGAATCTTTCCACGAATATTTTGTTATTTTTCGTAAAGAATCTTAACGTCTGCTAAACAACAAGCAATATTAATGAACCAAAACCTAATTTCGTCGCAAAATCTTTAAGGAAAATACGTTGAGAAGAAATTCTACGGCGAAACAGTGAAATGATAAAATAAGTGTTTGGCAAATGAGAAACGGAGATACTGATACCAGTATTTTGTAAATTGCTACAAAAAACTGACATCAATATGAACAACCTGTAGCCGGAGATACTAATACTATTTAAGTTTTGAGCTTTAATACAGATAAATTAAATGAAAATTTATGTAACGACATTAATTTTAAATTTTATAAATAAGCATTCTTCACCTGACAAAAATTCTGATTTTATGGACAGAAGCATTACTGATTTCAAAATTAATTTAATATATATTTAATTATAACATGTTTTTACAACAGTCGGAAAATTTTGACTATTAAAAATTGCTGCTTTACGTACTGATTCTGTAAAAAAGATAGACATAATATCCTTATACTCTAGTCCAACTCCATCCGCATAGAAACTTTCTAATTGGCTAGTTCCAAACTACTTTGTGAAGACGGTAGTCGACCGACCTAATCTTTTCCTCTAACTTAATTCTCAACTCTGCTAACTTACTTTGGTGTCTGCATTCCCATATTTAGTTTTGTAATGCGTTGGTGCTTGCAGAAGCATCTGCCGTCTGCAAATCATAAGTCAAGCCCAGATGTTTCCTGAAAATTTCGTAGTGTCGCTGTTTTCGATTTAGATACTTTGCGTTACGTCTTGAACTCTGGAGTATTGCACGGATGTTCTTCTCTTTTCCGAACACCGGAGGTGCAGAGTGCCTACTTCTATATTAATGGATAGAAAATATCAGTTTGTCCGAGACAGAATTCCGCCTTCGGTGCTGTATTTTTTTATCATTTCTGCAATAAACTGGCGATAACACAAAAAATGTAAGACAATTGGTAATTTTCAATCTTATTTTAAACGTTCCATTTCTCTAGTTTGCTTATATAATTTAAAATAATATTTCCACGAACAATAACAACACTGTTCATCTGGGAAAAATATAAATTGTATGGCAATAACCGCTTAATAAGCGATGTGTATGTTCTACGGAATAATAAAGTGAACTTGTTAAGCCTTCAATATTCTTCGGTAACATTATTATTCACATTAATACTTGCGTTGTTTACATAATGTTCATACACCGCGATTCCAATATTATTATTTAAACAATTGTTAATATGAAAAGGGATGCTTCCATTTCACTTTATTAACCTATCGACGACAACAAATAGGAGCAGCTTAATCTTTATAAGAAAGCTTAAATCCCCACCGCGCCTCGTTTTCTGCAGCTTGAATGCGTATTCAAGAAACGGATATGGCGTGAGATACAAAGGAAATGTCCTTGAGCCCAGTTTTGCTAAACTTCAAGCAGCGCATTATTTTGCTAATGAAATAAAGCTGAGGAACATGCAAAATATTACGATTTACTTTTCGAACGGCAGAAAACAGTAGATAGCGAAAAGCTAAAAAGATTGTTACAAAATCGTCCTGACGGGGTTGCACTTGCAAACTATGGAAAAATCATCAATATCGATAGTCTGATTAAAGTTTTGAGACGGTTCAAGTGTCAGTGAACATTGTTTAGAATTTAAAAATGAGAAGCAATCTGTAGTGAAGTAATACATTATCAAGAAATTTTAGTAAAGACTTACAATTACATATACCAATACGACCATCACATTAACATCGGCTTTCCGACAGTGCCATAGTTTCCACGGAATATTCCTAGTCAACTTCAATTTAGATCGACAAATTTCAACGAAGTATACGAAATTGATATAATGATTACGCCAATAATGTTTGTTCATGTCAAGCTGAAGAGATTTTTATAAATTTCTCCATTCGACGGATTTGTACAGGTACCGCAACAGTTTAAATAAATCCAGGAAGATATTTGGAAAAAGAAGGTTCAGAACTCACATAATCAAGAATTATTTAACTGAGAATGAAAGATGCTACTATAATCACGTGGAATAATTCAATAATGATTAAACAAAAACTGTCTAGCAGGCACGCACAAATTGAATGAAAACCGAACATTGTAAAACTTTTTAGAGCCCACAGAACTATAGACAAAATGGTTTAACGAATACTAAGAAAAAATTCCTAAATCAGAACAAAAAAAATGTGACGTAGTATTTATACGACACACTTCAACAAATTGAAAATTAGATCATATAATTATACTAGTAACGTAGTAACTTTCCGCACTAGAATACTTAATCATTATTGTTACAACTAAAAACATCTCCAAGACCGTACAATAAAAGGAAAACTTTCCACACATTGCAAAAATAAACGTAATTATAACGTATAACATTTATTAAAACAGCAGTGTGACTTAAAGCAATATGCGAATAACTCAAATCGGATCATAGTATCTACAACGATCTAGATTTAATAAACCTGGTAGAAATTTATATTAGATTAGAGAGCTGGAAGACCAAAAAATCTGGCAGGATGCACGAAAGTTTTTTTAATTGCTAGGCTACACGACAGTTTACGTTAATGTCGTCTACGCATATCAATTGTAATAAGCCGTCACATGCGAGTATAAATAAATAATCGTGTCATACCAGTATGAAATTTTTTATATGTAATACTTTATAACAGATTCTAATCAACATTAAAACGTATAATATATATTTCATAATAAAGACAGTCTCTTAATGAAGAATAATAATATTAATCAACATTAAGGACTATAAATTATAATAAAATAGAAAGAAGAATCAATTTGAAAAACATTGTAAACTCACACGAACTCCCGACTTAGTTATTTAGACGCAGGCTGAAAGTGAGTTATTCGTCCTTACTGCAACGGATTTATTTACAAACCCGAACAACTCTATCCAGTGAAAATGTACTCACTGCATTTCAAACGTACTAGTTTCCTGTTAATATAGTCAGTTTCTCTACTTTACCCACAACTCACATCTAAATCACTTTTTCAGGGTTCAATATACGTCTACATTAGTAAGAACTGTCTGGAGTTACTCGTATTTCTTTACGAAGATTCCACATGGAGATTTGACAGGAATTGGGCAACATTTCCGCTTGAGCTATGGCAGAGATGCCGCAGTGGGAAAACCTTTAACCCTTTGGCCTACGATTTAAGATTGAACAGCGGGTCCCAAAACGTAAACGTAACCGTAACTGCCGAGCCTTCGAACTATTCCACGGCTCGATCACCGATATAGCTATTCGCTTCAAACTTTTTCGTACCGGACGTACTATTTCACTACTGTCATTATCACTGAAGTATCTAAAAAATCTTGGAATGAAATGTGAGCGCAACTATCACCATCCAAGCCCGTGATGATAGCTAGACCAAGATACTACCTGGCCCAGGCACGTGATAATCAGTTTTGACTCGAAAACCTGACCACGAGCCTCACACGTTAGTTGTAGGGCAAAGGGTTAAATTACCTCCAGTTACTCAAAGTAATTAAACCAGTCGAATTACTCTAGATTCTGGGGTCTCAACCCGGGCCAATTGTTTGTTGAATAACAACGTTTCTACGGCAAGCTCCGCCATCGTCATCGTTATCGTTATCTAGAACAGATTCACCGGTAAAGCCGTCGCTCTCAGTCGAATTACATCTGATGGTTAACTTATACAACTTGAAATCCCGCGTAGACGGTAGACGTACGGGGATTGGGATATTCCTCTCCCTAGCTCTAAGCCACAAATTTTAAAACAAGGTCCACATAAACCGTGACACCTAGATCGGATGCAGACCTTGCGCATACTGCAATAATTTTTCGTTGTTCCTATTGGACCAGTCGGCGAGCTGCCCTCCAAATTCCGTCGAGGCATCGAATCGGCAAACCAAACTCTCGTTATCGGATGGGCGTGGAACTACAAAACATTCAGGATCATAAATATAAGGCGCTTAGTCAATCATTAGGTCCGCTAAAAATATTATATGAAGAAGAAAACAGTTCTCCGCCTATCCCTTCGGAGCAATTAAAGACTCGAAGAACCCAAAGGACCACTATTAGAGATTACAAAATATCCCCTACATCATTCATAAATATATTTGAATCTTTTTACCCACACTTAAATGATAAAACGGCAAAAAGTAGAATAAAAAGGATCATAAATTTAGTCAATAATCAAGAGTCTGATTCATATTCAGAAGCAGACGCCTCGTCGTAATAACAACAGACTATGACCACAGTACAGTGGCAGCTTCAAACAAGTTAATATTAAGAATTATAGAGTTTTTATGTTAAAGGATTAACAAATGCGAATTCTAAAATGTGAATGTAAGAAACCCACATTTGAAATGTATAATTATTCTTTCAAACTGTTCAATTGTATGTATATTATTGGAATCAATGTTAATCGCAGCATACTTATGTAAATAAGCACTATTTGTAATTAATTTATGGGTCGCCAATGACCAAGTTGTTAGCGCGACCATTATAAACCTTTAATTAAAAAAAATAAAGTACAAAGAGCCCGACCTACCTGATGCAGGTTTCTCTAGGGTTTCCCTGCATCACTTTTAGGCGAATGCGGGGTAGAATCCTTTAACTACAACCCTCGGCTACCTTAATCTATCTTCTGTAGCACCCCCCCCCCCCCGTTATTCAGTCACCCTTCGTACGCCATTACAGAGGAGAGCCATCACAGCGGATAACTCGTGTAGCTTACTACTAAAAAAAGTTAAAGGGGCCTTGTTGTCTTCTCTTTTTCTGTTTTTGCAGTGGATATTATTAACAGACTGATAAGAGTTCGATAGCACATATACTGCACTTCCGCTCACTGAGCGTGTTATCTGGGGATCGGTAAGAATTTCGCCAATCGATACTAAAACACCATTTATAAATCGCAAATAAATCAATCAACCTTTCGTTGTGATACCGGGTCGGTAATTTTACAAAATTTAGGTTAATTACTGAATTAACATCCTACCATGTAAATTATGTACATATTTAAAATTTGTATGTACTATAACTATATTTAACCAACAAATAATCTTATGATAAAAGTTTTGTCAAATAATTTTTTTTAAAAAACAACCTGCTTGGTCGGGATAGCTTGGTTTGTAATGAATGGCACGAAACATCACACAAAGTACAAGAATTGTAAGTACGTGGAAGGCGTGCAGGAAGGGGAATGGGGAAAGGCTTCATTGATCGCAATATCCGAAATGTTCGAATCTGACAATGACGCGTTAAGCTTCCCTTCGTATTATCCAATTAACGATTCGCCAACATCAAGTAATTAATTTCTTCTGCCAATTAATTGCCGCAACTAGAGTGCGAGGAAAGCCGTATGGGTCGACATTTAGAATTTCTTAGCAAATAGTTTAGCATAGAATCAGAAACTAACAGTGAGATATTAAAAATATTTTGCAACATCAAACAAAATATTAATATGTAATTAAAATATTTACAGAGTGTCTAGAAAATATTGGGAAGGGAGGGAGTTTAGAAGCATAGCGTTAGCTCCATGCAGAATCAAGGACTAGAAACGTGTTTTCCATAAAACTCCAGCGTCTACTTTTGCAAAACATACAGTGGAATACTCGTTTCTCTGAATTCTGCAATATGCAAATTCGAAGGAAAGCACAGGGTAGTACCAAAATAACATATTCGGAACGGGTTGAAGTTCAGTTAAACGCCAGGGAAAGTCTTCATAAATGTAATATACCATGTATTCTTTTAGATTCGGAAGGGATGGAAATTTAACTTTGCAACGAGACCGCCAGACCAAGTTCATACATCAAATATTTGATCGAAACATTCACTGCTGCATTGGAAATAATATTCGAGAAATTAGTGTACGACTGTGACGGAATATCCATACTAATAGTTTTTTTTTTAATATACAGAAAACGTTTTAATCCGAAGATTTTACAATTGTGATACATTGATGACGTTAACATGTTATTATTAACTTCAATAAAATATTATAATACAGTTTTATGCTTTTTGAAGAGGCTTTAGGCAAAGAGAATTTAAGTTACAACTATTCAAAAAGCGAGTTTTTACTCCAGTGCAGTTCGTATGCAAACTATCCGAAACTGTGTGTGTGTGAGTGTGTGTGATAATATTCATTTGTTTAGCCGAAGGTCTTTCAAGCTGGTCAAATTCAAGCAATGTTTTTTTTTTCCCCGAGACGATGCTTCAGTAACAATCACAACGGTTCAAGCACAAGTAAACGTACTGCATTCCAACTGCATCTATCTCAATCAAGTGGCAGTTTTCCTCAGAAGACGAACAGTTTCCTAATGTTGCAAACGTTGGACGTTTTCTTCCTTCTTCCACTCTCTCAGAATTGAGACTGTAAAGAGAATGTATCCCGGGTAACGTCTTTATCAGATGTCTCGTCGTATAAAAGGCACTTGTTTGCTGCGTCCCGGAACTAACGCTACGTCGATTACTGTTTAAAATAGAAATATAGGACACAGGAACAGTGATACGTGTAATGATGGCTTGTTTTGAGACATTGTCAATAACAACGAGCAACAATGAATAGTTGTGTTGTGTATTAGCACAATTTTTAGTTAGTGTGCCACGTTTTTAACCGGGATTTGAACAGAGAGATCGCACTGGTTACTTTTCTAGGCATTATCTATATATTTATGGGCGTGTGTAATATTAATGTTATCTAAATTGAGGTGGACCACGTTGCGTGCTTGAAGGCGTAGCCATGGCCCCACCCTGCTGGCACCCTGGATCCAGGTCAATGCACCTCGACCCACAATCACAATACTGTACTGTACTACACTACACTAAACGTCAATTCCTCAACACATTCATTAAAGACATACTTTATTACTCAATAAAACAGTAATCAAATTTGTTTCTTCGTCTTTGCGATGTATCTCAACGTGACAAATTATTATTGAATTAATGCACTCAATCAGTACAGTAAATATTTTTTCATTATAAGAGTCCTCTGCATAATATGACATTACACTTTACAACCGCTTACGATTAAGAAAATCAGCGTTCTTTCACCTAACTAAGGAAAATTATATTCTAGGTTTATAAAACGATAAAACCATTTAAGTATCACTCTTTTAAAACCATAATATTACAGCGATAAAATCTTATTATCTACAAGTTACCAAATGAATATTTTAACAAAAAAGAGTTCCCCAAAAATAATCAAATATAAATCATATAGCTATAATTTCAGCCACTTCAGATCAAACGATCGTCAAATTCATACCAAAAAAGACGCCTCATCTGACGGTAATTAAACTTATTGTGCATTCAAATTGAGTCATAATTTGTCGTTTGTGTAATCAGCCAGCGTGTTTGTTTGAGAATTAATGACACGACACAATACAGTAATATTTTAAGTTGAGAAATGAACTGATACTGTTCAATTCGCTTTTTACAGCGACTGTGAATCACTTTTCCATGGTCTGACTGAACTTTAATCTGAAAATTGTAGATTACATTTTTATCTTTATAGTTATTTTGTAATTTTCTCCCTATTAACGGCTGTAATTTCATTAAAAGCTTGTACTTCGATTTTTCGTTAATATTTTATTCCTGACTAAGTTTGGGACAAAAAGCTATTAATAATAACGTCGGTTACTCCACTATTTAGTTATCATTAATGTCAGACAGTGATTCCTACAGTAAATAATGGCCATAATCAGTTTCTTAGAAATGTTTCGAAGTCTATCTGTAAAAGTTGTAGCACATTTACATAACATCTCATTCAAATAATTTGTACGCACAGACTTTTTTTCCCCCAACTTGATCAATTAATTACGGCAATTTCCGAGTAGATGTTATGTAACAGGTGCTCATGACCGAGCACGCAACCACTCGGAACAGTATTTCATAAACGCAACAGTACAAAAATTATTCTTTAAAAACGCTATTATTCCAGGAATATACCCTAAAAGAATAAGCACCGGCTACAGAACTGATATAGATAAAAAAAAAGGAATCTACAACTTGTACCATCCTGTACCACAAAACCTTTGGACGACCAATTTTTATGGATATGAAAAATTCGGAAGGGATGGAAATTTAACTTTGTAACAGAACACCAGACCAAGTTCTTCACGCGAAGGTTCCAAATGTTACATCAAATATTCGATCGAAACATTCTAGGCTGCACTGGAAATTATATTCGAGAAATTAGTGTACGACTGTGACGGAATATCCATATTAATTGTTTTTTTAATATACAGAACATTTTTTTAATCAGAAGATTTTAGAATTGTGATACATTGATTACGTTAACATGTTAAAATTAACTTGAAGAAATGTAGTTACTTCTAGAACAGTTGAAGAGGAAGTTATGAATTATATATATATCAGTTTTTTGCATTATTTTTATGTGACGCTCCTGCACCCCCGCGTGCTCTACTCTTATATCGAAAGAGGTTGAAATTATAAACATCGGGAAAAACACTATCAATGTCACTGACCCCTGAAAAATATTTATTCGACACAAATATCGGCCGTTTGAGCACGTTTCAAAATGTTCACCCCCGCTCCTGGGGGTGGTAAACGTATCTTACCCCCACGGTGTTTGTTTCCGATTCGAAGAGAAACACGTAGGTGGAATTTGGTCAAATTTTTCTCCTCGGGTGTAGATTTGTATGCGGAAAAATAGTCTATTTTATTTATTAGATTTACGGTGGTTGCCCGGTCAATTTGTCGTTTTCTTTTTGACCTTCTGAGGGGTTTAGGTGGAGGAGGATGAGATTCTGTATTTGAGATAATGGGATTGAAGTGGTGGAGATTTCTATTACGTTGGATAGGGATGGTTTGAATTATGGTTTTTTGGGTTGAGGGAATATTTAGGTTATTGTCGATTCTGGACTTAGTAACGTACCAAGGACAGTTAGTTATAAAGCGGAGAATTTTATTTTGGGATATTTTAATTTTATTTAGGTGGGTGGTAGCGGCCGAACCCCCGATATAACACCAGAGGGGATATATGAGGGATGTTTAAAGGAGTTTTTTGTTGTTGTTGTGAAGGATAAGGAGATTTAGGGTTCAGTAATGGTTTACAATTTGTGGAATCTGTGGAGTATTATTGCTTTAAGGTGGGAAGTGTGAAGGGACCATAGTTGAGGGTTAGGCCGAGGTATTTATGGGAAGATTTATTATGGATAGTGGAGTTGTTGATAGTGACTGATAGGTCGTAAGCCTTTTCTTTTTAGGGAGAAGGGAACATACTAACAGCGAAGGTGTAATAATGAATATCGATCGTGTAGGGCACGCGGCTAGAATAGGTGTATGGAAAAATCTACCCTGTGATGGGACTGCGAAATCGACCCAAGGTCAACGTTCATATCACGTCACTTCTTGCGTAGTGTAGAAATTATAATGCTGTAAAGGAGACAATACCCAGGGGGAGGTTTCAATGCAAGGTCAAGTGCAGCGAGGGAAAGGGGGTTGACGTTGCAAGGTCAAGTGCAAGGTCGAGAAGAGGACATCGCAATAGATGTGGGTGGCAGCAGGGAGTTGATGGGGAGAGACGAGAAAAAGGCGGTGGAAGTTATTACGGTACACACGGTAAAGGAGGGTAGCAGGAGGAAACGAAGCGTTCTCAAAGAGCAAGACAACACAAAAGGCACTGAAGAGAGGGGTGAGGGGACAAGGTGATACAAACGAGAGGGAATCGGTGTATTACTACCGACTGAAGTCGGGTCGGCGGCAGATAACGAAAAACAACTTTCGGACTGAGATATGCAAGGCTATCTTCTTTTTACATGACGGTGCAACGCTGAAGAGCGCTCCAGGCGCGCGAGACCCGATACCCGATAAGACACGCATAGCTTCCATAACGTTGGCAGGGACGGCACACGCTCGGTCCAGACGCTTCGTCTCCAGCGGCGCGGCCCGGCAGAGCCTCGCGCCCCGACCACTACTGACGAGTTAGCGACGCGTCTTTCCCACACTAAATTACTAGCGGCATCGACCGTTATATTGGAAAATTCCTCGCAGAAAATTTAGATCGCTTTAATTAACTCCTCGCTAAGGAACACACACGATGGACGTTTTCGTTTATGAAATCCCCTTCCAGGTGCTGCAACTACGTTGCATATCTGCATTTCTCTCTCGAAATTCCATAGCCTCGTGAATGATACAGCCCACCGTCCCGACTCTTATATATGTTTTCTCTCGCAACTCCCCTCGCATTCCTGTTGCTGGCTTTCCTTGTAATTCCTCACACAGACGTCACGCAATTCCTCCCACAGACTTTCTATAGGTATAATGAGAAATAAGGCGGAATTTAGTGCATTTGAATACATTCCATAGGGAAAGGAAATAGCTGAACTGTTAATGAACAGTCGAGGGATGACAACATTCTTTTTCGGATGTATTTAGCTATCGCCATGTTTCAGCAAAATATGTTTACTTCTTAGACTTTCAACCGTTTGTCTTCACCAGCTTTAAACTCTAGTATTACGTTATTCAGTTTTCAATTGTGGGGGTAGCTGAAAGGTGAAAACTTATACTAAATACTTACACATTTCTAAAAGGGGGCGGGAAATACAAGTTGAGAATGATTTAACATTCAAGGAGAGGGACAGGTAAATTAAAGAATGAAACCTAACTTTATTTCTTCGTTCTTCAACTTTAACAAGGTCTATGGAAACTCCGGAAAAGTTCGAATTTAAGAATTATCCTTTAAAAACGTAATATTTTCTCAATTACCATTTTTAACTTCTGAACAACATATTCAAAGTTATCAACTGTTAAACATACCCGACCCGTTAATTTGTTTAAAAATATTCCTAGATACTAATGAAATTTCTTATAGAATCAAATCGACTGTTGAAGGATATTTGGAAAGAGATGACGAAATTTCAGCTGCGTTTCATTCACTCAGGACTTTTCCCGAACTGAAGCTAAAAAATTTCGTACGCAGCAAAGGTAGTTTAGTTTCATGTAAAATAGGCAAATGAAAATGAACACTGAGCATATTTCAGCTGAAAAGTTACACTACGATTTCTTATTAATTTCCAAAATTCTAGCTGTGTTACGTAGTAGTTTGGGAGATTCGGCAATGAGCTATATGCCATAGGGCTAGATTGTCCACTACCCATTACATAGTTATTTATTAAACCTTCGTATCGCATCAATCGACGACTATTTACGTGGAACTTTGTTAATATATTTGCAAGTATACCATTAAAGTAAATTATGAAATTATCTGGTGAAGTAAGACGTAAAATTACTTTAAATTATTTTATAAATATCTTACATTAATTATATAGTATAGGTACTTCAAAAATCCATTTACTTTAAAGAGTATAACCTCTACACAGGGCTCGAAAAAAATCGAATAAAATAAAACACCTTGGTAAAATGAACATTAGAACTGTCTAACCCTGCAATTATCGCAAATTTTCTTCAGCAGTAGCATTTATTACAATTTCACGTGTCACATGGATTTAACTGCGGAGTTCGTTCTTTTCATGGAATTTCTCCAGAGAAGTTACTGCACAAAACTAATTAATTGAGATATTTTTGTTTGTTCAAATTATTTTTCATTTTAAAAAAATTCCTTGCCGACTAGTTTCTGTCAAATCCCCTGGAAACAACTTTTAACCATTGTAAATTACACGTAATTGTTGCCCACAATGTCAGCGAAAAGCTATTACTGATATTTATTGTATTAGCAGGAATTCCATCTCATTTCCACTTGCATATAAGCAGGCTCTATTAACGTATTTTCCACATACAGTCTGATAATAAATACGATACTGAGTGCTGTAGTATCCATACATCGAGACAACAATCTTGGGATGGTGCTTCATCAACTTCGAGCAACGATTTAGCAGCCTGCGAAATTGAAAAGCCAGCCCGTTGCCAAATATGGGATTGGCAAAGCGTTGTCTAGATCCAACGTTAAATTCATAACTAATGGGGGGCAATGGCTCGAGTCGTGGGGCCGAACCGTAAATGACAAAACCGCAAAACTCTCACCCAAACAGTTCCTGGTCGCGACTGTAGTAATAATGATAACCTTAATTGTTAATAGGACTGTTTACGGCGGAAAAGTGTACGTGATGAAAGTGAACTGTAAACACTCCCGCACAGTCCACGTGTGAGTTTCTACAGAACTCCAGTTTACGGAAGATCCTCAGTGTACATGAGCGATATTATTTACCAGTTTGTGTTGCAACACCTCAACAACTGGTTCTTGTGCGTCGCACATTATGACGGTGTTGATTAGAGTGGTTTCAAAATTCTCTCAGAGAATGCACGATATGTCGACGGCTTCTATACAACACCAGAAATTTCAAATGAAACTTTTGAGGCAATTCTCGTCATTTTAAGTGCAGATTGCTTCCAACACGGAAATATTCAATTCTCCTCGACTGCATATCATACTGTAGAAATACATCCCCGAGTCATATAATTTGAACGTCATCGTCAACAAACTTAAAAACTATAGGCTCAGCCAGAAAATTAGACGTGCGAGAAAATGATTTGGGTTAACACAGCGAGGCGAGATCAATGTTCATATGCCTGCGTTGCCTAGAGACAGTTTTAAATTCATTATGTATGGCGGGAATAGCTCGAGTCGCCTACTGGAAGGTCCGAAAAAAGGCCGCCAGGCAGCACTTGCATACGTACATGACAACATCGCAACGAATCTCACCCGCCTAATTTCCTGGTCGCCGCCAGTATCAAGTGAATATGAATTCGTCTTTGGATTTCGTCTGAACGTCTCCCGAGTTTGCAGTTAGGAAGAACCTGTGTGAAATAAATGGTTTTGGAAGCAAATTGGTATTGGCATCATGTTTGCAGTTGTGCAACATTGCAGTCCGAATGTGGAACATCTCGCAGCGCTTAATTTGGCGTTGGCTTCACATTCCCTTGACACAGAATGCTGCCCCGCATTTATTATACAGTTTTCCCTTCTCGATACGCCGAACAAAGTCCTAGGCGGATAATCCACTGTAAATGAAGTCCTCGTCGAAGAACCCTCCCTTCCAGACGTTTCACAGTTGAAGACAGGAGAGGCACGGTACGATATTGTATCATCGTATGCAGTTAAAAAATGAGAAAACGCTCGCGGTAACACATTCAACGTGAAATAATTATTGCGTTACACCAAAATGAAGGAACAGGGTGAAAAATATAATCGGTATGCAACAAGTAGTAATGTACACGTAGCTCAGAGTTAAAATTATAGCTTCAACACTGATGCGTATAAATTTAAAGAATGCTTTATTGAAGTTCTGAACGTTTACTTACAGCCGCCAAAGCGTGACATTTATATAAAAAAAATACGTATTGAAAGCAGTTTTTATGGGAATTGCCTCTGTACGACTGTGGTGTGAATGTCCTACATATTTTTTTTGAACCGATTCTCAAGGATCCTCTACTCTATTCTTAACACAAAAACGTAAAGTGTGGAACAGTTGCAAACTAAATGAGAAATGATAAACTTAATTGCTTTGAGCCTCTTCGTGTCCACATTGACACTAACGAAGGCTTTTGAATTAAACAGTTTTGACATTTTTGATGCGGTTTTACGTCTTGCTGCCTCATTCTAAAAAGTCACCAAATTGGCACAAGATTATTACACAAAAATTCGAAGTTATCCTAATTCTCGGCAAATCTTACATTAATCATTTCTCCTACAACTCACTTTTGTTATACTTTCCTAAACCTCAGTTCATGTCTGCAATATTTCTTCTCTTAAAAAGCCGGATGATAAAAGCAACTGATATAAAAAACGACGACTGTAAACTTAAAAGAAAAACGTCTTCAGACAGACTTTGGTGCTTAATCGAAGTTCTTTCCACAACTTTCGAGAAACAAAATCGTGAAAGGAAAGTCTCACCTTTTAATCTAGTGTCTCAGAGATGAATGAACATTTCGCTTTTATTTACTTGTCTCTTTGTGAGGCTACGGTTAACCTGTAATAAGCTCTGCAATAGTATTCGTTACCGTTTCATATGTCTCCGAGGACTTCCATTGAGGAAGTTTTATGTTACCACTTAATTTTTACAGTTTATTGGTTACTTCATAATCTATTTGATAACTTTTCATTACGTTCCGTTCGATGGCAACCATAAAATAAATAATAGGAATATTTAATTAAGGTAAATTAATCTATTCCACTTATCAAGCAATAATAATACATTTTCGAGAGTACTTACACTTGAAAATTTTACTTTCGAGAAGACATGTGAAGAGATCTACATTAAGTTATAACACGAGAAACTAATTTTCATCTGAAACGTTGAAATGAACGTCAGAAAGATCGTATCCCGATTCCTGAACTATCAGTCTTGGTTCAGGGCCACAATTCTTCATTCTGCAGATTTCCTGTCCAATTACTCTTTGCTAATAGTAACCAAAGGGTTCGACTTCCACTTAAAATGAAATTTATTTCGTAGAATTGAGCGAAATATTACTGCGAGTTCGCTTTGTCGTAAACGCGAATTCTGAGAACGGTCCAGAGGATTCCAAGTACTCGTTGGCGTGTGATCACAACTAGTGATGGAAACGGAGGTTGTCTCGATCTGGACGAGTCTGTCGAATCAAATTATCACCATATTACTTTGCTCTTTAACGATCCGTTAGTGATACGCTTCATAATGGACGACGAGAAGTAATGATACTTCTATAACGAACCAAAACTCAATGACCGCTTGAAATTCAAACTCATGTAGGCTGATCTCTAAACCTACCGGCGTGTTTCCCACCGGGAACGATCAAACAAACAACGAAATATGGGCCTCGTAAGGTACTTCTGAACAATGATTACTATACTCCGCACACAAAGAATCATCGAAAATACTGTCTGATTTAAGCGTCACCGATTTTGCAGCAAGTGGCAGTGTGCAACTCTTGACTTGTTCCTGAACTCAGTTTGCCACCTAGCGAAAGACAGAGTCATACAGCATATTCGTTGAAGGTGCTCAAGATTATAAGAACCGTTCCGAAGACAGAACTGGTCGTTGGCTTCGAACGTGTCGTTGCCGGTGACGAAATAATGTTGGATGGTTAATCCAGTACTTTTCCTGATGGGAGTATTTTCGGTATCTGTGATCTGTGATGTGTTGCGTGACACCCATAGTTCAATTTTGAACACCCAGACCATCATTTTTTAAAATCCAACCAATCTCGAATTCAATTTATAACGCGAATGGGAACTTAAAGTTTATGTATTGATCTCTACCAGAGCAGGCAGGGTGCCAGATACCAACAATTCTTTAAGAAGTGGAACTCCGCAAAGTCTCCTAGTTCGAAAGCCGCAATCGCAACACATAGTAAAGACCCACTTTCTCTGTGGCCCCCCGAGCCCAGTCTTTAGCTGTGCCTATATTTAGCGGCCCCCAGTCAAGCTCCACACTCAACTTTGACGCTGTGGTCCACGGCGCCTACTCAACATTCCATCACCAACGCCTACGCCTAGTCTGTGCTGTCATCCACGAGCACGCATGTATCAAAGCCCGGTTCTCATTACGGCACAATGCGCAGGGAGTCAATTTCCTGTCCTTTCAAAAGATCATAGCAAACAAATTACTAAAAATCTGGAATCGTACCGAAACTACAGTCTGTGAGCGGAAGATGAGACCGTCCTCCAAACTCACCACTCTTGCTTCCGTTCAAGCCAACAACGAAACGGAAATTTTTCTGGATCATTCCGTCAATTATAAACGAATTTGGTAGAATGCATTAGAGTGCCATTGGCGATGTTCTGAAATTTCTTTCATGCTTCCCGCATTCATGGCTAACTTCCAATTTCACACTCTTTAAGAAATTTACGGTCATTCATTTCATAAAAGGAATTTTTCTCAATAACTTATAGCACGAATTACACTAACATAATAGTTCCCACAGAAAAGAAACACCTAGTTTCAGAGACTAAGGTTACTTCCGAAATAGACGAGAGTAATTTATTTTAGATCATTTCATTAACGATACATCGACAACTGGTTGAATCAATTCAATAACTGGACATCTACATAAAATAACTAATTATTAAACGATAATGAAACATCGTTTATATCCACCTTGAACCGCTGAAATCGAGAGCAGGGGCCAGCGGGGACCAAAAACTATTCCGGCTACATACAAAAGTTTGACATTTTTGTGGCCTAGTCTCGTGTTTCTTTTGAACGAAAGGTCTGCAGAAAGGGTATCTGTGATCAGCGGACACTGGCCTCACAAATTATAAAATTGTGGAACAGTGCTGGTGTGAAGATAGAGAGAATATGAAAATGTACGACTAACAACTAAAAATACAATCTACTTGTACGTGAAAAAACTTGAATTCTGTATGTATGCATATATTTGATACCGAGACTGATCCGGCGGTTATTGCAGCGGACATCATATGATCACGTCAAGAAAACGGTCTAAACTATATTCTGATTATAGCTTTTTTTTTCGAAAGTGGATAAAAAGTAAGTCCACTACGATTCTTTAAGACTTTTCGGCAAAGTTTTTCCATTTCCTTATCGGTCTGTCGGTATGCAGTTTCTCTCCATTTTATAAATTTGGACGTTTTCGAAGGAAAATGAGTCATTTTACACGCTTCTTAACGGATTATCTACGCAGACTGTGTGTAAAGCAAAACATAGCATTTTACTCTTTTCCGAGAATGTCTGCACCGGAACAAAACAGTTTTGCCCTGTTCCGAAACTGACCCAATCCAAGCTTACGAGTTCCACTAACTCCCTTGTGAACTAATTTACTAATTTCCCCACAATTCCATAAATACGAATATGAATATAATACTCTATGGCGAATTAAAAATTGACACCCAGGTTACAATTTTACTGAAAGGTAATCCCAAATAATTGGGAGTTTCTATTCTTATCTCCCATTCTAATCCTGTGCACGTAACACTAACACAATTCAGAACATTTCGCTAATAGGAAACCAAAGGCATGTAGTCGCAATACTCGAACAACCGTAGTCGCAATACTCGAACAACCGTAGTCGCAATTCGTTAACAGCCCCGACGAAATTAAAACACAGAAAACTTGTAAATATGTAATTCACATTGGATAATTTGGCAGATTGTTCATAAAATATTAAAATTAAAAAGTAACACATCCCTGAATTATTTGAAGTCTCGAGAAATTTTAGAGGCAAACGTAGGCAATAATCGTTTAATATTTCCATGTTTCGGGTGTAGATTTAATTAACAAAATTTAGAAACATCGAGCGGCAAATTCTTAAGGAGTAGCGAAGGAAACACGCCATTTACCTTAATGAAATGCGAGAAAAGAAGTTCGTGATTGTGTAACGTACATCATTCACTAAAATCGATACAGTTGAAAGAGAAACAGACAAAAAAAAAAGAGACTCATTAAAGGTGTATACGTACCTATAATCTATCAATATAGTCCTTATCTTCGGGTCATCGGGAAATTATAATCTGAAAATAGAAAAGAGAAAGTGACATGACATTTTAGCGAAAGACAATACACACATATAAGTAATAATCAAGCACTTGCAAAATTACGGTGCAGCGTTCGAGGTGTGTTATAAGAGTTTCATTATGGTCCGTGGGGAAAAGCGAGCTCACGCAACCTGGTTTCACCATGATGTGGGATGGTAATTTAAAGCTTCATTCTCTCCCGTTTTATCACACAGTCAGGCATGACGTCAGGCTATTACGTCAAAGCCCAGGCTGCCAGCTTCGTCACGAACAACGCGAAAATTCTTTGTAAACCGTGACCTGTCCGCACATTACAACGAGAACGTTCATTCAATCAACGACAAAAACTCAGCACACCGAAAAAAAAACAACAGCAATTCCAAAGCAAAAATTAATTCACTATGTTTCAGTCTTCGTTGCGATGTTTTACTGGCAGAAAATAACGGCCGCTGAAAAATATCGCTTCCATATTTGAAAAAAAAGACGAATTGCCAAATAATGAATACTCACGAAACGACACAGAAGATGGAACTTCAACTTGCCAGTAAAAAATGGTAAATGGACAAACATAATTAAGCTTGTTGCTTCATCAAGAAATGGTCTGCGTCAAAACAAACTTACCTTGAACAAAAATGATTTCATATCTTTGCCCCTTCCTGCAAAACTAGCTTGACGCGATAAAGCTCTTACCAATGGCAAGGAAATAGCGTCCATTTCGATATTATTTTACACCACTTCGTAGTTCAAAATTACTACATATTGTAAAAAGGCAGATAACAAAAATCGTCGTTGGTAAGGCTGTTTTTGAGTAGAACTGTAAAAAAAATGGCAATCATTATTCGATTCACGGATATTCATAACACAAAAAAAAAATAGTTCTGGGAAGTCGAACTGAAGACCTAAAATGCGGCATATCGAAACCAAAAATCTGGTCCTGACGAAAATCATAAAGAAAAATATTGGGATAAATCAGAATATCGAATCAAGAAGCAACTCTTAAAATCAGGATGGAAGCTTTAGCTAAATTACTGCTGAAGGAAGGATACGAGATGGTCAGAACGGACTCAACATTTCGACAGATGCATTGGTAACAACGTTACGATACCTTATGAAACAAATTACTTATTCCAGATTTTTATCACGCAATTTAATTTTTTTTTCTGCTAAAAGATTTATACGAATCATTACGAAACACGAGGGCAAATATGTTCTGTGAAGAATAACTAAACTAACGGGTACAATTGCAATTGTAGACGTTTGTTTATACGTAGCAAGGTTTCCTGTAGTAGATTTTTGTCACGTGACCACCATGGTCGTTTTTTTTAAAAAAAGAAGTCTTGATTATCGAACTCGTTCTTTAGTACTAGTTGAATTTTGAACAATATTTGTAGATATTATTTACTCGAGGTGCAAGGTTGAAAGCGTAATTTGAAAGAAATTTATGAAGTTCAAATAAGGGCCTGCATTTTGCACGGACGTCAATGTATATATATTAAAATTTTGACTTAATTAAAAATGTTGAAATTCTTAACTCAAATACGGAGAATTCCTTGATTTACGAGCCATATTTATGTGAAGTATATTTTTTGAAGTGGCATTCCTTTCCCTCGAAATACACACAAACCAATGATCTCGCAATAGAATTAAGAGTCGCAAATTCATCGCGCAAACTTGCAAGTATAATTCATCTCGTCAGGTAAAGGTTACTTTTTATCATAATAAAATGTAAAGCGACGAAGAGTTTTCATTGAAATTTTCTCAAAGGCCTATTTGTTGGAAAATCTACAGTGCTACTGTCCTTAACGTTTTCCCGACTATGCTTTGGGACACGTTATAACACTATTAGCAATAGTTGATGGGCTGTATCGAGATTTCCTCGCGAAATTGGTTTGGACGGATTCTTCCCAAGACTTTACACGAGAAATTATTCAACGGTAATTGTGTATTAGGAGAATATTTCTAGATACATGTCGGAATGGTGTCACGAATTAGATGATTTGACAATGTCGCGCTGTTCGATTAGGAAGGTCCTCGTCGAGGGGATTCATTCAAACCGTAATCCTCCACTCCAGGTAGAGAAATTGTAGATCAGAGACCAGATGTTAGCGAGGGTCCGGGCCCCCTCGTCATCCCAACTGACTTGTAGCAAGCCTGAAATTTGTTACATTTCGCTGTAAGCGTCTGCAAAGTTTAGTGCTCGTAAAACTGTACAATAAATGAGCAGTATTTCACACAGATGAAATCAAAGTCGAGTAGACACACACACACACACACACATCAACACACACACACACGGCGATGTAAAGGAGAGCAGCATGTATCGGAACTCGGGTACTCGGTCACGGATACGGGAAGTTTGTCGCAATAGTGGTTGGTAACCGTTACGAGACTGAGCGCGCAAGGCTAAGGCACCACACTGCATACTTAAAAAGTCTGACAAAAGAGAATCGCTTCTTTCCGTAAATTATACTACTTATTTAATCTACTTTCAGTTATCCACGTCTTCTCTAGACGATGGAACACATTTCAATTTCAAACCTTACGAGGATAACACATTAAATTCAGAAATTTTTTCGGTTGTTGCATTTATAGGAAGCTAGGAACGATCGATAAACTTAGTCTCCAGGACCTACTCGGCTCTGTCAGGCACGAGATGCGACTGTTTCTGTGTCCGATGTGATTTTTCTGTATCAGCTTTGTGTAGTGACGTACAGTAGCATATGCGAGACTCGTGAATCATAGTTAGACGTTAAATATTCAACGGACGAATCTCACAGGCAAGGGTGATAATAGCGCTCACGGATAAATCCTGTCACTAGTTAAAGTCTGCAGCAGTGAACTTGGCTCCTGGACGATTTTCCAAGCAGCCTCGCGCACAGCGAAGGAGGAACATAAAAAAGCAAGTGCGAATAACAAACTGCTGCCTCAGAGCGTAGTTTCAGCAGTAATACAAGCTGGTCTAAACATGTGTCCAGCGTGTTGTATTTAGTACGAACGAGAGAAAAGAGAAAAGCATGGCAGTGGGCGGAGCCTCGTGACGTAACCAAGCGCCACGTTTGCAAATCCAGATAAGATTAAGGCGCCCTTGACACGCCAAATCGTATCAATCAAAATAAGGAGCGACGATGGACCTGGGCAGGCCAGGAGAGGCAGGGCCAGACTTCGCAGTCTGCGCACGTCGCGCCAATTGCCGTTTCAACTTGATAGCGTCGCGTTCATCGAATTGATTCCGTCGGCACGCGTACCGTCGAATCTAAAAGGCCGCTTCGAGTCCCGTTCAAAACAAATTTCCGGACACCCGGACGACGACCGCTCGATACCTTCCCCGTTCAGCCCCATGACGTCACGGTCTCCGTGACGTCAATAACTGCGTACGGGATACGTCACGGGGAACACGTGCTGACTTTTCCCGGTACCGTATTCGTCCGCGCGTGGTCAAGCCTCGAACCCAACCTTAGCTAAATATATCCGCGACATTTTCTCAAAATTCCACTGCCCCTCCAGTCGATGATTAGAAGTTGTGTGTGTGAGCTTTCCACCCGGCTAAGCGAACTACGAGATCCTCAGAAGCCAACATCTCACTCGTGCACAAGGACCCTCCCTGTATCAACCACTAATTACCAAAGCTTCACGTTGAAATTACAGTATTTTAATAAACATCAGCAAGTGCACGTCGAAGAAACGTCTACAGTAACTCAACTTTAATATACAAACTTAACCTTTCTCAGTAAAAGTCCAGGATTCATCACGAGCGAAACAAGTTACACAAACGTTTAAAGAACAGAACTTTTACGCCGCTGTCAGATGTTTAATCGGGAAATCAGGTGCAGTGTCCGTATAATGATGACAAAAAAATCTTACGATTGTGCCGTTAGATTCGAAAATTGTATGCGAGCCGTATCGATTACTGACGTTAGGTAGAGGCGAAGCGTGAATTCGACCCACATTATTATATCTGGAGGGAGTTACCTTCGGGTCACTAAGTGCGATAGCCGAGTAACGTCGCTTGTTCCCGGCGGCATATTTCGCGAAACAGCTCGTTGAGGAGAATTTGTCAGTTTCTCTGCAAGTACACAGTTGTGTCGGCGAGAACGGTAAAATAAGGCCCAGTATTGGGCAACAGACGATCGTCCGGGAATCAATCACGACTCCTGTCAAATGGCAGGGCGTCCAGGAATCGTCCTAAACAAACCGTGAACGTAAGTTGCTCGCAGGGAATAGTCCACGCACGCATGCACGCACGCACGCAGAAATTCCTCCCGTGCGCGCACACGGCGGCAGGAAACGTGACGGGTGAACCGCCGGAGAAAGCGGCACGATCGCTGGCTGCAGTCCGCGTACGTATTTAAATCCGGTCGAACGACGGAGCGGAGTGCGCGTTCTATATATACGGATTTATAAATACAAGAGCGTCGGCGGCGGAGCTCGTACTCACCGGTCCGCGGGGAAATCGCAGCACAGGACGGCACGGCACAGGAGAGCAACGAACAGAATCCTGAGGGGAGATCACACCATGGGCACTGCGGGCACCGCGACCGAAAGCTACTGCAACACTGTGCTCAGACGGAGCACTCACTACTGAGCCACTTAGCGCTACTACCTCGTCAGTTGCGGAGACGGCCGCCAGGAGCAGCAGCGGCGAGCAGGTTCGCCCACAGAGGGCAGCGCCGTCCAGCTCCCGCGCCCGCGCCCGGGACCTGCTGGCCAGCCTCACTCTCAGTCTCACGCTCACGTCAAACACACATTTCGGCTTGTGTGCGAATAATCCTCCCACTTACACACATGTTCGTCTTTCAATGCAGTCGTATTTTGCAAAGTATGCGATATGTGCGAAGAATTTGTCGACGATGTCAGCTCAACCCGGTTGCACACGTCAATTACAGTCGCGAAAGTCTCGGCCTTCGAGGACAGCTTCACCCATTTTCGAGATTGTTTCGTTAGCACTGCATTGAGGCGATCTACCACAGATCTATGTTCACTATTGAAACGATTAAAGCACTCAAGTGTTACAGTACGGAGAAATTGTTTGGATACAAAAACGAACAATTATATTGATGACTGGAAAATATTTTCGAGCACTTTGTAAAAGACGCATAAAAAAAATTAATAATTGTTAAACGTCATGAAAGTTTATGGATAATGCCACGAATACAGGGCCGCACGTCGGCGACTAATGGCAATCCCGTCCTCGAACTCATTTCCATCAATTTTACCTACGTTATTCTTAAATAATGTCGTAACATAATCTTCATTAAATATGAATCCAAACCGTCTGCAGTTTCAAACCACCAATCATTGACAAAGAATGGAAAATTTAATTAAAATAAAAAGTTTACGTCAAATTGAAAATTAATAATAAGAAACATAGCCAAATACAGACAAGTTTCTGGATGCCCTGTTACTTTCTGCACCTGAAGACAGGAACAAGGCTTCCCGAAACGTTGTGTTGTATTTATATTATCACTTCTCTCGTCTGTATTTCCAAAATTAAATTGTCTAGATCAGTTGCATTTATTTTTGTAAATAAAAATTGACATTCTAGTTTCATCATTAAGTAAATTTTAAAGCATTTTTCAAGTCTATATATGGAGTATAATCCATTTTTATGTGCCATAATTTCCCATTATCGTACTGGTGATCACTTACAAACGATTTTACTACAACTACCGAAGTGACTCGCAAACTGAAGCAGACTTGCCACCAATAAATACACATTGTCCAAGAAGAATAGCGACACAATTTCAGTATAAACAACGTGATGAAGTTTTATTAGACCCTAAAATCATAACAAAGTAGAGTTTTTTTTAAAAAAAATCCTAGATCAGACATTAGAAAATTAAACAGTTAAAAACTGTAGACTTAGTGTTTGGCTCGTTCAGTAGTTATCCCAAAGAACGCTAGATGAAACATTGTAAAGATTTACATCTTAAACATGAAAACGATTCAAGGAATGCTGGCTTCAAAGTATTGATTTGTAGAATTAAATTAACAGTTGCATTTTACAAAAAATCAGTAGTGATCCGTACTCACTTTTCCAAAATAATTTAATGTCAACTTTCCCAGACACATCAAAAGGATTAAGAATATTTCTTACTCTACCAGCTACAGTTGCATCAGGAGAGAGATCTTTTTCTATGTTAAAAATTATAAAGAATTATTTAATGTAAATTATTTCGACATAATCTGAAATATTACAAGTGAAATAATAGCAGGTTTCGCAAATGTAAAATGTTGATACAACTATGTTTTATTTTATGCTTAAAATATAAAATAACTCAATATATTGTTCTCGGAGTTCAATCGGGGTTTGCATAATTATATTAGAACTCAACGTTTCGATGACTACAAGCTCTGTCGTCATCTTGTAGTCGTCGAAACATTGCGTTCTAATATAATTATGCAAAACCCGGTTGAACTCCGAGAACAATGTATTGAACAACTACACCGGGAAAGGCTTCAATCTTTGATAAAATAACTCATTCATAAACTTCGTAAACATACACGAATTGAAATTTAACCAAATAGTATGTAGTAGAAATACTATTCTCAGGTATTTAATGAATAATTTCTTTATTAGGTTTTACTTTATTATAAATACTTAAAGTTTTTGATTAATATAAAATATTTTAATTAATATCAAAGCAATTAAATGGAAATACATAAATTTTAGAAATTTCTAAAGCCATTTAAAACATGTATCGCCGACCTTTTTCGTCAGGTCTAATTTTTGTGGGAAGGTAATGTTTAGCAAAACGTATGTTGCAATGTGAACATATTTCTTTTACAATTTTTTTACATTAAAATCTTATCTGAAGTCCACTCGGTTTATCGTCTGCCTTTCTGAAAGCCGCTTAGCTGTCTGGAATTACATTTTCTGCATAACACTACAATATTTTTCCGTTGACTTTTTTCTTTCACAATACTCTGTTCTTTAAATTAATACCACTTAACTTTTTCGTCCAACCGTCACACTATAAATTCCACTTTGACGACGTTTCACATTTTAAATACATAAATACACGGAGCTCATAATTTCGTTTTGTTTTCCGCTTTCCACGGATGCGTAGCAGCTACTCTTCTACTCCTCTTGTCTGCCAAACAGATGTGTGCAAGTGACCGTCATAAATTTTCAGAGCCGAACCCTCTCAACAAAAGGATTTTCCAAGACACTCCAAGTCCTTGACAATTTTATTTAATTTTTCATACAATGTTTGAGGCATTCAAAATTTTGCCTCATTACAGTGTGCCTCAAATCAAATAGTAGCCATTCATTTTTAAGTAAATAGGGAAGTTTCTAATCGTTGATTTTTGAAAATTCTGCGCTTAAAACATCGTAATGATAATAACTAGTTCGACTCTAGAAGTTTTCTTTGTCTTGTACACTCCGATAGGTAACCACACTAAAATACCGTGTAATATTTAACTTTAAAAATGATGTAATTATTTTAATACAACAATTTACTGGCAAAAAGAAACAACAATAATAATTGATTCAATATAATAAAGAAATAATCAAAAAAGTGTATACAACAACTCTTTATCTCAATGTTTGTATCAACTACTTGGGGTGAACCGCAACATGGCAAATTTAATTTAATAAACTGAGGGCTCTGCCATTACGAAATTTGTAAATAAAATCATAATTTTCCAGATTCCATTTTTTTAAAAAAATTATTTAATCATTAAAATTAAAATCCATAGAGTTCACATTTGAGTTGATTAAAATGAGTAAAAAGAATATCATGTGCCCTTATCTTCCTTGTTGGTGTAGTGAGGGGGTTGGGGTGTGGTTTGGTTGGCTGTAGAGATGGTTTGATATATAGGGGAATGTTGGGGTTGGATTGTAGATGTTATTAAGGGAAGGTGGTTGTGGAGTATTTGATAAAGGTAGCTGTCAGGAGATGCCTGAGTGCTCACGGGGGAGTTTGCGCTTGAGGCGTCGGCCTGGAGGAGGGCGGCGTAGAATTGTTCTATTGTGGGATTGGGGTGATTGATGGACGATTTGATCAGGGACGTGGTTGATTTGTTAATTTTGGTAGAAATGGTGGGGATTCAAATTCCTCCATGTTTGATTAGTTCATGTCTTTGGCAGGTAATGGAACGCACGATGAACAACAGCAGGACATTTAATAACATCTAAACAATAAATAATTTATAGCGTAGAAGAATACCCCCAAATTAATTGAAGATTATGTACCGAGAGCCGAACTGTAGCTTGCTTGGAAAATGCAGTCATAAAAGTTGGCGCAGGGCTGACGAAGGCGTCCAGAAAAAACCGTGCCTCGAGACAAAGTCAGCGGATTATGGGAGAACCTCTGGCTCACGAGCCAAAGACCTAACCAAATTTCCGAAAGGTCGACCACTCCAACAGGCGGGAGTAAGCCCTCGAAATTGTAAGAATGACGCAGATTGGCCGAGAAAAAACACTTGAAGAGGACGAAGAAAGTCTAGCTGGAAGGAGGACAAGAACCGAAAAAGGCAGTTTGCATATTCAACTTGGAGAAGGAGGAAGTCTGGGAGGAGTGAAATGTAAATCACTGATATACCTATTGGAGAGGAACGAAGTCTGGGAAGTGTAAAGGAGTAGGAGAGAAATGTAAAGTTCAAATCAGTCACTTGAAGGTATAAAGGCCCGACCGACGGAAGAGGTGAAGATGAAGATAGCTAAACATCGCCGATGCTGAGAATTATTACGCCGACCAGAGAAGGAGCTGTCTAAGGATTAAGAGATTTCCTGAGGAGTATTTCCGGCCGCTCGACCAGACTACCTGCACGGAGAAGCTTCTGACCGACTGCAATGACGAACAGGTGTGTTTACGTCTGCAATTAAGATTTCTGCCGCACACGACCCATTTTGCTTGTGTTCAGAGTCTCGTGAAATCGCCCTGAGGTTTGCCCATTTAACGGATTAGTAATTTGAGTACTGAATGTAGCAGTTTCAAGTAAATTATCTTAAATTTAAATTATTTAGAATTGAAATTCCTTAGATAAAATAAATTTTGTGAACCCTTAATTAAATTAAATTACAATTTAAAATCCTCACCCAAGATAATTTTACAAAATAAAGACAATGTTAATGGCAAGATGTTAGTGCAGCCTTCATTATCAACTTTAATATTTAATTTACAAGGTTTCCTGAGATTGCAAAAATTGAAAATTTCAAGATGAAGAATGGAACAAGGAATTAAAAGTCACAGTAAACCATGAAAGTTAAATTGAAGTGGTCGTTAGAAATGAGAAATAATATTTTGAAGGTTTCAAATTTAATGCTTCTGAAATGAATCTAATTTGGATTTGAAAACGCAAGCATATGAAGAGATTTAATTTAATAATACAAGTAAGAATCTATCATTCACAAATATTACAAAAAAGTGTTTTATTCTAACGATAAACAAAAGGTCAAAGAACATTGAGATTAAGAGTTCCGGGGAGCTCTGTCCGCCGGAAATAAATAATCGTAATCAATATATATGTTACAGGCAAAGTATAAAATACATATCTGATTCGTTTCGAATATCAGATGGAAAGGCACGTGACTTTTAACGCGCTTCTCAGGCTTGGAATTTGCCAGTTGCACTTTGCGGTTTGTTCGGTAGTGTCAAAATACGCAATTTTACTTAAATTTGTTCAACAAAAAATTCGATGTTTTTACTGCGCCCCATGAAAATGGAGGAGAAAGCTGTAGTGTTATAGGAGTCATGGTCTATAGACATTAAACAACGATTCCACGATAAAGTGTCCAAAGTTCGAGTTAATATTATTTTCTTACCCGAAACTTCTTACCAGAAGTTAATAAATGATGTATAAAAAGCCCAAATGACTACTAAGAAGGAACTCAGGGAATATTAGTTGCTGAATCGTTATGATGTAATGATTGTAGAAAACAAAAATAAACTCATTTATCGTGTTAAAGCAGGCGTGAGTACTATACAATATTATGTCACGTACTTCATGAAGTTCTTTTGGCTATTTGACTCGGAGGACGTGATTAAATGTTGAAAGAACTTTCAACCAAATACAAAAACGTTAGAAGTCATGATATTGAGTTGTACATCCACATTTGTGAATCTTGCCAGAAAAAAAAAGAGAAAGGTATTAAAGAAGGCATCATTGTGAAACGTATAATTTTTTTCGGATTTAATTCCAGTTGTCGGGTAGATCTTATTGACTTTCAGTATTAGCCAGAATAGAGAATACAAATATATTATGTTGTACCAAGATCATCTCACAAAATTTCTGATTCTTAAGTCTCTAACGTCAAAAAGAGCTGAAGAAGCATTCTACAACCCAGTGGACATATTCTCGTTGCTTGGAGCGCCATTTATATTACAGTCTGACAATGGTGGGGAATTTGCCAATAATGTGGTGACCAGCGTGAAGGAGATTTGGCAAGCACTGAAGAGCGACCATGTGAAGCCTCGCCATTCACAAAGCCAGGGTATTGTCGAAAGAAATAATCAAGATATATAAAATATGCTCTGTACTAAAATATCTGACCGCTAGAGGGAAGGACTATGTTTCGTTCAAAAGAACATCATACGAAGCTCTTTTTGGCTGCAAACCTAAAGTAGGGCTTACAACGTATTTTCTACCAGAATATGTTTTGAAAGACATAAATACAGAGGAACAGCTAGAAAAAGCAATAGAAAGCGCCCAAACAATGGAAAAAGGTGAAACTAATCACATAATGCAAGGAAAAGGGCCTGTTTTAAGATTATAGTCGATAGTGGATTAAAGCAACAAGCTTAACAAAGAGATTTCCGTTTCTGATACCTGTTGTGCCTGTTTAAAGGAAACGAAAAAAATGTCGTCAAAAAATTCATACCTTCCGTGGCCAAGCTAGTAAAGATGAGGAAATTGATATTTTGTGCACCCTTTGTTTCAAAACTGAAAATGCTATTGAAGGTAAAAGAAATTATAAAAATCATTCTGGTAATACAAGCCAAAAAAAAAAATCCCACTACTTCTTTGGGAACAACTTTGAGAGTTCCTATTCCTGACGTCGACAAGGGGCGAGGTGATTAGCGCAATACATTGCCAGTTGTAATCAGTGTGACAGAGGATGGTTTCTACCGACTTGGAACTTCTGAAGGAATTTAAAAAAAATATCTGCGAGATCACAATTCGCTTTATGCTTAGAATTGAAGATATTCCTCTTTTCATTCTTTGCTTATATGGCATTTGTCATTCTATAAAATGCCTCGGTATTTACATACAATACCTAGGGAAAGTATGTAATAATTGTCATATTTCATACATTGCATACAAACGCGTAGGCATTCTATAGAATGACAAATGCCATACATTGTTGGTAACAAATATAATATTTAAGATACGCAGAATATTTGCAGGTTAATTTATTATTATTACGATGATTTCAGTTCAAGAATTAAATGTTGTTAATAAGATTGCTATATGATTATTTGTTGTTTTTGTATCATACCCGATGTTTTCATCAGTCGCCAATTTGAGTAAGAAAACGTAATTAGGCCTAATCATTTTCAGGTTATTTAATTTTGAACTTGGACCTTTCGGAAAAGTTGCCACAGTCATCTGTTAATCAAATTGACCTTAAAGAGAAATAATTTAAGGTTTGTGTAATGAATTAAATATATGGGCCATTTAACAACTGAAAATTATTTATTTATATGGGATTCCTGTTGAATTGTAAATACGACCTGTAAAATTATGTTTCCTTTCTGCGAACAGATGACTATGGCCGTATTGCCGAAAGCTCCAAATACAAAATTGAATAATTTGGACATTAGTTTCTCTTCTTGAAATTAGCGTGTGATTGTTGATAAATACTATTATTATATCGGTGAAATAATATTCCTAATAAATTTAATATCAAGGGTCTGTCTCCTACCTTCGGATATATGCAAATTTAGATTATAAACAGAAAAGCAATGGAAAAGCAAATATGTCCTCTCCACCTGAAAAGCATCACAATTACAGTCTTGACTAAAGAAGATTATTTGCCAACCCCACGGGACTTTTTTTTTTTAAATTGGAAGCAACAAGTTAATATTCTGTTAAAGAAATTCCGCATGACTTCTATTTTTTGGTTTCCATGTGCTACGTTATTTTGCAATGAATTATCAGGAAATAGAAACATGTCATTAGAACGCTTGAGAACTATGCATAATAGCAGCAAAAGCGTACCTAATAGTATTTATGAGAACTATAATTAGGGTTGCCAGTCAATCAAACCACACCCCTGTCACCAAGAAATCAAGAATATTAGGCCACTTTCCCAGAGATTTTTATCGCTCGGGCTGCCATGTAGCTTTTACTTAACATCTAAAATCAAATAATTTTAACATTAATTATTTATTAACTGGAACAAGAAAAGTCAAAAACAAACGGCAATATAGACAAAGGAATAAAAAAATTTTAAACGTCAATTTGTATATTTTCCATTAGATTTGGCAACAATAGAAATTCTAACCTGTAGACTACTTTCAACTACATCTATAGAAAGTGTATTTCTTTCGCCTATCCATGGAATCGCCATCAACGAGAATATTCTCTCTACATAGGCCTATAGCCTATTAATCGGGACGCCTGGCAGCCCTAACAATAATGCGTTCATAATATAATAATGTATATATGTCTGTTAATATTAACATGTATAATCTGGCCAATTACAGACAAAATTTCATGTGAAATAACCTTCTCAAGTTAGAACCTCAAAGACACTGAACTGACGAGCGGAAGGAATATATAAACAATACAGTAGAGGGACATTGATGTCACTGGACATTTAATGTAAATTTATGAATTCTAATGTTGATCATTTCCGAGTTAATTCTAGTTTGAAAATTCGGTTCAACGTGAAGTATTTTTACCGTAGTCCAATCAAAATGATGTTTTAAGTTGTCAATATGTTTTTTTAAAAACGGAATTATTTTTAAGTCGCAAGTTTGAATTTGGATTGATGTTCTTTAGTCTTGTTTTCAAGGACTGTCAGAAGAAACGCTGTATGAACAACGGTTCTTCTAATATCTATTATTACTTCGTTTCCCTTTCAAAACCAATAAGTCGCCTACAAAACGCTCAAGTAGAACAATAATAATCTACAATAGTGCGTGTGGTCGCTCGCAGTGGTACCTCCACTCTTCCCCTCATCGTCATTGTTCACTCCCACAGCGCAGCAGGGTCAGTCTTCCTTCTCTTCACCCCACCGAGCAGATGAAAGCGACGTAGTCCACTGCTATCACAATAAATATATTCAGTTGACGCATCTGCCTGTACGACCGCGAACCATGACCCATCTACTATCTTTGCTTACCATTTTGCGTGGCACAGTATAATATTAAATGAATGAAGAAGTACCGGCAGTGAATTCGCAAATGTTTAATACAATTCACGAATCAAGTTATTTTAATTTAATATTAAGTCAAATAATAATTTTTAATTCATTTCATACACGTTAAATTTTAAAACCCTTAATTATTGGTGTTTAGGGATTTCAGACGGTAAATCTCTTTCAAATGTAATTAACTATTATCCTGGGGCAATTTTAGAACATAAATGAATACTTAACACCTACTCGTCCTATTCAGACTCAGATGAGAATATTTTGTTACTAATATGTGCAAACATTTCTTTATTCCTGACAATGAAAAAAATGCTTGCATATCAGCTAATATCATTGTTTTTTCCGATTTCTTTTCCTACTTATATCTACTATCAACTGGCTCCTGGTTTGTGAAGGTCTTTTGATAGTAAATGTTGAATGTTATGTAATGAATAACTTGGTTGAACCGCAAAAATTTAACTTGTAAGCAGGAAGTCTTCGGTAATTTCGGAAGATATCTGTCTGCTTTCGAATCCGCTTAAGCGATGACGAAAACTTCGTTCAAAAGTTCCGAGGAATCATTTAAAGAACCACTTGTATTTATATCAGTAATGGATGACAAGTAAAAACTGAAATGAGGTGAGACAGAGAAAAGAAATTAGGGTTTTTTGGAAGGGCGAGTTTGTTGACCTCAGGGGGTTTGCATCCAAGACTACGAAAATTAATGCCCATGTCAGAGCAGTCATCAAAATCATCAAAGATATAGAAGTGTGAAGCTGAGAACAGCCAATGCTAGCACGAGGAACCGTCTGATGATAACATGCGGTCTCGAAGTTTGCAATTTTATATAAAAAAAATTATATTGACTTAACAGTCCCATTTCCAATTCAGAAACCTACACGCGTGTGTTCTTAATGGAATATGATTTAACACTGAGGATTATAATATAAATATAAATAGATACCATGTGTTAAAACACCAGATATAATTTATAATTTTAATTTTAAATAAGAAAACCGTTTAAATTTTATTAAAGTTAATTTCTCTGGAAACATCTCCGGTGGTTCAGGGGTCAGTGTGACTGCCTCACAAAACGGAGTTCCCGGGCTCGAATCCCGGCGAGGGCAGGGATGTTTTTGTGCGTGGGAGAAACTCTCGGAAAATCAGTCCCCCGACTAGAAAAAAATGATTTCCCATACTGAGTCACTAATAACCAGAGCTGTTGATGCGACTGTAAATAAAAAAAAAGTAGTTCAGGTATGTTTTGAACGCTATAAATACTTAAGTTATTTTTATAGTACGTTAAAATTGGTGTACTGAATTATTTTTCCTGTGTCACGATAATGAATATTTTTGAACGTAACTTTACTTGCAGACAAGCGACATATTGGGGTTTAACGAACATGAGTGGTTTTATCCATCAAGATACCTAAATAAATAAAATATAACGCTCGTTAACGAGTTGTTATTCGTGTCACGTATATTTGATATAAGTTACCTTGGTAAAATTATAAGTAAGCAATGATGTTATATAATGCATTTGCTTATGAGATACAATGTTGTCGTCTCGGTCAACATTCAAGCCACGTCTGAGAGAAATATTACAGCTTAAGATAAAATATATGATGCTTTTAATAGTTTTCCGGGCGTTAAATTAATTGCAAAAATTATAGTAAAGTCTATTTTATACTGATACATATGCAATATATATTACTAATATATAAACATAAGCATGAGGCACTAAGAAGAATTATTTCTGCATCATAACCACAGAAATATCTTTAAGTTCAGTTTGTTACCTTAGTCTTTGAGCTTTCAGTTCATTAATATTTTAGGTCTTATTGCATTAAGAAGAACTGGCATTAATATTATGGAAAAATTAATTCCTATAAACAGTTCAACTTCATTTTCAGATATTTAGGTAAGTAATAATAATAAGTTTAATTTTCTTAGTATTAGTGAAACAATACGTGGCTTCGATGTTTGTTTGAGTTCCCGATATATATCGCTTTTTATAATCAATCACAAAATTGTGAGTTGCGAATACTAGAGAATATTATCAATGAGTGAATAAAAAAAACATTCTCGGGTTTCCTGGCGGGTTAAATAAATATTAATAAACAAATTAATGGCTTTCTCAGGTGAATTTCTGTTACTTGTGTTAAAGATAAACATTATTTTCCGTTATACATTTCCAGAATTAAGTAAAAAAGAGGAGGTTAGAGAATATCAAAGGAACGATAGAATAGTAATTAAGTTGGCTGAGAGCGTGATACGTTTCGTACCGCAGGGGCCTTTGGGAAACACAGTGCGCCAGTTCACAGTCCGAAATTTTTGCGGCCATGGCCTACTTGGTTCTGTGTGAGCGTTAAAGAGACTTTGCGTTCTTGAACGAAAGGATGTGGACTGCGCTATTCTGTTGTAACATGTGAGTGTGTGAGACAGATAGAGGGAGGGAGGGGGGGGGGGGGTACGAATAGTGATCGGCAAGTATACAAATATGCAAATATTATACGTTTGTGAAAGGCTGCTACTTTTTTATGAGTTGAACGAATTGAAATTCCAATGCAATAATAAGACATTTTAATAGTACGTTTCCAAAACTCTTAAAAGAACACGAATTTTGTTGTTGTAAATATAGCGAAGGAACGTGCAGATTCCACCACAAATAAAACAGTTTTTTTCATAAAACATACACACCCAGTCAGGACCTTATAATTTATTATTTGCTGGAATGATACCAAAAAAGGTTCACGAAATATCAAGTTAAAATAATTTATTTAATCATCGACTGCATTATTAAGGAGCTTTCAACCATTTAAAGATCATAATCAATTAATATAAAAGATAACAGTTACATTATATACAACCCATATGCAATAAATTCTAACTGCATGCTTGGGGGTCGAGCGGCATTACATCAAAATAACACAAACACATTCGATATTGGACTCGAATCCGGGGTTATATTTATCACTGTGTTTAATTATGACATACATCTTACAGTTTAACTCCCCCAAGCGGGGGTGGACGGGGTTAAAATTTTCAAAATCTTATTTTGCGTCGAATAAATATTTGCGTCGAATAAATATTGTTCTGGTTCACTGAGATTTATAAAATTTCTCTACATGTTCCATATATTTAATATTAACCTCTTTCGGGATTTGGAGTGGAGCACCCTTAAGGGTGGGGGTGGAGTAGATTTCTATAAAAATTACGCAAACACAATCGACATTGGACACGAATCCAGAGTTACGGTTGTGAGTGAGTTTAATTACGATATTCAAGTTGCCTGTTAAGCCCTCCAAGCGGGGATGGTTAGGGATCGAAATTTTCAAACATGCTAACACGGCCGATATTTGAGTCGGATAAAAATTTTCGGGGTAAAAGTAATTAATAGTGTTTGTACCAATGAATATGAATAAAATTTCAACCTTTTACGGCATGGGAAAGGAGCATTCATACAAGAAAATAACTTGAATATAACCCAGACTGGATTCAAAACTTAAGTTATGGATAACGCTGAATTTAATTACGGCATTCAACTAGCAATTAACCTCCCAGGGGCGGGGGTTGAAATTGTAAAAATTTTTGCGACGACTAAATATTTTTCGGGATCAATGAGATTGATCCAATTTCTCTACGTGTTCTCTGAGTATAATTTTTTTTTTCGAGCTTAGCAGTAGAGAGCCCTTAGGGGTGGGGTTGGAGTAGCGCTACAATAAAATAATGCGAATATAACCGAGATTGGAGACAAATCCAAGGTTATAGATGTCACCGAATTTAATAATGACATTCAATTGGCGATTTAATCCCCAGGGGCAAGGGTGGACGGGGTGAATTTTTCTAACATGTTAAATGGTCGATATTTTCGTTAGATAATTAATTGTCGAGGTCAATATAATTGATAATATATCTACCGATGTTGTTTGAAAAATTTCAACCCCTTTCGGGAAGCACACTTATAGGAGAGTGTGGAAACATTCAAACATGCTAATATTTAGGCAGATAAATATTTTTAGGGATCGAAGAGGTACATAGTGTTTCAACCGATGTTATCTAAGTATAATTTCAAACCCTTACAGCACGGGAAATTAGCACTCTTAGGGGTGTTACAAATAAATAACGAGAATAAGACCGAGATTACAGACAAAGCCGGGGTTCTGGATGTCGCTGAGTTTATTTATGACATTTAATTGAAGTGGTGGAGCTGGACGGGGGTGGAATTATTGAAACAAGAAATAACGACCGATATTAAAAGATTCAATAAATATTTTCCAGGGGTAATTAGATTTATAGTATTTGTACCTATGTTATTTCAACACCTCTTGCGGACTGAGGGTGGAACATGGTTAAGGGTGAGGGGACTCACAAGAAAATAACGTAAAAACAACCTAGATTCGAGTCAAATGGAAGTTAATGGATATCGCTTTAATTATTTATGACAATCTGTACTACAGCAATGATTTTCCCCTTCTTACGGACACAGTCACTGTGATTTCTTGGATCTTGCGAGGGCACTGGACTTTTTGGAGGATCTGGAGGAGCTGTAGACTATCAGATCTGGCAACTTCCTGCGAAGGACAGCCTTATCAGCTATCCTACACCTACACTCTGGTCATCATCTGAGAGAGCAACTTTGCCGCCAAGGACGGACCAGTCGACACGGGATCCAAAAACAATTAATAAATATCTTTATTCACTATTAACAACTCTCTGTTTCAAGTTCCATTATTTTCCAATGCAGAAAAAAGTATATAAATATTTTAAAATGATGAATAGTAGGATATTCAAAATTATGTGGCCCGCAAGAGCAAAAGATCAAAATCTCATCAGGATGAAACAGATAACTTGAAATAGTGAAGATGATACAGATTTTCATAAAAGCAAATAAAACCAAATTAATGAATAATAAAGAAAGCCAATACAGACAAAAAAGAGTAATATAAATATAATTATATATAATATAATATATTAATTAATAATATAGAATTAAAAGGACCGCAATAATGATATGAATTAATGACGACAGGCATAAATAAAATACCCAACTGAAAAGCAAATAAAAGGGAAATATTTAATAATTTTGTTGTATGGAAGACGAGAAAGAAACAGTTCTTAAATAAACCAAAAATTACAGGCTCATGACTGAGATGATTCACATTAAATCAAAGATCACAAAGCAATTAATGTACAAAGAGATACTATGAAAATCGGCAATTGCTGCGTTCCCTTATTGTTACGCTAAACCTTCTGTTTTTCTCATTGTCGTTACTCCCTTATTGTCCCTTTGTCGTTGCGTTTTCGTCGCTTTTGAGTTTTGTTAACTGACGTGTGCAGTTGTGTCGCCTAGGCTCTTCTTAGCACCTGACGAAAGGAACAAGGATCCGAGAAACGTTGTTGTGTGGTATTTATAATACCCTTTATTCTCTAAATTTACTATCTTTCTTATTCATTATTACGTCAATCAGACGTAATTTTTTTTCATTTTCTAACCAATTTAATATATGAGTTAATCAAGAGGGAAACCAGTTTAGCTTAGAAGCAAAATTGTAATAGAAGTTACAGGGTTTAGGGAACAATAACGTTTTTATATTTAAAAAAATTAAGCTGTCGAACCAGACATATATATATTTTAAAAAACCTGTGTAACTATTATGTTTTTATCTGTATAAATATTATTTATTTATTTTAAATGGATTAATTTATTTTGTTTTTCTGCAAATTGTCAGCTCTTTATACTGAAATATTAGTCATATATTTTATTTTCACGTCTGTTTTTAACAATGAACATCCTTAACTGCCATAAACAGACGATTTTTATAATTTAAAATATTTATTAAGCATAAAATCTTTTTTTAACAACACAAAAAACTTTTCTGTGCATATTTGTAACATCGTCAGGCTGTGTGAGTGGAAGAAACGTTTTTGTTTTGATGTTTTCAACGTTTGCTCAGTCATGTTAATGATCGTTGAATATATTTGCTTGGTCACAGTGTAATTAATCTCGAATTTAAATATTGATATATTATGTGGCACATTGGTGCATTATGACCGCTAATGTAACAATTTATATGTTCAATAAATGTTGCATTGTTACCGCACCAGGTTCAGATTTCTCGACGTTTACGTTTCTGCCGGTCGTCGTTCTCTACCGCTGTCTTCAGCCTGTGTGGCGCTGCGTGACGTGTGCGGGATATATATAGTGGCGGACATGCTGCGACCTGATTGGCCGCTGAGGATCGCCTTGGCACAGGGTCCAGGACACATGTTTTTCCATGTCTCGTAGTAAATGTCAGGCGATCCTCAACGGCCAATCAGGTCGCAGCTTGTCCGACTATATATACCTCGCATACGTCACCCAGCGCCACACAAGCTGAAGACAGCGGTAGAGAACGACGACCGGCAGAAACGTCAACATAGAGAAGTCTGAACCTGGTGCGTAACCGTAAAAAATTATTTAATATTTACACCGGGGAAGCTGTCTATCTAATTAAAATTATTTCCGTTGTGAGAGTCTGTGCGTTATTTAGGAAGTTAAATTTATCAGTGTTTTTATTTAAGATGCAGATCTTTAAAATGAGAACAAGAAATGCACGTGAATATTAAGGACTGCATTAGACACCTACTGTTTTTTATTCGTGTTATAGGAAGCCATTTAATTGTGTTTATGGGACTTTATGTGAAAACATATGGAAGAAATAAATAAAACGATTGACTATAATTTTACATTTGTAATTATTGTAAGTATAGTAATTATTGATTTTAAAAAAATAATTACACAATACGAAGAAGATGAATATGGGAACGACAAAATTATTCCGCTTAAAAAAAATTGATTTGCAGTAAAATAAATAAAATTAAACAAATAATTTTCAATTTAAATAAAAATTAATTATTTAATTTCGAAAATTACTAAATTAAGTAGCACATTATTAATTTAATTTAGTGAATTTTCAAACAATTCAACCAGGCCGATAACACGTTTAGGGATAGAGGTCGAGTTGCGTTACATATAAACAACGAAACAAATCGGGGGGTTAAGGATAAATGACATATCGGGCAACGCCGGGCACTCAGCTAGTATATAATAAAATCTTTTATGACTGTGAAAGGTTATTTCAAATTTTTATATTTTATTTAAATATATTTGAATTCAACACATTAAATAAACTTGTGTAAAATTAATTTTCTTTTCTCACTTATTGGAATTACTTAACTTAAGGCAATTGAATCAAGTTTAACGGTTTAATTCAGCCACTTACTATATTAAGATTAAAGAATTTAAATTGAAAACTTTTTTCCAACTTTGTTATTTCACTTTTGTTGTGACTTCAAATGTGTCTGGGTTATAAATACAGAGGGACTTTGTGGAAAGTAGTTTTATATTGTTCTGCCGAGCCCAGGTAACGACAGGTAAGTGCAATTACCTACTAAAGCATCTGTAAATGAGGGTAACGTTACAATATATATATATATATATATATATATATATGATGCCTCTGTAAATTAGATTTTGTATAAATGTATGTATCAATGTGAACAATTTCGAAAACCGATTTTACAGTTGAGGATGACCGGGTTTGAATCCTGAATGTTTGAAGTAACATTTACTCTACAGCTCGTAGTATTTTGAATTTATCCAGATACACCTCAATTAAGCAGGTTTTGTATCCAATCGCAACATAGAAGTTAAATGTTCTTTTAGGGTGGTTAATTCCTACATAAATACCGTCTCACAAATATTTATCAAATTCCACATATTTAATAATCTGATTTATGTGCTGGGTTCTGTGTGGTTTCTATTATAGCGATCAATATGATTTTAAAAACACCGTAATTTTTCGTTCAATTAGTACTAGAAGTTTTGTAAAAATTTCGCATTATTTATTTAGTCGACCCGTATTATCTTCATATTTTCATAATGCATAACATTTCGGTTGAGTAAGTTTATCTTCTCGGCCTTTAAAGCTGCCCAGTTATTTTATATTTAGAGTCCGAAACCTCTTTCGCTATCCCAATCTATTTATTATTTCTATTTTTTGACTAAGTGTATGAGTATTCTGTTGAGTTGTCGCCTTCAATTATACGTGATCTGGTAGTGCATTTATTTGTGGTGGAGGAAAGCGTTATTTTGAGTATATAGTTACGTGTGATATCACGGAACGTTATGCCATATTTTAAAGTCACGGAACCTAAAGGAGAGAACCTCAGTCGTGCAACCCGATAAGTCTTGAAAGTGGTCACCACTGACCACAAACGGCACGCGGGAATATTTCGTTATAATCGTAAATTCGTTTTTGTGAAACTGTCAGTTAAACGGGAAGTTTCTTCGGTCGACAGTTGTGTAACTTGCGAGACACACAAATGAAGTGTTAGTAATCGAAAGCCAATTAATTAATCGTTAGCCAATATTTGAAATGTATTTTAACTTAGCTCTAATCCCCCACTCTTGAGTTGAAATTCGGCTAACTATATAGCCTATGTCGTACAAAGAGAAAGGTATGAAACTTCATTCGTTCAGACGTTTTTGGGTTTATCCAGTTCAAACTGGCTCAAAAACAATCACGTTAGAGTTTTATTTATACAGCCGGTAGACGGTAAGTGACGCCATTTTATATAAAGTTGTTCTCAGCACAATGTGATAGGCGAATTATTTCGAATAGCAAACGTTAATTTTTTAAAATTAAGATAGAAATATTTAGAAATTGGTTAAATAAATTTGTGACGTGTTTTTTTTACTTGGAATTTCTTTACTTGAGTTTTTCTTTTGTCTCTCTTCGTCTGTAGCACTTTGATTATTTTTAGTTGAGCAAAGTGTGATCTTGAATTATTTATTGCATCATATTTTTCTTATTTATATATTTATTTATTTATTTTTGCATATTATTTTGATAAAAATACCAGCGGTATGTATCCCATTAATATTAAATTATATGCAAGCATCGATCCATCTATTAGATGAAGTACCTATTTGTTTTTAAAACTGCTGCTACTTTTAGACTTTAAAGTTACCATGCGGTTTTTAAATTCCTTCCAGGCTATTTCTATGGATTAGCAACGTAAGCTTTGTGTAACGCAGAAGAATGCCTCTCAAGTTTTTTTCTTTTCCGATTGTGCCTTCCAATTCATACGCAGATAAATAGCCTTTTCATTGTACCTTTATTCATAACGTGTTACGTTTCGCATGTATTTACAAAGAGCGAAGAGGTCGAATATTGCAATATCCTCACACTGTAAGGCAAACGTCAAAGTGTGAAAGAGCAGCCCGAAGTTGGTAAATCATGCCATTTAATTTATGACTGTCCTCAGTGCGAAGAAAACGTCTTATTTGCGACCCATACAGACAGTTTGTCTTTTTTTCAGAATAACCGTAAAGTAAAAGTCCTTGGACGAATAATTGAATTGGGGTTATCGAACCGATGACAAGAAAGAAGTCGTAATGAGTGCGTTGCGTTCGGCAACGTTGCGCACCCGGTACTCTGGTACTCGAGGAATCGAGCGTGGCCAAGGCGGAACTCGACTAGAATTTAGAAAACGTGTTCGCGTGACCTGGATGTATCGCATCTTCAGACAAAAGCTGGCAGAGGAAACTTGTAAGCCGGCCAGCTATGGTTAAATTTAGACGCTAGAGCCCTGCAAACCTAGCTTTATCTATTCTATTTCAGGAGCAATGTCAATTACGGAAGTGCAATCGGTCCGTTCTCATTAAATGTTCGGGACACATATTTCATTACACTAATTATTGTGAAAATCTCTGGAAATTGTTAAAAACAACCAGTGAATAAATTATCTTTGGAATCAATAGTCTAAATATAAATACAAGATCTCCCCTTAAATTCAGCAGTTCTCCACTAGCACAAAGTATCTTATGGAAATCGTCAACGGAAATTAACATCTCAGAAACCATATAAACTGTTGATGACTTAACCCTGAATAAATATAATATTGAGAACGCGGGGCAAAACATTTGTCACGCCTTTCACTTATAATAGTAGCTATTGCAAGGACGAAAACCTCAGCATGAAACCGAAATTTTATAACATACATTTGCGAGTTATTGTTTTGTCAAAAAATAATGAACTAATTTCCAATTGTAGTTGAGTTCGTGTCTCGAGAAATCCCGAAACGAGGTCAACAATTATTTTGGTCAATACGAGTGTTGAAGGATTACCAACATACAATATCAAGCAAACAATAAAAATGAATTACAACTCTGTGCAAACATAAACGCGGATATTGGGGATAATATGCACACATATTTATTTGACGATTTCTTTTGTAAGAAAATCTCCTCCAAAGGTGAAACTTTCCGTAGAACATAAATATAAAAATATTATGAGTCTTTTTAATTTATTTTTCAGTCTTTAGTCTTCGTTACTGACACGATTACCGAACGTATTTACTACGGACTCAATTTGGTCCATTAATATCTACATTGGGCTGCTTCAATCCAGTTATTCCCGACATGTGCCATCCTCTTGGTCACTTACGATCTCGTAACTTGGAGTTGAGAACTGTCTTCAGTCATCGATTCGTCCGCCACAGGCTCCTATTCTCCGTGCAGCGTGCCGCTTCAGTTTTTGCAATTACTCGATTTAAATATACTATTTTCTGAGCTCCGGGATTAAAATTTAACTGAAATTATTGTAATATAATTCTCTGCCGATTTACATATCTCTCAGAATTTTGTAACGAAAGAAAGCAAAAAACAAAACATGGAAACATCATATTAATTTATGTTCAAAATTTTAATTTTAACCACTTAAAAGTCAGAATAAAATGAGATAACAAAATAGCATTCAATTCAAGGATAGATGTGTACGTTACAAGGATAATACGATAGCTATAAATAATAATTAAATTGGTTTATATTATTGACCATGGTAATAGCAAATCATCACCCTGTAAAAAAAATATTTTTTAAATCGTCCGGAAAAATCGGTTCTAACATTTGATCCATACTTGTCTTCAGCATTTTAATCTTTGAAATGCGTTACAATATTGCTAAAAAAGTTTCACTTCCTCGTAAAATAAGTAACACGTAATAGTTTCTACAGTTGTATTAAGACCATGAACATTCAAGGTAAATTAATGTATAGCAAAATCAGTTATATTTATTTAAATTTCGTAAAAATATTAATAGTGAAATAGTAAGAAAAATTACATTATGTATACTTAAGCAGTTGTATTACAGAGTAGAATTGTCGAAGTAAAATTCTGCTAATTTTCCTTAATATATAATATTACTACTCGTAGAAGTCTGTTCAAAATTGTGATTACTATATACAATAAAATGTAAATTACTTTTATTCCGTACTAATATATGTCACGTTTGTTACTATCTTGATTTTTAATTACATGAAAAATTGTTACTATCTTAATTCAATATGGATTGAAATGGCAGAGACTTAAACGCAATGTTATGAATAGCACCTTCCTATTTATACATACATTTTTTGTGTGTATGTATGTGATGACACTAATAATTTAAAAACGTTAGCATTACGAAAATTATCATGCCGTTAGCAAACTATAGGTGATAATTCAATATTCTGATATCACAACATATTTCCCCCAATATACGTTTTACGCAGTGTTTCACTTTGAGCTATCTTAACATGCAATCGACTGGAGGAACTGTATCGAGTGAACGTGTCAACCGATACGGAAATTTCTGGTAACGCTTCAAATACAAGCGAAATAAAAGTATAAATAAAATTTGTTGATAAGTGACCGTGAAATTTAAAATTTAGAAGATAATTTTCCTTACCTATTTGTATGTTACTAATTATTAAATACTCGTTTATCAAATGAATAAAAAGCACAAAACTTGTAAAAAAAAGAGACAGAGCAGTGGTTAAAAGAAAAATATCGATAATTGTTTCATAAGAAACGTCTACGGAAATATCTCAACGTGCAGAGAATCAATACTACACGTCGCAAACAATTGCATCAATGAATATTACAATGTCGCTTGCGGAGCGGCAGAAAGCTAACAGTGGAAGAAAGAAGTACGTTGAACATCTTGAGTCGGTGCCGTGGTCTACTTCGGAGAAAACGAGGACTTCACACGAAGTGACATCGACGCATGATACGCGCAGGCTGTTTTAATTTGGATTACGCAACTGACATTCGCGTTTCAATCACTCGCAATGGAACTTGCTACAACTCCACAGCAACTCTTATATTTCACATGCTATACTAACTACTGTAGTTCAATGACACCCATTATCTTAAATTTTGCTCTATTTTAGAGCTATGTTAATGTGAGTAATAAAATCGGCGAGTAGTAAAACGAATTCTATTTCGTTCACATCAAGCAGACGTTTACAAGACAAACGAGTCTGCGTTGTTTAATGGTTATAATTTTTCTTTAGCGGCTATAAACAGACATCGAATTTTACTCAGCGGATTTGCTGTCATAAAGATCTGTCTAAGTACATTTGCGTAGATCTTCAATCCCGACGGAAATTTTTACGTCGAATATTGCCTGTAAAAGACGATCATTGAAAAATATTAAAGAAAAAAACTCCGTGTCTGTGAATAATATCAATTGCCCGCGTAGTATTGAAATCAGCGCCGTCTAAACATTTCCCATTATACGCATTTATATTTGTGATTACTGTGAAATTATAATTTCAATTTTTTGTAAACTTAGAGTTGTTAGATGAATTCTATAAGACGTGGAAGGCACTAAAGCTTAGTTTATAACTGAAGTTCGTCATAAGAACGCATACTTTGGATCTAGCAGGCAGGCTTCGGCGCCCCAGCCATATTTTCAGTACGTTAGCCTACTATTTTTATCTACTCCTCTCGTGGTGGAAGTATCCGTGCAAAGCTCCAGGCTTGTTCCTGTCTGGCGGGTGAGTAATTGCGCTAATCTTATCAGCTTGTGTTATTGTCTTCTTTGCGGCCGAATTAAAGTCTTTGTTGCTCGTGCAATAATTTATGTCTGAGTACAAAGTTTAAATCACATTTTCTACGAGCGCTAAATATACAGAGTAACGTGTACCATAAATTATACGAATGTGTGCCGTAAACAGTCTTAATTTTATCTCCTACCGGAGTTAAAGAAATCGGAAAGATTCCATCACTTTTTTTTTGGACATCAACTTAAAATAGAAAGTGAAGATGAGGAACCGAAATGGGAATCACAGGAAGGTAATGAAACTCTGGTAGCTCCCCTTACGAGTCTTCTTCTATGGCCTGGGCTTGATATCATCTTGTACTAAGATGCGGATCAAAGTCATGCTGTCCTAAACACTTAATTCAGCTGAATGATGTCACCAGGCTACTTCAGGATTACGTATATTTCTGAACGATACCGGAAACTTATTTTGAAGTCTCTCTAAGCCTCATATACCAGTGACGTAGCCAACGAAGGTGCTTTTCCGTGAATAGATACCAATTCCTTTATAATACGTATTTACTGTAGTTTTGAAGCGACTTAATGAGGTGGGAGATAAGAAGGAAGAACCATAATATAAATAGTCACACTCAGTTTCGCGTTTTTATTTGTGTATTCTCGTCTCCTAAAGTGCTACAAACGAAGGTTTTGAGAAATTTCAAAGCAAGAGAGGTTTACCGAAATATTTTGGAATCTCTCATATCAAAAGAAAAGAGAACAGATTTTAAATTCTGATCACAAGGACTTGCTAGTTTTACGCATTAAATTTACCGTCGTTGATTTTATAACATTGAATGTTCTCAGCGACGTTCTTCTCGTACTTTACATATCACCGCCTTGAAAAATCTCGGAACCTTCCACTTACGTGCGCATGTTATGCGGGAATCGATGGACCTCAGCTGTCTTAAAGAGCAAACGACACTGCCAGACGTTGAGACATATTGAACCAGTCTGACATATTCGTCGCTCTGTGTTCTTGACCTCGACGTCTGGGGAAAAAAAAACAACATTGGGAAATGTTGGAATTTGAACCGACACCTCCACGATTATAGTCTCATACTGCAACGATTCTCTACATAAATATGCGGTTTTTGAATTCCTTCTGCATAGTTAAAAATTGGTTAATGCAGTGGCACGAACACAATTTGTGTTTAATAAATTAATATTCAACCATCTTATGAAATTCCAATTCGTCATCCGTTTTCTTGGAAACCTCTCGTGCTTTGTTTTTCAATTCAAATTAAACGTCAATTCAGTTAAGACGGATCTTTCTGAAATCTGTGGCGTTTCACTAAGTGTGAATAACCTTAAAATGTATCAAAGAACGAAGGCTTTCCCAGTGTATTTGTTGAAGAAAAAGTTCTCGGGTTTCCACCTGGGTAACAATGCGATTGAAACGCGACGTTTCGACGGACAAATGCACTGCCGTCCTCATCTAGGCGAAGTCCCGGCACTTCGCCTAGAAGATGACGGCAGTGCATTTGTCCGTCGAAACGTCGCGTTTCAATCGCATTGTTACCCAGGTGGAAACCCGAGAACTTTTTCTTCAACCTTAAAATGACTCATGTACAGGGTGCGTTTCCGGACATGGATTCCTATTCAAAACATGATCTTCTCAGTCCTATAAGTTTGAAAAGCGAATTTTCGAGCACCGTGTATACGTCGCCTCTACAACTTTGGTCTAACTTCTCCAAAATATCCTAGTATACACGTATTCGAAGCGATGTGTACGATCATAACTCTGACTTTCATGGTCTGGAGTGGCTCAACGAGGCAGTTAGAAACAGGCGTGTTGGCTGGCTGATATTTCTGAATCGAATTCGACGGGCAGCGCTCAATTACGGAGTGCTTAATCTACTGCCAGCAACTCCCGCTCTAATTGTTCCAGCCGATGCTTCTCGTTACGCAAAAATATTGGTCGTTCCCAGTCGACACATCATTGACCTTCGATTAAATACCAGGAATTCCTACGCAGGAATGAGCTCATCTGAAGGAAGTTATGTTTACTGACGACGGAAATATATTTCTATTGCAAATAGCTTACTGTTTTATTTATATTGAAATGGGAGGGTTACCTAGATAACGTTTCCTTCTTCCCGATAAAATTTCGCTCAATATCAGTAAACTGAACACGCAAAAAACATTGCGTTTAAAATAAATGTTCTGTTTCATAGATTTCAAATTTCATAATAACGGTGGAAATGTACCCAGAGTGTTGTTATTCAGCTGAAAGGTGAAATTTTGTAATTATGCACGATCAAGATAAGGAAGGAAGGGAATGCAAAAGTGCCTATTGCAACTAAAAAAAATAAAAGCGTCAGGAGGTAGGTAGATACATTTAAGAACTGTTTGCAAATTTGGAGCACATTTATAAAATATCAACGAGTTCGTAAATTAATAATAATTGAATTAGCCATCCCAGTTTTCCTACCATGTATTTTTGCTCTAAAGTCTTAATTATGCATTCCTCAATCATTTCATCTACACTTTCTATTTCTGAGGATCTGAAAAAGAAACCATTCATGCTAGAGGTAGTAGAAGAACGTTGTGTTAGTATAGAATCCCGTACTATATTTCTGCTGAAACACTTCGTGTTATTTTAACCTCATTTAGTTCTTAAAGACAGTTATAACATGGTGTCCAAATCGCAAGGTGAGTTAGCTATCACTTCGTACGTTTCTATGATCACACACTGAAATATCTTCAGTGTGCGGATGAAAAATATAGTAATTTCAGATATAAATATTAAAAAAAGAATCCTACGAAAGTTGAAAACATTTTGAAGGAAATGATGCGTAGTTCTAATAAATAATCATTCAAGCTATAAATTTCTACCACTGTTGGAAATAACTTTTCGTTTTATACGCGTATCCTGGGGTTTCTAGTTGACGAGTGAAAGTGGATGCTTATTTTCGTTGCGTTATCTCAAATGGAGTAAGAATAATTTTTTGGAATGATTGTAAATTAGTTGTAAAATTTTATTCAAGTGTTTGTAGTACTTTTTTTCAAAAACGTAATATGAATACATTTCAATGAAAATTTCGAATATCACGTGCATGTCTCCGATATATTTTTATACTTCCTGAAAAGTACTATAAGAATGGTTTTGTGAGAAAATGAAAAAAAAATATAGTTTTCAGATTGTTCTCCCATCGCTTAAACGCATTTTCCTGTAAAAGTTTACGTTCTTTATAAACTACTAGCTGAGTGCCCGGCGTTGCCCGAGATGTCATTTATCCTTAACCCCCCGATTTGTTTCGTTATTTTTATGTAACGCAACTCGACCTCTATCCCTAAATGTGTTTTCGGCCAGGTTGCATTGTTTGAAAATTCACTAAATTAAATTAATAATGTGGTACTTAATTTAGTAATTTACGAAATTAAATAATTAATTTTTATTTAAATTGAAAACTATTTGTTTAATTTTATTTATTTTTCTGCAAATCAATTTTTTTAAGTGTAATGATGTTGGCGTTTCCATATTCATCTTCTTCGTATTCTCTAATTATTTTTTGTAAATCAGTAATTACTGTACTTACAATGATTACACATGTAAAATTATAGTCAATCATTTTTTATTCGTTCCATAAGTTTTCATATAAAGTCCCATAAACACAATTAATAGGCTCCCTATAATATGAAGAAGAAACAGTAGCTGGTGTCTAAGGCGGTTCCCAATATCCACGTGCATTTCTTGTTCTCATTTTAAAGATATGCATCTTAAATAAAAACACTGATAAATTTAACTTCCTAAATAACGCACAGACTCTCACAACGGAAATAATTTTAATAAGAAAGACAGCTTCCCCGGTGTATATTATTAACTAATTTTTGACGGTTACGAACCAGATTCTGGATGTTGACGTTCTCCACGGCTGCTTTCAGCCTGTGTGGCGCTGCCTGACTTGTGCGAGGTATACCATATATGGTAGCGGACATACTGCGACCTGATTGGCCGCTGAGGATCGCCTGACATTTACTACGCGACATGGAAACACATGTGTCCTGGACGCTGTGGTCAGGCGATCCTCAGCGGCCAATCAGGTCGCAGCATTTGCGCTACCATATATGGTATAACTCGTACAAGTCATGCAGCGCCACACAGGCTGTAGACAGCAGTTGAGAACGACAACGTTGAGAAATCTTAACCTGGTGCGTATCCGTGAAACATTTATTAAACATATTAATTGTTAAATTAACAGACGTTAAGCAGTCATTGCAGTCATAATATACATGTATATATGTCAATAATGTATCAGTATTTAAATTCCAGATTAATTACACTGTGACCAAACAGATATATTCAACGATCATCAACATGACTGAGCAAACGTTCAAAACAAAAACCTTTCTTCCACTCTCACAGCCTGACGATGTTACAAATATGTACAGAAACATTTTTGTGTCGTTAATTAAAGATTTTATGATTGACAATTATTTTAAACTGTAAAAATCGTCCGTTAATGGCTGTTAAGGTTGTTCATTGTTAAAAACAGACGTGAAAATAAAATATATGACTAATATTTCAGAATAAAGAGCTGACAATTTGCAGAAAAACAAAATAAATTATTCCATTTAAAATAAATAAAGGATATTTATACACATCAAAACTGCATAGTTACACAGGAATATACAAAAAATATATATACATACATACAAACAAACACTCTGCTTTATTTATTAGATAATGGAGTATTATTCATTGTTTTTATTCACCATAGTTCCATTTAATATTTTCATTCTTATTTCACTATTTATTTAATATACTTCCTTCGAATCTCATGTTGTTTAACCCCGAATAAGAAGTATATAGGTTTGTGTTATGCGATTTCTTTCTTTTGTGCAAAGGCTTGTGATCTGTACTCTTAAATTCACGTGTAACGTGGAAATATTATTTATTATGTATCTCATAGAGTGTTTTTTTAATTCTTGAAAACTCGTATAACAATATCACAGAACTATTGGAAATACAGTAATAAATCTAGTTGTATGATTTATAATTCAAGATACGGCCAACCTAATTTGTCCTATCTGCAATATGGCAAGTGATTGACTTATTTGAAATGTGCATTAATTACTAAGCCATCACTTAAATATCTTCAGATACACTATTCAATTAAATTAAAATTAATGATGCCAAGTTACCGATGTTCCGATAATATCGTCAGTTTATCCGATATATTTATAATATCTGCATTGAACCACTCTCAAATATTCACAATTGAAACAAACTGTACGAGAGGAATCTGAATGTCTCGGTCATTTTTTTGGATATTAAACCACAACGTAACAGAACTGAAATCCAGCCACAAAATCCGCAATAAATTAATATAGGATCCCCAATACGATAGTTGTCAGTGTGGACGAATCCCTGTTCCGTAACATCATTACGATGTTTTAATTTGTATCAGTAAGTATATTGTCGAAACAAAAGTTGTTGTGATCCTATTTCTTTTTTTTTTCATTCGGCGAAACACGCATTAAATAAATATTTTTCGTAATATGCTTCCACGCTATATCGGTTAAATATAAGCGCAAGTACATCTAGCGCTTTAACTGAATTCACTTGTTCTGTTAGTTTCAGTGTGATTCAGGCAAAATTTCACTCAGTTGATCGCAATAATTGAATTATTCTGGCTCATAGTTTTTAATCGATTTATCAATTCATGCCAGAAACGTGTTTAATATATGGTTTGTACGGCCAAAAAACTGCTAAAGAAATATTCGATATATATATATCTGGCGTTCGACTTCTTCTACTGAAGGAGCGAATATCTTTCAGTTTTGTTAACTATATATGTCATGTGTCAATCGAATATTTCTTTAGCAGTTTTTTGGCCTTACAAACCATATATTAAACACGTTTCTGGCATAAATTAATTATACATTGTAATGGTGGCAAATTTAAATTCATTTTTGTATTATATAATATTTCATTATTCTTGTTATTATTTTCTGTAAAAGAATTTTTTTTTAATTTTATTTTAGTGCAACAGGCTACATGAGGGTAATCCACTTTGGGCAACTCCTTTTTAATAGCATAGGAAGGGATTTGAAAGGGGGATGCGGAAGGGTAGAGGAAGGTAGCCAAGGGTTACTAAGGCTATAGTTTAAGGATCCTACCCGGCATTCGCCTAAAGAAATGCAGGGAAAACCCTAGAAAAACCTGCATCAGGTAGGTCGGGCATTGGGTACTTGTCCCACGCCCTTCCGATAGCGGGAGAGGAGTTTGCTGTGGGGACGCAGCATTCCCTTCTCCGTGCCTCGACCCGTTTAGGAGGCAGCTGGCCGACTATTCCAATGGGAATAGCGGACAACTCTTACCGTATGCCCAAGGTCTGCGACCCCGGAACATACACCTCTCAAAACAGACCGAGGTGCCTCGGCATGAGGGACCCTTAGTTCAAAAAACCAGAGAGTTGTGAAGGCATCCCAAAAGGTAGCCTCCGCCAGAGCTCTCTCCCTTCTTCTCTGTAAATGAAAATACATTATGTTATGTTGAGATGGAGAATCTTTGGAGTGACTGTGAGAGAGTATCTTTGGCGTTGTTATTAAAGAAGTACGAAATTTTTATTTAATAAAAAAGAAATATTTTGGTTTCTAAATTGTGAAAATAAATAAATGTTAGTAACTGAAATTGATTTTACGTTGATTGTCTTCATCTGTGGAATAAAATACTATATATATATATATATCCGGTAACAAAAATGAAATAATAGTTATTAAAGTTGACGGCAATATATATTGTAACTATTATTTATTTATTTTCACCGGAGATTTCCGGCTGTAAAAGTGAACAAATATTGTTCTTATTTGGATAAAGTATTCGAAACTTTCATCTGAAAACGTTGGCAGAGTTATCCTAGTTAGTTTATATATAGAGTTTAACGTGCACCAATGATACATATTTCGTGCTCTAATCATACGAACAATAAATATACCCCGAAATGAATACAAAGCCTCCGGAAAGAACAGTAATGTCCCAAGACAATGCAAATGGGAGCGATGACAGCACAAAGCTAAGATATATGGACGAAAGAAAACAAACAAACATTATTTTTATAACGAAATTACTGAGGAATTTCTTCCCGTTACTGCATGAACGATAAAAGCTTTGTCTCTTCTTTCATTAACTGATTTTTTTTCAATATTTATATTTCAAAAAAAGGGACAGAAAATAAGGGTGATTGATCGCAGGTTCATTTTCTCTGGAGCTTCATTTCGTAAATATAAATCAATTTTGTAGGGTGACTGATTTATACGCCAATTTTTGAATGAAATCAATCGTTCAATGACTTAGAGGATACCACAACATTTCTATTAAACAGTAACTTTATTTTGAAAAATTCTTAGTCCTAACGCACAAAACTATTATGTTTTGAAACAATTTGGTTCTAAACCACAGTTTCGATCTTTCTTGTGATTAACTGAAATCGTAAAATAGTCCATTGTCTCGAGTACAATCCGCACATACAAACGCGTTAAAATATATTTATTTATCTATCCGCCCAGTGTCATTAAAATAGAGCGATTCTGTTCTCATAATTGGCATACCTGAGTGTGTGGATGGTATAATTAGCTTGTACCGGACAAGGTACAACGACTGCGATCTGGTCGAAACCGATTCGAACCATACAACCGCTAAGTTTATTTGGAAACCACAAGCTCTTACGATTTATTTTTATGTACTGCGGGTTCCTCTGTAAGAAAAATGCGTAGCAGCGGTGCTGTCTATTCTTTGAGAGGACAAAATCTTTCTTAGAGCATTGAAGCAATTTTAGCTACCAGATATTTGTAACCATTCTCTGTGAATTAAATAATCCCCTACGATAGACGTGAATTTTAAATAGTATAACGACCATTAAATAACAGGAATCTGAAGGTTTATCATGTCAAAGTACTTCAGTGTAACCAAAATTTATGTTACGGTCCACAAAACGAAATGTCTTACAGATGCCAGAGAAAATTATATTAATACATAACGAGACTGAATTTGTAACTAATTTTCGTAATTTTTGTGTGCGGATATTGTGTTGTCCTCGAAATTTATTCTTACTTGCTAAAAAACGCTTCAGTTGCAGTGAGTGAACAATTGTATAAAATCGCCAGATAAGTTTTCAGTGCGTTAAAATAACGTTTCTCGTGACTTACGTAATTATTATTGGAGTACGATCTGGGAGCCCAAAAGAAATCTATAGATTCTAGAGCCCCGTCTTCACAAGATCAAGGAACCTCCTCTGGGAAGAAAAAAAATTTGAATTAAGAAATAAATAAGAAGAAAAAATATAAAATTCCAGGAAACATCACGTTTTAATGGTACTTTCACTGCTTGAATTTTTTTTTTCATTTAAACTAGTTTTGTGTTATACGTTACTATTTCTTATTGCACTTCCAATGATGTTGACATTTTTTGGGGAAATCTGAATTATTTTTCCTACCTAAGCATTCATTCAATTTACTTATCAATTCATTAAGGAACGAATTAATCTCCGTCTACGCATTGTATTTATTCTTGTTTGCTTGTACAATTATTATGTTTGGATCATACGAAGGTTTATAATTTCCTCTCAGGCTATACTTAAGAAATTACAAAAGTAAGGAACGCAAGTCGCACAATAATTCTAATTTTTTTTGATGCTAGTAGTTATTCTTTTTCCCTTCGCTGAACCAGATAAATACGACAAATTTCTGGATTCCAGAGTCCATAACCCGTATTTTCAAAATGTTGTGCTTTCCTCTTGGTGACCAAAATTCAAGTTCTAGATACCCTGGAAAACGTTTGACTCAATTAGTTTAAATTATTCCCGTTCTACACTTTATTCCGAGTGGTTTTTACTATTCTACTAGGCGGATAAAATATATATTTATTTTATTAGGTTTAATTTCATGATGTTCATATTCAATGTAATTGGGGTCGATCTGGAGGTCACAAAATTTGCTAATGATAACGTTTTAAATATTTTATATTTGAAATTTAATGCCAATGGTGGAATTAATACAGTTGCCACTCTTATTTCACGTCTCCAAATCAGGCAATCTACCACAAACACTGTATAGAAATATTTTATACTGGATGAAATCTCTCTGAATACTGGTACTGACTAAAGCTGATTCAGGAAGGAGAAGATACGAAGGTTGTCTGCAAGTGAAGATTACTGTGAGCTTTCTCTTAAAGCAGTCGTAATGGAGCGCGGGACAGGGCATTGTGCTGCCCTGGCTCCACGCCATTTGTCATCGACACATACCCAGAATTAGCTTCTTGCTATCCAATCTGAATTCTTCATTCGCGCTACCAGCACAAATATCAAGTGTATATATGTCTTCAAAAAAATTAATATTATAAGTTTCCAAATTGAGATCGGCGGTTCCATCACGGCGGCACTATTATTAACATAATTCATCGACATTCCTGCCACTTATTCATCATAATACCGCCTGGGACGACAACAGTGAATCTACGTTCATTTTAGATTAGTTCTGGTCCTGACCAAATGCGATAGAGTGACGCGCTATTGACGTCTAGGCTAGATTATTTGATGTACAGCTATCTACGATCATAACTGTAAAGGCAGAATATTGTAGAATTGAGTAGAGCTACGACTCAGGTCATTTACGAGACAATATCAGACGCAACATTTCAAGTAACATGATCATATCTACACAATGAGATGTCATAATTATAATTACCTATAAATTAAACCTTATCTATGACCTAAACTTGACATTGTGTATATAGTATATAGTAAGTGTACGCCTTCATAGGTACATTTACCTTAGCCCTTTATTGGTAAATAATATTCAGAATAAATAAATGTATAAAAATTATTTAGAGGTGCACAATGTAAATGGATTACGCAAAATACACGTTGATGATAAAACAGTATTATCAGAATTTAGTACTACCGTAAATGTATTCGTGATATCAGAACTCGGAGAACTGTAAGGAGCAACTACATGTTCTAGTAGCCTGATATGAGAAGAAGTTACAATGTGTAAGCTGTACGAGTACGTGGATATCGAGTTGGGCAGTCGTATTCCCAGCTGCCTTGGAAGAAGATAACCAGTAATGGCCTGAGACTTGGCATAGAACCAGGTCAATGGACAACGACACTTAGGGGAGAACTTCAAATCATCAGTTTTGAAATGTTTTCAGTTGTAGGCAGTCAAAGTTAGTGTTCTAAAGGTTATAAATCCGAAATTAAAGACTAAAAGCCTTTCTAAAACCCTGTCCGTATTGCTCTTGCGGTCAGAAGTTCCATTTCAGCGTCAATGGTGACTGAGCTAACGAGATAAGTTGAGGGAACTGAATTAATTATGGAAAGTACCTAAAAATAGCGTGATAGTTTTCGGAATAAAATGATAGCAGTGAAAATTTGATGGAAATCTACCTGTAGAAGGACCAAGAGGTTTTAATGATGCGTGACTGCATTGAACCACAGACTGTCAAAGTGTTTGGAAGCTATAGGGACCGTACGATCTGCCATTTGTGGTGAGGAAAAGCTTGGATAACGTTAAAATCCCAATTAGCGCAGCAGCCGACGGCGTGAAACACAACGAAGGACAGTAGGACATCCTAACGAGACGTCGGAATGGGCTGCTAAGTGACTGGATCTAAACTTCGTCGACCCAAATTTGTGGTTGGACGTCAACCATGTAAGAACTTGCGTTTATCGCAACAGAAGAGGAAGTCTTTCCAAAAGTGGCACTGAAGAAGATGCGTGGGACGAGGAGGAAGGGCGAGGAAGGGACGCAACTCACTGACATCCCGACTTATTTTGCATTCAATAAATATATAGCATTTCTGCATAGTTTTCATTCAAAACATGTGTGAAACACAAATCTAGGGATTAATATGAAGTCATTCTACGAAAATGTCCACTTATGCATTTCTTCAACAATGAGCATTTAACACGCATAAAATATCTGAGGACATGATACAGAAGGCACCCGGTAACAAAACTCCTAGCAAAATCCTCCCAACACAACTATTTCTTAAATCCAGAAACTATTGGAGAAATAGAAAAAAAATAAATGAAATAAACTTTATCCTTGCAAATGCTCTACGCTATACAAAACAAACTTAAGCAAAATTTTTATTTAAATGAGGCGTTTCATATTACATTTTGTATAAGTTAAATCACAGATAGCGGTTTTTAAATTTTGACGAGCTCATTCCCGAATTTCCCCCCTTTGGGGAGTGGGCCCCACGTTGGGAATCACCGCCCTAAACATTAAATTGAAATTTAATTAATGTGCCGTAATATTAGTTCCAGAAGATTTATTATCATATAACTCTAGTTCTGTCAATTGATTAAACTAGTGAGAGTGGCTAAGAAAATTTTTTGGTTGTCCTTTTAATTTTATTATGTTTTAATTGTTTAATTTCTTCCGGGTACCGCGACCTTCCAATTGTATGGAAATATTGTAGTTTACTAACAATAAAAATTCCATTCAAATGGACTGCTTTCTGTATAATTTTCAGTGTTTTCCTTGTTTATATAAGGTTTTTTTTCTTAGTTTAAAATTCTGCACATCTGAATTGATTGTAAATAGATTATTATTTATCACAAAACAGCATTGTTTTGTGTTGACATGTCAGAATACCAATTTCTTAAATTCTACTGCGTTCCACTTGAAGTAACTTGATAAACAAGTCTAGCAACCGTTTTTTTTGTTTATATGCGAGTTGAAACGTAGTCGACGATAAAATCTTTGAGGTTAAAAATTTTTTTCTTAAATGTTTACAAGTATATTACATGTAATTCAATTTAAATTAAATCTATTGAGCTGACATAGTTATAACCGAGAGAGCAACAGAACTAATAGAGTTCATGAATATGACTTCTATATTATTATGACGTTCAAAATGCCAGAAAAGACTCATTTTAAGATATTTGAATCGTATGAATCAGACGCAAACAACAAAGTCGTTTCGTATTTCATGCCCTAATAAAGTATGTACGTGACTAATCGCTCCGGAACTCCGACTACATTCTCTTAACTCATACACGATATTTCCAGAAAACATACGCGGTTTTTCGCTATTCTTTCTATACCTTTTTTAAACAAAAGTTTCGTTTTCCTTAAACCTCCACCTGGTTTATCACCAACGTTTATCTGCCCACTTCTATTAAAACTGTCGTTTAAAACTATCAGTGTAACACCCGGAAAAATTAACTGACAATTTAATAGCTTTCCTGTAATACCTGGCGGTAAATTCCTCAAGTGATTTTATTTGTTTTACCGAACGCAGATTTCCCTGTGAATCTACTAAATCTAGTGTTCTCCATTTTTTAAACCTGGACTGCAGTTTGCGTGACTCACAACGTTGCGCCGTCGTCAGGTTTCAAAACGAGCTGCAGTTTGTTTTTCACAAAATCTACAGCCAGGGTTGAGACACCGTATTCATATTTTACATTATTAGTGTATTGAGAAGATAATTTGCGTCAAAAACTTGTATAAGTGTGTAAACTTTTGTTACATTACTTAACAATTAATACAAACAACAGGGTAATCTTATCAAGTTACATAGTACTTAAATTACGTTTGAGTATCATATACAAAATCTAAGATATATGTAGAAGAGTAGAATGTACGCAGTCACTTAGTTATGTTAAATTCTAACGTATTTGAAAATCTGAAGATTATATTTTAGGAATGTTAATAATATGCTTTCATCATCTTTGATGTTCTTGAATTTCGTGAGTGAATTATTTGTGCCTCCGTTTCCGTCAGATGCGAATGTGGGCGAGATTACCTCTCGGGATTTCCAATCAATAGCCCCGACACCTAATTTTCGAAGCTCCTATTCATAGATCACCTTCCTTGCCTTCTCCAGTGCTTTAGTGCGATGGCGGAAAGGAACACTAATACAAGAAAATTTTTGTGAAATATATTGCACTTCGACTGGGGAATTAAAGACGTTTTATCACTCTGAAGGTTATAGTTAATTATCTGGATCTCCGTGAACGATCATTTATTGAAATATTTTGCTAATTAGGTTTTTCCTGACGATAAAATGTGAGACTCGAAATAGGGAGGATTTTGGTTCGAATCTAACTCCTTCCAACAAAAGATGAAATCCAATCCAATAATTATGAGGAGAATTCATTAAATAAAGATACGAGTCTCACAAATATAGATTGTGTCATTTAATTTGACAGTTAATCAATCGTCTCAGTTGGTTCCTTTAAGGAACCGCAAGATTTTCATTATCATTAATTGTGTTGATATCCAAATAGTTAAAAAATTGTACTTTTACGATTATTTCCGTACCTGTGAAAAATTCGTCCTAATTTTTTTTCCGTTTTCGACATAAACTTGGATGAAACTATAAATCACCATTATTAATTTTGGGAGAAATCTGAAATTGAGGTATTGCTGTAGATGCAGAACAAAAGGAGAACCCCAGAATCTAAGCTTGACGACACAGAAACTTTCAAACATCGAATGAGAATTGAAGACGAGTTGTATAAAACTGAAAGTATAGGATTCAAGGTTGTTATAGATGATTCCCGTACATTCCATTTAAATTGAAGACTGGAAAATAATAAAGCGTGATGAAGAAAAATTTGGTTGGTAGTGAATAAGCAGCTAGCAAAGAATGATAATTTCGGATTAATGAGACGCCACCAACGAATAAGGCTGTAAAATAATATAAGAAAAGTCAGTTGATTCAGATAAAATACTACGATAGTAAAAAGTTATCCCGGGAGAGAACGAGATAAAAAATTGAAGCCTATCTGAATGCAATTTTTTGTAATAAATAAGCGACTAATTTATAGCAAAAATTAATTAAATACACAGTTTAAAAACCAAATTTACATCATCATCATATAATGATACTATATATGGAACAAGTGGATTCTCTATGACTTCGTCGCAGTTTAACGTCTCATCGCCACATAACGATTTATATTCTTGAATTCATAAATTAATATTGGAGGAAAATTCAAAATTAAAGTCCAAACATGATATATATTATGATTTAATTCAAAAGGGTAATTTTTCGATTAAAGTAGTCGTTAATTCATCATTACATATTATAAATTTATCAAAAAATACACATTAATCGCGTCAGAAATCGGAGGGGAATGAATATATTTATGATGATAAATTTAGTTTAATAATCTGCTCAAATTATATTATTTAATAGTCTCTATTTTCCAAAGAATTCCGTCAACATCTTACGGAAACAAAAAAGTTTAAAATAATTTCAGGGTTTTGTACAGAAACAATACAAATTTTTAAATAAACGCTTAAAACTAAAAGAAAAAGTATATTTAAAATTACATGCAGCATTGTCTTCATGATGGTAAGGAACAGAAGGTTTCAACTCCATAAATAGAAATTTAGCATATTATTGTACGTCTTTTTTTTCTCTCTTCCTGAAATAGAGATTTCTTTAGTGGACTAGTTCAAGCAAAATAATAATACTTTGACCTTCTTTTAAAAGTTAAGAAAGTCAGTGAAAAATAACTGGCGTACGACATTTATTCCGAACAACTTTAGTCAAAACTAAAATTCGACGTTGATGGTTGTTGAATAAAAATAAAATTGTGTGGTGATTTTGAAGGTTGTAGCGTACGTTTATTTAGGCGACATTCCTCAGCAATATTTTGCCAGTTGTAAACCCCATTAAGAGATCGCAATGTAATTAAGAACTAACATGGAATGGGTAGATGAGCAAACAGCTCTGACAGATGATACGAAAGTTTGCACTTAATTACATTTAGTAAGATGATGCGGTTGTGGTGGAATGCTTTGGAGTTTGTTGTTCATTATTGACGTCATCGGAATTCTATTCAGTGATATCGTGCTTCACACGACAAATGATTAAACGAACGTTTTCTACGGTTAAATTTATTTTCTCAATTTAGTGACTTACGTTTTCGGATGAAAGAAACCAGGTCTATGTAAAGGGATTAAAACTACTTTCCTTCTTGCTCTAATTTCCGTCGACTTTCTGTACGTTATTCAGAAAAGTACTGCGTTATCGGAGAGGAAACGAAACGTAATCTGAGACTAAGAGCTATACGATGTTCTGTCTGCATCAGTTCATTAACTCGTAGGGAAGTAAGGTTGGGTGACGACGAACGCTACGTTACAGGCAACGATTCACAAATCCATTCCGCCTTCTTAGGCCCTGGAATTTCTCAAAATTGCAAACATGGAAGTAGGGAAACATTTTTTAAATACTACGTGGCGTGAACATTTCAGGCAATTATGGGGGCAAATGGGAATAATGCATAGGAGATATAAATTAACATTTTAATACGTAATTTTGAACAGAATGATTTCAAACTTAGCTGCTAGGATTCTTCAACGCACCAGATACGTACATTTATTTAAAACATTATTTGTGATATATTTTATATATTTATATTTCGTAATTCCTTCTCATACCAACAGTTTTTTTTACCGCAACTCGTGTGACAACTATATCCAGAATCCACAGGTATTCTCAGATCGACATTAAATTATAAAAACTTATGAAACCCAGAAAGTTATAGCAAAAACGTATTCGTTTTAAAAAAGGGCATTAGACATTGACTCAATTACTCGCGCAGTCCTCAGAGAGTGAGTGAGAGTGAGTACTCGCACTCATCAAGCCACTCACTCGAGTGAATGAGTGAGGGAGTGTGTTAGTGACTTGAGTGACTGTCACTCAGTGAGTAGCCACTTACTCAATTACTCGAATGAGTGACTGCTATCGTTACCCATCACCTTTCATGATCACTATTTATACGACTATAACCTCCAATAAAAGGCATTCATATTAAATTTTTGTCAGTCTACACTTTTACGGGATACAGCTCCAGAATTCATTGATGCAGATAATTTAAAATTTTGGTATCTACTCTTCGTCACCTACCATAAAATAAACTTGACGCCTTTGATCAGATCCTGAATGATTTTTCTTTTTCGCTATCCTTAGACTAGACAGTAGGTGTTTAACTACTATCCTGTGACTGCTTGAATGAAACAACAATGCTGATTGAGTGACAGGTCGCTTTCCACATCATCGTTGGTACTCGTTTAATTGTCTGGAATAAAGTCCTACTCTCGTTAAATTTTAATTAACAATGGTATTTTACTCTTTATGCATAAATATGGGAGTTTGTAATTATATGCAATTGCACACAAATACGGCGGCAATCGATTGTGAGATGTTGGAACTGGTCAAGGTTTAAATTGCATATAATCGTTTCATACATATCAAAAAATCATTTACGCAATATTTTGTCCGTATCGGATATTGATAAATTCGTCTTATTGACATTGCAACATTTTTATTGGTCTATTCTTAAGCCTAATTAGACAGGACATAGTTTAACCATTTCTTTTAACATAGTTTCTAAATCATTAATTCGTTTCTGAGCGAAGTATAGCAATGCTATTCACACAAATTACATTCACTTGTGATTTAAGTGATATAATTAAGAATATTGGTGTCTTGGTCATCGGAATTTTTTTACTGTTAATTTAGTGTTACATATAGAAAATAAGGGAACATCCTATTTGATTTCTAACCTGTTCTTATTTCCTAGCATCCTGATCGAGACTGTTTTCGTTACTAGTGACATCACAAATCATTGTTTTTGTATTCTTGTGGTATAATTCTTCCAATTTCACTATTTCCCCGCTTCATACTTAAATTCATAATATATCGTCAAGTTCTAAGAAATTACATTACACTTATATTTAGCAGTATAATAGATACGTATAATTATTAAACAATATTTTGTCGTTAAACATTAATTTATTTCCTTTCCACTTCTACATTAAAATTTTTTTGTTACTGTATTAAGAAACTATTTCAGGACCAATATATATAATTTTTCGAGTCTTGGGTTTGTAGTCTTTTGTAAAACTTTTGTATATTATTTTATCAATATCTATGCTTTATATGTGTATATATTATTTGTATATATTAAGTGTCTTTTTGATTTGCATTTATATTATCATAGTTAGAATAATAGTGGTATAAATTTATATAGAAGTTTGCTGTCTTAAAGGTGAATTGTTAGGTATGTCATTGTAGGAGGCTATAAGATATATATTTAATTATCCTGTGGAGATAATGGGAAGTTGTTTGAGGTAGCAACGGGAAAACTGGATTCTATCGCAGTAGATATCAAATGATGAATGTTAAAGCCTGATTGGTAGGTAGGGAGATGACGTCAAAAAGCCGTGGAGCTCCATTTTTTAGGTTAAATGATTAAGAATACTGTACAATAGAGAGTAAAATTTGGAGTGTTTGGCAAGGAGAGGAGGCAAAGGTGATAAGTAGGGCTGCAAATAGCGGCCTGGAAGTTATTTTATCAGTTATCCAGCACCGCGGTGGACTTACAGATTTTCAAGAGCGTCAGGAGTTGACAGAAGTCTACAGCCACCGGAACACACAACCAAATCCGTAGACAAACCGTAGGATGCTACGAATCCGACCACAATCCTTGCGAGTAATAAAAACTGACGTAAAAAATTTGAGTATACTTTGGCGCCATTATTAATTACTTCATAATTATTACTCATTTATATGAGGATTCAATCACCGATACGTATTGGTTAAGAATCTGAGTGAAAAGTAGATAGCAGAAAAAATTAAATTTTTATGCTTGAATTGCATTATTCTCTACATTATGTGTAATTAATTATTAAATAACAAATATGTAATTTAAAATCGATCTTGTTTGAAGTAATTAAATTAAATAAATTCCAAAAAAAATAAGTTATTAACTGCTTCCTTGTCATTGTCAACAATTTTCAAAAATATTGTAGCGATGGAGAGGTGTTGGGGAGGTTACTGTAATCCTAGGAAGGAAGATTAAGAATCCTGCTGCCGCTTGAGTTGAAGGGAAATAAGGAAAAGCCGAGAATGAGAGGGGCTATCGTTAATGCGCAGACGTGGGTGGTTTGTGAGGTAAAGGTCTGGAGATATAAAGACTCGTATGCGAAGAAGACGCCAGCGAGGCACATTAACAAGTGCTTCTGTGAGGTGAGGCGAGGCGAGGCGAGGCGAGGTGAGGGTGCGGCTACCGATCGATACGGTTCTCCGGGCGCGGCCCCTGTCACAAGTCATCCCGTCTCGACTCTACTTTAACTTTATTACAATTACACCTATTTCCTCATCCTTCCACATGCATGCACACAGAGAAAGTCAAAATAGCCTCGATATGAACTACAAACAACAGCAAGAAATAAAAAGCGCAAATTCTACGATTCCGGGACGAGGTCACGTTGACGAAACAGACAAATCTTTCGTAAATAACAATCAGAACAGAAGACAAACTGTAGTAGCTCTTTGCCTCACTCCGATTCCAAAAAATGACAATACGCACTTGACTAAAACGTTTCTGTTGGTGGCTAGAATATAGTAAATTCGATGCTGCTTAGAGAAAATTATCTATTCAGCTTAGAAAACAAACTTAAAAATGAATGTATTTCTTGTGGTATATAATAATCTGAGAATTTAATGATAAGACTTCTGGAACGGAATATTTTTAAACTTATAATTTGTTGTTACATACAGCATATAAGGCATCAAAAGTCTACAGCACTAGGGAAAGAGGGAGAAATTAAAATCAAAATGTAAGTAAAACAAAAGAATTTCTACTGTCATTGTAAGCTAAGCAGAAATAAAGGAAAATTGGTGAATCAAACAGAATTAAAGATTTGGTCAACGATGAGAGAGAATTCTTTTGAAATATGGTGCTACGGAATGATGTTGCTCGTAAACTGGACCGACAATGACAAATGAGTCTTTGAAAATATCGGAGAGCTAAAGACTCTCTGGAGAGAAATTGGTGGGATTAGAGTATCAGTGAACACTTGAATACAGGCTACAGTGTGCATAAATCACACAACAAATTTGTTATAAATATATAATGATTTCTTTTTTCTCTTACGCAAAGTTTCAGTATCACAGTCAAACTTAATGAACACACTGAATTCGCTACAGTAGGAATGCCTTCGTGTATATTTTATTACTAGAAAGTAGCAAAATAGGAACTTCAGAGAGGGGCATTACAAATAACACGGGGTCCTGGTCATGGGCGAGAAATTAGGGTGGGAATCTTTGGGAACCAGACGGAAGAAAGATAGATTTTTCGATCTATTTTAATCATATACGAATAAAAAAGACATAACATCGAAAAACCAGCTTACATTGGCAGAGGTGATCACAGATTTAAAAACAATCGAGACCGCAAAAAACAGGCGTAGGGAAATTTTCATTTCTAAACACATCGACGGGAGATTGGAACAATTTACCTGCAGCAGTGCCTGAAGAGAACATACCAATAAGAAGGTTTAAGAATAATATATAAATTCGTGAAGTGAAGTGTATTTTTATTATTATTTTCCCTCTAACAATAAATTTATGCCTATATATTATTCACTCTCTAGTGAAGTGTGGACAAATTTTCAGGACAAATTTCTCAGACTTATTTTATTATTATTATTTATAAATTGTTTTATATATTTATTTGTTACACATTTGTATATATGTTTGTTTTAAACTGCCACCGGGAACGATCCCAATCCCAGCTAATAATATACATCGCAGAATAGTTATTTATTGGAAGTTCCACTGTCTCTGTGAGAGGAGAAAAAATTTCTTTCGCAGGAATGAGGATCGGTGAGTAAATGAAGGTCAAGGTGAGTGAGTTTATGTTGGAGTGGGTAAGTCAGAGTCAGGATACGATGTTTTAGTTTAATATTTAGCAAGGCAAGAATCTCTATCCTTTGCCCTCTACAATGAGCTGAGAGAATAGCCGTGAGAATAGACGAGACGTGGACCTACTTAATTTATGCTAGTAGCAGAGAGAAATTTGGTGTGGGGGTGAGAGTACATTCGGTACTTCGGCAGACGTCTCTAGTCATTTCCGGTATCAATAGTGAATTGAACTAACGTTGGATCTAGGAAACCCAGGGCTATGAACGTTGACATTAGCTCGCCCAGTCATTCACATCAAAGGGGAAGATTTCTCACCTGTCTAATTCTTGGCTGCGATCTCTGATTCTTAGACAGGCAAACGAACAAACAGTTAATAATAGTTCTTGCATGGTATTTCATTGTGGGCCGCTACCAGACAGAGAATAATGCTCTTCTTTGATTAATTTTCATAAACTCAACTATAAGAATTTTGTAACACTGTGTCATTACCTGAGAAAAATTAATTAATGTTTTTTTTATTTTATTTTTTTTATTTTTAGGTTTAGCAACAACTATGGTATAAAATGTTGCTGCTTTAAAACGTATATTATTAAATATATACATAGTATTACTAAACTTTTGAGATTTTTCGGGGGACTGCACTTTTGATGGTTTTTAATTTTTTTCCCTAATTCTTCAGGACGCAGTTCTAATTCCCCGCTGAAACACCTACAAGGGACAATAATCTGCTATTAATAGTATGAATAGTTAACATTAATTGAAACGCATTCGCAACTCTAAAAAAAAATCTGAGCCGGTGAATTCGTAATTTTTAACTAATATATTTATAAAATTTAGAGATTTAAGTGTATCATAGGATAATTAGTCCTGGAAAAGACATATACTCAATTATATGCAAAAAATGATTATTTTCATGATTTAAGTGTAGAATATATTAAACCGTGACAAACAGAATATTGTCTGTGTATATTTCGTAAATTTTAGTACGCAGTGGTAAGACTATCAGCCGCTTTAGTGTCATAACTGAATTTCTGGCCTCCCCTTGGAATTTACTAACATCAGTGTCCAAGTACACTTTGTAGCAATGACCGTTCGAGATTCAATGACTTTGACAACGGTAAATGACTTCGTCACAGCCGCGTGAGATGAAAATAAAATGGCTATTTCTGTCGATGCGTACAGGAACAAATAGTGGCTCATGAAATAATCGGTTTCCCCCCTGACTCTTCGTCAATGAGTTTTAATGTTTCTTTGCCCACGGTTATCCCATAAGGGATATGAGCGACGATAACAAAACCTTAATTTATGTTTAACATCATTTTTGTATAATCTTAACTTTTTAGTAAGATTCCCGGTAATAATGCATTAAACTCAAGCTTTGCGAAGCATTGGTGTAGTAATTAATGTTATCCACTGCACATCACTGCAAAGATTTGCCTCTTTCCTCAAAACTAAATAATGTCGTAGAAATAGAAAAACTACGCTTGTTTATAATTACAGTCATTCAGTACTTTAAATTCAAATAAACGCTCGTCATTTATAAAAATTTCAACCCGAGTATTAATAACGTAACAGAGGTCTTCAATACATAGGACGAATTATTAACAAAATATTTTCGAAGGTACTTAAACAAACCAGTGTTGCTTCATATTCTCTAATAATTGAATGTTTGTCGCCGTGTCACTTACCATCACTAAGTTCCTGGGTTACTTTAGTTGGTGTGATTACGGACTCTGAAACAAGGAGAAGAAGAAATTAGCTCGGAGCACGCGACATGTGAATTTGACAAGTCATTACACACGGATGTGAACAAACTAGTGCGTGCAGACACTACGATTAAAACTACAATTTTAATATACTAAAATCGTCTGGTTTTGGATATTTGAAAAGCTTTTAACGTTAAGTTTTATATGAATATAAAATAAATAGCGATGTAATACAATTGATTGATAAAGACTGTTCACAGATTCAGGATGGAAAACCGACACAGTCACGTATATTGTTAAAAACAATTAATAGGCGGAAGATTGCGGTCTATTTGCTTATTTTCAACTGCATTAAATATTTATTTTAAAAATTATCTTACACGTCGCAAGGCGTCTAACATAGGTTTTTAAAAGCTGTAAGCATAAGGCTAAAAACTTAAAATACGGTTTAAAACGGCCATTAATTTTTTTAACAATATACGTTACTGTGTGCGGTTTCTCTCTCTGAATAGAAATGTAATACTAATAATTATATTTATTCAGATTTTATATCGAATGTGGCAGCAACTGGTCACTGTTGTGACGAGGTCGAGGTGAAGTAAAGAACTGAAATGAGGTGCATTTACCTGCACTCATTTTTGTCTGTTAAAATAATAATAGCGTATGTCAAATACACAAAAAAATCTAATCCGTGCGAATACTTTTCAACTCACAGATTTTCACATTTATCTAACGTTTCTCGTATATCTATTTATAGTTTTTTATTTATACAATTTATGGGTTTAATATATGACATTTTATATTTAATTTATAATTAGATATTTATTAATTTTTTAGGTATATAAGAATTTTTCGTACTGTGTATTCTTCTTTTTTTCCCTCATTTATATATTCTCATATTTGCGTATTTTTCGTTGTTGTCTTTTAACAATCATGCACGTAAAGTCGCCTTGGGTTTATCCAATTTCCACTTTAAAAATGAATAAATCTAAATGTAAGAATCTTAAAAACGTTTATTGCATAAAATTAATACTGGGAATATATTCTTTTTTTTAATAGACGCCATGGCGTATATTTTACGCACTTCTAAAATCCAAGGTAAGCTACAACTACGCTTCTCTGCGGAACCGTTGTCAAATTAAAAAGTTTGACGTTTTGATGAATGTCCTTTCAGCTACATTTGATGATCTTTCACTGTAATTTATCTCCGAAATTTTTAAAACGTTTTATGATTTGTACCAATCCATAAATTAAAGTTGAATAATAACTGTTTAATATACAGAGAGGCTACTAAGAAATAAAAAGAATTATATTAAATCTTTATCGTATAATATCTACGTGGACATTTTTATACTATAAATAAAGTCGAAGAATTAATTTATGTTGGGTGTTTAGTTTTGCGCGAATTCACTTACGAAGAACGTCCGTGAGTAAATGAATTTGTCGGAGCGTAAATCGTAAGATTGGAACGCTCGTTGTCAAAACATGATGTGACATTGACGGAGGGTAATAGCGGGGGAAAAATCAATACACATTTCGCACGATTTCCTCCAATTACAGGGGATCCTCGTTATAGAACTTTGCCCAACGGAATTGCGAACTCCAGAAATAGCCAGCGTGAACAACGACGCGTCCGTTCGTTGTAGACGGTGAGAGAAGATCCCCTTAATGGAGTTATGTAGTGAGCTCCTACTTCTGATTTTGGGAATGGTGAAACATATTGGTGAATGAATAAGGTCTGTGAAACAATGTTGCATATTTCAGACAGCTCTTTTGCTGTACTGGGATCAATATATTCCTGAAAATGGCACAAGGAATAAATTACATTCGCATGACTATAAATAATACTTCGCTCGCTCTGTCACATAATATCTGGATTAAGAACCGTTTAGAACATATTGTATTTATGATAATAATATATTTAATTATGTTTAGTAGATACTGAAGTCGTGAATTGTTCTACAATAAATCACTTATACAATTATATTTTAAAAAACCATTAGCATATATAAATAATAAACCACATAAAATAATTTTATTCATATATTAGAAAATATAAGCGGAAGCTCGATACGTGTAATTGTGTATACTTTGAGATACTATTTATAATTTATGACATTCTTTGTGTGATTAAATATTACAATCTGTGTAATAATTAATGATTTTCGTTACTGTAATTTTTTACGTTAAGAATAAGCAAGGTTGATTGGTAAAAGTATTTCTTTTAAATCCTCAGACCAAAAATAATAAAACTTTTGTGGACAACAGAAAATTCAATTTTTTAAAATATAGTTACTACAAAATATTTTACTATAGAGCCTACGGTATATTCAAATTTCAGTGACAAATAACTGAATGTAAAAAAAAAAGTCCACTTCCTGAAGAAATATTCAATTTATAGTTAAATGTTACATGCGCTTGCCGGATGATATGAAACCAGCTTAACGTTCGCTAAGTTTCGAGTGATTGTGCAATTTTAACAATATACGTTCGCATAGCAAAAGTGTCCGTATTTGCCGTTTTAATGAATATATGTATTTTTTATGGTATTAAAATATTTAACTTTGTAATTTCTGTAAATAATTTTATAATGTGAGAAATAAACCGTATATTCGTTTTAAAATAAAATAATTCAGTATTCTATCTATTAGATGTCTTAACATATTTACCTGTTACAGTTATCTAAACAAATTAAAACTGGTTTCTTAACCAAATTTCCTTGAAGTTTAGAAGTTGCACACACGCGATATTTAACTACATAGTCGTCTTAAACCTAGGCTGATGCTTCCAATTCCTAAAGAACCGTGCTTGAAAAGTTTAAATTGTAATTTTTTGTCCAAAGACCGACGTAATTCGTTTCAGTTGTGAAATTTATACTACTCTATCATCACGATTTAGTTTATACGTGAAGCACATGATTCTCTCAGACTTACTAAACAAAGCCAATGCGGATCTGAATAATTAAGAGATAGCTAATCAGTCTTACTCTTCCACAGATTCTAGGTCTGCAATCAGGTTCCTAGTTGACGCTTTTAACTATTTCCGGAGAGGAGAAATTGTGGCCTCACTTGAAACCGCGTCATTTATGATTACAGGATCACTCTGCATAAAACTATCACTGGCAAAGTCGATGCCTATTTTCATGCAATACTATTTTGTTCTTTACATTTGTGAGTTTCTCTTAAAATAAATCCTGTATATATTGGACAGTAGATAAAAAGAGGAACATAAATTAGATATTCTCTTCAAGATGGTCGTCTCTATACAGATGTAAGGAATTAACTCGCCTCCGCCCTATTCTTTTATGTCTGTTTGGTTTCATATGGACATCTATTGTTATTCATTTTTACACTGTTAGTTATCTTTTATTTATATATAAATTTTAAGAAGCGCTACAGAACTCCTTCAATACTTTTTGCAGGTTTTCTCAGTGTTCAGATTAAGTAAAATACTCTCAGTATTTGAGTCAACTGAGTTGCAGGTTTCACCATTTCCTGGTGAATTGTTATGAAAAGGCAGATTCCAGCGTTCAATGTTGCCTACCATTGCGCCTTGCGCGATTACCTCTCTCACGATTTATTTTTCGGATAACTGCTTTCTAAGCTTCATTTAATTATAATCGCCATCCATATTTAGCAGTAGTGTAAAAATGGCTAGTTTAACGCAGCTGTCCCGCCGTATGCCTTGGCCGAGGCGAAGATGGTCGTTTTTTTTCCATAGTTTATGGTGTTTTCTGATTGATATTCGTCTGCTCCTACATTATTCAAAAGCTTAAGACACTCATATAAGTCTTCTCACAATGTTTCCTGAGCAAATATATATGAAACGACGTTGAACATTAGTTATAAATTGCAATGCCGCATAAATTCCATTGTCCTATAATTCACAAGAGGCATTGCCGACAGTTTGACTCAGCTATGACATCAAGTAAACCGAAACTAGGGTTATAAAAGCCACTTCCAGAATGAAGAATTCAAATTACCTACTCTTTAAGGCGTCTAAACTTGTCACCAAATGAATAAAACCTGGAAGGCAATTCCAAGTAATAAAAACAATGATTCAGAAAAGCTTTGTCGTGTCCCGTTGAATGAAACGTCGTCATCTATGTGAATACAGCACATCTATGTCAGCATTGAATGTGTCTTGGAGAACAGCCAATGATGAGACCTTCCGAGAACACACGTTGGATCGACAAGAGAACTTTAATGAATTCGTTGCGCGTCATTGATGTTCCGGACGTAAACTTTCCAAGTTTAGATTTTCCATGCTTTTCTTCGCACATTCAATGAGTTATTCGAGTTAATAATTTCAAATTGCACGCACACACACACACACACACACACACACAACCAGACCGACAGACTGAAAAGTAAACAAATAAAACTAATGGGAAAATGTTATAGAAGTTGTCACTATAAGCATTTGTTTGTTTGAAATGACTGATTGCCTAGTAATGAATTCGCTCATTGAAACCGAACGGACAGTATTAATTCCATGTTCAAAATTGTCTATTTATTTTTAAATTATCCCTTCATTATTAATTATTATAATTTCTCTACATTCATGTAGGACTCTATTTTATAAAAGATACAAACTAATCTTGTGAACTGGCGACAGGCGGATATTCTCGATGCAAGTTAATAGATTATGTGTTTGGTAGTAATATTTTTAATTGGGTTTTCTACAGTAGGCATGAAAGTTAACTTCAGAAGGAAATATATACATATATACAATATAGTTCTAAAACGCCAAGTATCGGATAAATACTGTCTTTGTTACAAGATATAATTTTAGACCATTAACAGACATTTTTTATATTTAAAAAAATTGTTAAAAAGTATTTGTTTAACAGAACAACGTTTCTTCGGGATGTCGTGTAAATAATAGAAACTTTTCTTAAGTCTGAATATTTTCTTGTAATATAATATTCATATATGTAATATATAATAATATATATGAATGTTACTTGTAAAATAATGATAATAAAAGACAAACCTTTCTTTCTGTCAGACACAACCTGAAGTGGGTGCTTATAATTTTTTTTTAATTTATAAAAAATGTCTGCTAATAGCCGTTAATTATATCTTAATAATAAAAGCAGACATTAAGAAGAAGTATTTTCGTCGTTTATTAACTTATAGTCGCGGGTAGGAAACTAGGTGGCTGAATAATTTAATACTGATAGCGGAAATGGCTTGAGTCTGTTCTAAATGATATCACTACAAAATCTCGCCTGAGACTACGTATAAAGCGGTTTGACCAAAAACTGAGGAAACGAAAAAACTTGAATTCATAGATTTGCTATGAGCAACAGACTCAAAAGTAACATCTTATATTAAATTAATCTGAATTGCTTTCTTAATCGCTAATATATTTACTATAACAAGCCTCCGATTGAATAATATTTTTATTTATAATTTAAAGAGAAGACAATTCCATTCTTTCGACTACGTTAGGATAATGTTGAAACGTTTCTGTTGATTTAATGGGAATTTATTTCACACCAGGATTGTTGGTCAGATAAATAGAATCTCTGAAGGTTTATTTAGATTCTCGCGTCGACTCAATTCAAGATTAAGAAATATTCACGTAATTGTAGCACGACCTGAACACAAGAAGAAACGATCCATTCACAAATAATCTCCGCGGGTGAAATAAAACAAGCAAACTGCTTTGTTGCATTTCGATGGAGTAAACCATTTTTGTCGTTTTATAAACGCTCTGTGCAAGGAGAACATGCTCCTACATCAAAACAAGTTTACGACCATTATAACAAAAAAACGTTATCTGCGTTTTGTAATTGCGCCTATCTCAGTGAGGTTGCTTATGTCCGATACTAAAAAACATTCCAATTTTTATCTTCGCTCTTGACAGTGTCCTACCTTTTCATTATATTGAGCAAACACTTTAAATACCGATCCGAAATTTTTATTTCAGTTTCTTTTAAAATTAAGTTAACAAGACAAGTGTTAGTTACGGTTTAATTGAGATTTTTGAATCAGGCACGTCGGTTTACGAAGACTTTAGATCTTACAAAACGGTGAATATTTTAAAATCAGCAACGCAATCGTATTTTGAGTGTCTACAAAGAGTAGATAGTCTATTGTCAAAAATGTACTGCTTTAAACCAGTTTCTCTGGTAACGTTCCCGGCTAAACTCTATACTGGTCTTTTGGTACTTTATGATTTCTTGCGTTTACAATATCATGAAATAATCTGGTTTGCAATTCTTCTACACTTCATCAAAATTTCCTTCCTTAAATTGTGAACAGTCGTCCGTTCATCTTTCCAACGTTTAACATCAGAAGAAATTTCAGAACTCCGTAGACAACACACGGAAACTCCTAATATAAAATCTTTTTCGGAAAGATTTAATTTCGAAGCGAACGCGATATAAGTAACTGTTTAGGACTTCGCCCATGTAAACAAAAAATTATTCACTATTGGACCGAGTAAAACAGTCATCCAAATATTGAACAAAGCAAAGCTGATTACATCTATCAAAACTATAACGGAATATGTATCATCTCTTTGAACACTACTGTATAAACCCTATTTTGCTTATCATTAATTTATTTACAAAAACTAGAAATCCATTGAAACTGCTATATTTGTTTATTATTATTAAAACTGTGTTGTAGACATCGGGAACAAGTTCTACTTGCCACCGAACTTAATAAGGCGCATGTAGCTTAAAATTGCTTTTGCTAGACCGTTCTGCAAATAGCTACAGACACACGACATTATAGGGCAGGAAATATGCAGAAGATGAAGTCTTTTATTAATATTTACCGCATTTTGTATGTTATACTAATGCCCCTTCAAAGAAACTCTAATGAGTGTGATTAATACACACGTTGCAATGCACCAGGCGAGTTCCTTCGTCATAAATTCGTGGTATTAGTTCTTCTCAAGTTACAGATTTGTTAAATTTATGTGTGTGACAGAAAGCGATAAATACAATTCCGGAATTATAAAAACATAGAAGGTTAACAAATCTTTTTTTTGCGTGTTTACCTCGATTTTGTTCAGGAACCTGAGTCCTTCTGACACACTTCTTGTCATTGATTTCTATGACACTCACTTCCTAGAATTGCATATGTCATTCATCTTGTTATAATTTATAAATTTATTATTAGAATTATTATGAACATTTATAGGCAACTGAAATGTACCGCTGCAAATTATTACCAGACAATCTTGTTTTGGTTCCGGTCAGTTTCATTTACGGTATTTCTTTACCTACGCTTTGACTATCGCGACTAATAAAAGTACCGAAACATTAATAAACAACAAAAATATTTCACTCTTGCCGCCGCACCGAAACCAATTTTAATATTACATCAGGGTCGGTATTTTTAATTTTAACTATACGTTAAGTTTTCGCTTAATTTATTTTGAGTCCACGTTCTTCCGCAGTTATTTCTCGTACGTTCATTTTAACATATTTTCTAATTCTTTCTTCTCCGACAAGAGGACATCTGTAACTCTTACCTTTAGTACTGTAACATTTTAAATTCATTCTTCTCGCATGTTTACTTTCATCTCATTAGTTCCTCATCTATAAGATAATAGTACCCCTGCAACTTAATACTCGGCCTGAAAACGGTTTGCAATAAGTGCTCCTTTGTCTTTAATTTGTTGGTATGATCACATACTTACTTGCTTAAATGATTGCAGACGATTCTTTCTTCAGAGCTATAAATTAATTCTTATTCAATAATTTTTATTACACATCATACCCCCCCATAAAGGTTGACTAGATCAAACCTTGACACAATTACGTTAGAGTTTTATGTATTCGTCCTTCCAATTACAGAATACCCCCTTTATTCTACTAAACGTAAACTGATTCTCGGCCCCCTTTCATTCAACTTTCATTTTAATAACTCATCCGTTTGTTATATACGTTTGTAAGCCTGTGTGTCAGACGTTACGTAGATTATTTTCTTTTTTATTAAAGTTTGATGGATGTTTGCATAAATCAAACATCCGTACAGCAGTGAAGAGGAGAGTTCTTTAGACGTAAAGTGCATATGAACTGCCCTTTGATTATGGAATATCCTCCCCTTTTCAAAGCTTTATAAAGCACTGTAATTAATGCTGGTGCAGCAGCGACTGCAATATCCATCGACGTATCTGTCGCACACCCAACGGTCAAGTTTCCTAATCTGGACCAGGCATAAAGATTTGTGTTTCTGCGGGGATTTTACAGTTACTTGGAATAGCCTGAGCGAAACTCACTTTTACACTGTCGGACAATGTTACCACTGAATTTCTTCTGAATCTGAATAATATGTGATTTAAACAAAACTATATAAATTAACGTAGACCTATACCGGCCTATCCAAACAAACACTGCTATCTCTCTACTGTCTCTCTAATCTGCATTGAATACTCTCTCCGCTTTCCCTTCAATGGTATCATCGTTTCCCATTACAGAATCTTGTTTTGTTTTCGTATTTTTGGATATCGCAGGCTATTTAATGGCTACGAGGACAACCGTCTCTGGAAGCACCTGAGGATTGTTTTATTTTGCCACAGCCAAGAACCTAAAATGCCCTCAACTAATTATCGGTAAATAGTTTACTGTCGAATGCAGAGTTCACGGGTTTCATTAATGACTATGTATCTTGCGTTATATCTTTTGTTGTGTTTCACACAAGATATAACGCGGGTTGAAACCAAAGAAATCTTCATTCATTAAATTCACCGCGAAATTCTACATGTCGGCTTCTAAGCGAATTCCTGTCTTGGACGATGATCCTGTTTACCTCAATATGAAGACTCTAAGTGGCTTCCCTAATCCTCTTGGGGATTTTCCGCTTTGTCATTTTATCTGCCGGCAATGCCTCCCCAACTGCACGCGAACAAAACTCAGATGAAATTATAAATTTTAGTTTAGCATATTAAATCTTGTAACATACAATAAAACTATTTTTAGCGAGGATCAGCTTTCGAGAAATTGAATCCCGACGGTTTAAGTCGCACGGCGTCTTGTATTACTCATTAACATCGATTAATTAAAGCTGGAGTGTTTGAAAGAATCTTAGGTACCTCAAGCAACGCTCTCAACGAATTCTTCGCACCTGATAGTTAATCAATCGACTAAATAAATATCAGTACGAATCAGGTTTTCTAATTTTTTGTGGTGATAAACTACATGAGGATCACACACGTAGTGGCCTCTCCCCTTTAATAGCATATAAAGGGATGGAAAGAGGGAGATCAAGGTAGACAATTATTAGTGTCATCGAGCTGCAGTACTATTCGTCCAAATGTGATGCACTGAGAATCCTGTCGTGCTCTTGCTACGCCCTTTTGATGACTGTAGTTTGGGGTTTGCTGTGGGGACGCAGTGTTGCCAACAGCACGCCGCGACCAGGTTTAGAGACAGTCGGCCGACTGTTCCAATGAAAACAGGAAACAACAATAACCGTATGCCCAAATTTTGCGATCCCGGAATATACATATAAAAAACCCGGCCTGGGTGTCGCGGCTGTGGGATCCTTGATTTAAATCCCTGAGACCGGAAAACACAAATAAGGAAAACGTTTATGTTCCTTCTATTCTCTTCCCCTTTCCAAGATTAATGACGTTATGATTTTATAATGCTAAATGCACGGCTTCTCTTCGTCGTAATTCTTGATTTTCCGTCCTGCTGTTGCCCGTAATTTGCCACATGTTGTCTGCTTACATTGTCACATCAATCAGGACCCACCAGGTGCAGATAACAATTAAACCCATCAAAACATCTATATAGCCGTCAAAGATTAATGCAAGGAAGGAGTAGTCATTAAGATGATAATTCGTTGACTAGTTACGACATAAAAATACAGTCGTGAAATATGAACTATTGAAAATATTGTTGATTATGCTCTCCATACTGTATTGAAATTTCCTCCTATTAATTAAATATATTTCCAGAAATATCCACTTTAATCCGCTTTATCGATGCTGTAATTAATCAAAGGCAAATAAACTAACGATTAAATTAGCAACAGTATGTATTCCTCATACTAACCTGATACTGAAACCAATTGAAGTTTTGTGAGAATACGTAATAATACTAAACTCCCTGAACTGCCTTGGACCGTTATTGATTTTTTTTAGACAAATTTTCCCAATATTTTAACTTTAGAGAGGACTGACGAGTACCAAGTAGGGCCCCATCGGAATGAGCGTTCGGACCCTCTGACTACACGACGACGTTTAGTCTTCTGTAATTAATTAATTTCTCAAATTAACAATTTAGTCGTAGTATAGGAACAATTATTTCCGGTTTCACACTCCATTTATTTAATCTTTTTCTCCTTTTCATCATAATTCCTCAATAATGGAAAATACAACAATTATATATAATTATAAATCACTAAACCAGCCAAATTTGTCAGAAATATATTTTAATAAAACAAAATATTATAAAATATTAATAAATTAAAAATTTAAACGACGAATCGTTCCTTTTTGGAACCTCTTCAGGTGAAGTATAAAAATTGTACATGTCTTAATATTATTTATTTCTTCAAATACATAATTAAAATTTTGTGGAGAAAATTTGTAAAAGTGTGCGCCTTATCCACACATTTCAGCCATAAATATGTCACATAAATGTAACTGTTAACCATTAATTAGTAATTAGCTTTGTAATTAAACTGCAAATAACTTGGTTGTTCAGGGCAATTTTAGAGACAAGTTCATATTTTTTTTTTAAAAAAAAGAAACAACAGAAGTCGTTAAATAATATTTATCTTAGGTTAGTTTTACAATTGACGACACCCTGACAAGTATATCGTTACCCATTCTTCGAGCTTCGAAATTTTTTTAACGACGTATTAATAAGCATTAAATATGAAATTAAAAAATATACACGTTTTAGCTAGGAAACATGAGAATAAAGTATGTGGTGAGAATGGAAGAAGGAAATGTCTGGTAAGAAGGGAAAGCAGAGCTGTGCTGAGTCCGGGTAGTGATTTATGGTCTGGTCGTTCTCTTCAGATGAAAACATTTCCAGCACGTTTGCTAGCGACAGCTGAAAGCAGAAGACATGCATGAAATAGAAATCATACCACTCATTTTTACAAGTGCCCTTTTCTGAAGGTTCAGCTTAGAAATTTCAGAAAATACTAATCGTTGTGATATTTTTTATTCGATGTTACATTATATAATTTCCAAAAGAAAAAAATGGCAATAGTAGAAGTTGGCAGGTAACAGAAACAGAAGTGTGGTAAGAGAGAAGAGAGAGAACTGAGAGACAAGTGATGTTTATGATGTTACAAGAAGGGGTAACTATGAGACAACAGTTAAAATTTTAATTCAACTTTAGGGAAGGGCAGTGCATCACTTCAGAGATTAAACGTGATAATCCGAAAATTTACTTGACATGTACCTAGAGACTTTCTAGGCCTGAATGAAAACATGCTTCACGTAGATGTCGGACTAGGACACATTTTCGTTGAAGCTCAAATGCTACCAGAGGATGGTAAGGAATCATTGAAGCTCGTGTTTAAGATCGTTATATCCCCTCTGAACATAATCGAGAATCAGAAATTACTCGTAAGTCACACGGAAAAAATGCTCAATGATCACCAGATAGTAACCAAGAACAAACCATTTTTAGTATTTAAAAAGTACAAAAATATAAATATATTTTTAAATTGTTAAATTATTTTTTATCGGTAGGTAACCTAACATTGAAAATCTTTAGCGAGATTTGGTTTTCCTCACAATATCATTGAAATGTAGGTAAACTGTTGTATGTAGCAAAAATGGAGGGGAACAAATTAAGGCAATCGGCAAACAGTGAGGAGCGTATATTTTATTGGAACAGCTGTAGAGTGGATATTTGAGGCTAGGCAATATCTAGTGCATCCCTACGACTACTTGAAGAAGTAGCAACATTGCCTGCTGGGCATGACCTATTTTCGCATGTAGCTGCCCTTGCTCAAAGTTGTGCGCATGCGCCGAATCGATTCGGAGTCGCCTCTTCAATAGGCAGCGTTGCCACGCCGACACATACATTCTGTGATAGTAAAGTCAAGGCTCTATTGTTCAATACTACGCTTTCTACCGTGGCTGTGGATCCTCTAAATGTGTGCCTTTCCATTAAAACATTATATATGTATCCTTCCATTTATAACACTATGAAGGTTCCATTTATAACACTACGAAGGGTAGTTATGACCAAGTGTTCTATTTTCTGTTGTTGACTTTCCAATTCTTGAACGGTCTTTTCGGTAAATAAATAAACCAACTACAGCTTCCTTCATTTACTGTATATATACAGTTATGATTTTACCTTTGATGAACCATCGGGAAAATATTCAAAATTCTAAAAAAGTGAATAACAGTGTCCGAAAATTCTTCACCGGGCTATTTACCCAATTGTAGATTACCAAACACATACATACATATTACTATTACTTTTGCTACCTACGAAGATACTGGAGTAAGTTTCCTCCTTTTTAAAGAAAACCACCCTGTTCTTTTGTCGTCATTTATTTACATCCTCGAAAGTAAATAATTCCTTATTTCGTGGTAAAGACGGCTTACGAATCTGATTATATAAATATATTTGAACGATAAAAATTAATTATATTCTTAATTTCTTAAACACGCTAAGCAGGCAAGAAATAATTTTTATTATTTCTTGACTTGTTAAATGAATAAGTAGGCCGTTAAAACAATCCAATGCATTTATTGTTAATGGAATTGACAATATGAAAGCGTTACCCAAACACACAAATACTGTGGAAGATCCGATTTATTCCTTTCAATGCAATGGCCTTCCGAAGAACTTTATCTTGCTATCCACAAAGTTGTTTAACGCAGTTTACGTCGCCATCTCTATTTCCGTAAATTGATACAACGATTTATGAAAGTTAGTTGTGCTTTTAGGGATACATATTTCTGGATACAAAAGGGCTTTCAGATTTTCCGTATCAAGTATCTCTTGCTCTTCGGCCAAGGAAAGCCTTTTGTGCTTCCTCAGATAATGACCACACGTGCGCGGAAGCGACTTTAGAAGACGCCAGGGGAAAACTTACGTCACACCACGGAATAAAAATACCTATTATTAGCAACTCAAAAAATACACTGAGTACGGAACGAGCTCCGGCGAGAATAAACTGAATTAGTACTTCTTTACGATGAAAGAGGAAAAAGTGATTCATTCCATTCAATTCGTCTGACTTTTGAGCTACAAAGAACTGCAGTAACGGAAAGAATTAAATTTCGATGTTTGAGAAATTTAAGAATCAACTGAACAAATTTAGGAGAATACGAAAATTTGCAAAGACCACAATTGGTATCCGAATTTGAGATTGTATTTAAAGATATATATATATATATATATATATATATAATAAGGTACAAACTGCATAAACCTATGCCACTGACGGACCTTGAACAACTAGGTTAATTGTTCGTCATTTTATAGCAAAATGGATTCATTATCAAATAAATCAGAACGCACAACAGTTTCAATAAAATGTGGGTAAGGTAATATGCTATTTTAAAAGTGGCTTGTCACAATTCATATTGAACCTGGACTTTGAGGAATTGCTGATGGACTTAACATGAATAAAATATAATGAGACAAAGCGCCAACGCTTAATATTTTTATCGTTTCGAGGAAAAAATTATAGCTTGGTAAAACTTAAAAGAAAAGTTAATGAAACAAAACTAAATACATTAATGTATGGTTATTGACAAATATGGAAATTCCTATTTAACAGTATAATAAAATTACCATATAATTAACGCTTCGTTGCGTCAAACGAAATGAAAGAAATTTTATTTGATGAACGTTATCATAGATGATTTTGATAAGTAATATACGATAAGGTTGGTGGGAATTGTGTATCAACTGGAGCACAACAGTTTCCATTGTGGAATTAGGTCTACGGACTAGTTTCCTAGAAATTTATGTATAGGGAACAGGATAATACGGAAAAAAGACGTTAAATGGTTTTTAAAAGTGATGTTATACACGAATGGTGCACACAGAATGGTCACTAAATTACAAGCGGGATAATTTTGTTGAATATCATACAAGATATCATATTATTGTCGCAGAAAAAAACAGGGTGGCGGTTGACATAAAACCTATTAGTAACTATTTATAAGAGTGGTAGAAAAATATTTATTTTACTGCGATATTAAAGTTCTTTAAATATCTTCTGATCTGGAGCACACTTGCATGAAGAATAAAACAAAATCGAGGAATTCACGCATTATTAAAATTAAATGTATTATTTAAATTTGTAAATAAAAAATAATTTCTCATTGCTCACGCTAAATAACATTAATAAAGTTTCAGTATGCTACACAATTAATACACAAAATTATGAAAATATGGTCCTTTCATGGTGCGATCTTTCGATAACATTTTGTACAGTTATCTCCATAAATTATACAATATACGAGGATATCTCATAACAATTAATGTTTAACCTCCCACAGCCAAATGTGAGACGTTACATTTGCCTTGACCTGCATTACGGTTTACAAACGCTATCTTATGGCAAAGACCTACAAAACAGAAACATTAACCCATAAATATTCATGAATTACTTAGTTAAGATTAATAGAAAAACAGCGTCTGAAACATGTCTTCAAAATTTCCTTGACATTAAGCCGAAATCATCGCCCTTGGGCATGAAAGATGTAAAACTAGGGCTTGTGACGTAGAAGACAATTGTTCGATACTCGGCCCGCAAATTTATTCAATCTAAATGGACGTAAACACGCTCCGAGAAAGGAGACAACCAACTGCAAGCTGGCGGAATACGGTTAGCACAAAACCCCACATTTAATTGGGAAACGTGTTCATGGCCTAATAACATGAAAAAACATCAGAAATACATTAATAATTCCCCATCCAAGCCTCATACACGGTTATTTACCGTTTCTCTGAAGGGGAAATTACTTGTAGATTATAAATAATATTCTCTCAGGATTATAAACGCAAAATACGCCTCTTACTGTCTCACTTTCATTACGTTTCTCGTGGTTTTCCATGTATTACCGGAAAACGCAGTAATTCAGCGTCTGTGTCAACTGGCATTCATTTTCAAATTCAGATGAGTTTAATTCTCTTATCGACATACATAACTGTTTTTTTAGAGTAACAGCCCCTTTAATAGCATAGGAATGGATTTGAAAGGGGGGATGCGGAAGGGTAGAGGAAGGTAGCACCTGGGCTAGGGTTTAAGGATCCTACCTGGCAATTCGCGTCAAAGTGATGCAGGGAAAACCCTAGAAAAACCTGCATCGGGTAGGTCGGGCATTTGGTACTTGTCCCACGCCCTTCCGATGACGGGAGAGGGGTTTGCTGTGGGCTCGCAGCTTACCCCTTGCCATGCCTTGGCTTTTTTTTCTATTTGTTTGAAAAATTTTTTAGGGCAACAGGCTACATGAGGGTGATCCACATTGGGCAACTCCCCTTTAATAGCATAGGAAGGGATTTGAAAGGGGGGATGCGGAAGGGTAGATGAAGGTAGCTAAGGGTTACTAGGGCCCCTGGGCTATATTTTAAGGATCCTACCCGGCATTCGCCTAAAGAAATGCAGGGAAAACCCTAGAAAAACCTGCATCAGGTAGGTCGGGCATTGGGTACTTGTCCCACGCCCTTCCGATAGCTGGAGAGGAGTTTGCTGTGGGGACGCAGCATTCCCTTCTCCGTGCCTCGACCAGTTTAGGAGGCAGCTGGCCGACTATTCCAATGGGAATAGCGGACAACTCTTACCGTATGCCCAAGGTCTGTGACCCCGGAAGTAGCGGACAACTATTAAGTAATGGAATTCAGAACCTATTCACCTGCGAGTATGCACACAAAAATTTCAAAAACACTGCAAAGACTTACTGGTTAATATAACACTCCACACTCTGATCATCATTAGAAAATAAAAATTAATTTACAGTTAAGATATAAGCCATATTCCCGGTCTCGTATTAGCTAATAATAATCTTCATGACAAAGTAATATAACGCAGAGAGATTCGATTTTCGTTGAAGTCGTTTGATTTGTGTACTCATGTTATTATTTTTCTTTTTAAAAATCGGAAGGTTTTTTAATTCTTTGTCATTACCTGAAACAATTGTGTCTGGTTGAGGTACTGACCGTGTACGCTTCGATCGTATTGCAGTTCAGGGACTTGCTATCAGCATTTTATGATGTTAATAGTAACTTCCATAAAAATATACAGAGAAGCATTGTAGACGTTGGCGATATAGCAGAACGGCCTTTACTGTCTGGCAAGAGTTCTGTATATTTACGTCCCTGTCGGGAGCATGCAGACTTAAACATGGCGCGTCCAGTTTAGCTGCTAAATAATAATCGAGGCTCTCGAGCAACAGCCGTCCATTCCTAAATCGAACCTAGTAACCATTCACTTAAATTTGACCAACATGTGCCGTGATTTATGTAACACGATTCGCGCGTTTAAACACATGTTCCAATCAACTTTATCGTGATTTACCTAAACCGCGCATAAGACACTCTAATGACAAGTAGCAATTGAACTAAGCATTAAAATCTATTTAGCTCATGTGGTACGAACATAGATAGTAGCAGAACGTGTTCGGGTATTTCAGGAGCAAGTAGCCCGTTTGCTCATAAGTTTAGTGGTTCAGTAGATGAATACAGTGAGTGTGGTGTATTAAGGAGACGTCACGTAACAAGTGTTTACTCACCATTGAATTAAATTATTCGTGCGATTGAGTTATACTCGGTGACATTTAAAAAATAATAAACATAATGTATTCTACACAAATAAAGCATATTGAACACACGGAAAATTGATTTCATGTTCAGTGCAGCGAAAATAAGACGTTGGACTGATACAAGTTTAATTCGTTTCACAATTATCACCTAATTTTCTGTTCCCTTACACTTTCACTAAAATTTTCTCATTATTCTGTTTAATGTCTTCCTGTGATGGAAAATGTCCCAAAATAATATCACGTATTTTATTTTCCTCGATCAATTGCACACCGATTTATAGAAACGAAATTTTCTGACACCAATTTTACAGTTTCTCGTTTAATTCGGAGTCATGACCGTGTCTGCTATACTTATTAGATACGTTCAACTTTTTTTAAAAAAAATATTCTCAATAATTAACAACAAACTTCAGCCGACTCAACTCGTATGGTGATGATATATTATTCGACAAACATGTTTTGAAATCCCAGCTGTCATTGTTGATTGTTAAATGTCATTTAGATAAATGACGCTCGACGTTATAGGACTCTAAAAGTAAGTGACACAAAGTATACGAGTAGCTCGTTTCAGCTTAAACGTACGAACATATTTTCATAATTTGTGTATGCTTTCAACTATTCTCCGCCCGATAAAATTATTCGTGATTACGTAATAAAAACAGTTTCTCAAATAAAAATAGACTGTTAATTAGTATTAAAAGAGCTGAAATATCCAGACATTAGTCTGATACGATAAAAGCCAGAAATATTGTATAAATTTAAATGTAAAATTTAAGGTCCCAGAATAAAATTTAACTATGGAGCAATACAATCAAAATGATGAGCGGTGTGAAGTGATACTTTTCTATCAGTTGTATACGCCACGGATAGTGTAGAATAGTGAGAACACTTAATAGTATAAACGGACAAGTTGTTTTACATATTCTTCATACACTTGCATATCAATAACTTTATTTAGTTTACATGAATAATAAAATCAATTTCATAAATATTTCAAAGTAATTAACATACATTAATTTTATCTCGTTATTTGAATACATATGACTCTATTCTCGTTTAACGTTGGTGAGTGTTATTCCGGTGGGTTGCTTTTCACTAACTCGAAAATAGGATATTATTACTCCGAGTGTTAAATACCGCAAATTTTATTACTTCAGTTATATGTTGCTGACGTATATACGAATAATAAACCCGGAATGCTTTGAGAACGCATCGTAGACCACCCACCTCACAAGAAAATCTTCACTTTCGGATTTAGCTTTAGATGTAAATGGTTCATCAATAGCTATTGCGATCAGCAGTTGGTGAGGAAATAATATAATAGCTATAAAGCCTTAACGCGGGAAACACAAATTTCTGTATCGTTATATCATTTTAAGTTTCTTATTCAGCTAGTTTGTTATTACTTTCTCTATAGAGAACGAGACGATATTTATCATTTTCCTTCAAGGTATACTAAAATTTTTAGTATGTTCATCGTTCTGGATTTTTTAAAAATAAAATGACACTTTCGTAGGGATTAAATGAAATTTCAGAAATAAAATATACAAAATAGAGTCGCTTTGAAATTTTTATCAGTAATCTGTTACTGTCAAATCACCGAAAAAGACGTCTTTCATAAGGATAGATTCTACATATGATGTGTATTGTCGACGCTTCCTGATTATATATAAATGTCGCCATGTTACTATTTAATTAAGCTATCAAATTAAGCGAAAACCAGTTTTATTCAGTTCAGAGAAAATTCAATATTTCCCGTATTACAAGTAAAGCTCGTCTTGGGAACGGCTTTGTACGCGGTTCACCTCCAACACAAAAATGATACTGTGAAACGTAGTGAGCCTATAATCACTACGGGTGATAATGTACGTAGCTTCCCGTTTTTTCCGAAAAATTTAAGCGATATACTTTATAATAACAGATACATACATACATAATACATATATATATATATATATATATATATTCATTCATTATTATTATTAAGCTACTATTGGGTATTTTCCCAGTGGTACCTATAAAAACAGTTCCCATGCCGGGAATCGAACCCGGGGTTGATGGGTGAGAGCCAGCGATCCTAGCCACTGGACCACACTCTTGAATGAACTCCTTAATAATTAGGTTGTGAAGAATGTTATTCAGTAAATTGTTTCTGATAGTGTGTTCAAGTCTGGGTGAACGGATGGAGAAGGGTCGACAGGTATAGTTCGGTGATCCTGGGTGCGATTCCCGGCCCTGTCTAGTGTTGCTATCCTTATCAGTTAATTCACTTTCGCAGCATTTAAAGCTGAGCATGATCCAAAGCTTTTCTTCTGTTCTTTAATATTTTCTGTAAATTAACATTTCTGAAGTTTCCAAGATTCTGTTTTCTGTTATTCCAGCCCTTGGAACCACACTAGCGAGTTCAGAACCACAATTATCGATTTGTTTTCCTCTAAAATAGGAGAAAAAAATACCTGTTCCGGTATAAAACTTAATAAAAGTAAAATGTGTGTCAGAGAAATTGTTTGAAATGAATTGAATTATTTGCAAAATACTTAAATGAAAAACTAAAGATTTTAAATTACTTTTTCACTATTGTTACACAATGATTAGTTCTAAAATTTTAGATCAAGCTTGTAACTTTTAGACATTTCTCAATTTAGAAGGCATTAAATATTCTTAACTTTGCCAATTCATTTCGTTTGTTTCGTCTGGTAACGTCGAGGGAATATCTGCATCGGCTCTACTTTAGAGTGGAACTGTAGCGTACGGAAGGTACATTATGCAAGGTAATTTAACTTCATAGTTAAATTTTCTTTGTCAGCCCGACGCTTCGGTTAAACTCAGATTTAGTTCCAATTTCCCTCCGTCACCCAATAGCCGACCCATCCTCTTCTCTCGTCGGGCAACTTTTGTGACGTCAGACGATCGAGAAAAGCCGGATGAATTTCAAATGATCACAATTAATTACAGGGATTAGCCTTTCCTATAATTTTAATTCATGACGTGTCGCACCAGGCACATGCCCTGTCTTGCTAATTATTTATTCTCGGGTATAAAATTTATAAATGTTTTTTAAATAAACAAATTATTTACACAAATTTGTTAGTCGAACACGAAGTTTAGTCCTTACATAAGAACTTATTCAGGTATTAATTAATTAGGAGATCTTTAAAATTTTCAATTTACATAACATAGTGCATAAATTATTTATATATTCATATATACATTATAATAATAAATTTTATTGCAATAATCTGATATATGCATTAACTCTCTTATTAACACGCCACTATCACAAGGAAAATAAAAATCCGTGTCTATTTTCTGTGGTATAGTGAATCTTTGATCATTGAATTGCAAAGACTGGAATTTTTCTCGTTTCGGAGAGTGTCTGAATTTAGTGGTCAGATTCCTATATTTGTGTAAATTTTCATTTGTGCGGTTTTCTGCCGAAAATCTGGAAATGCTTGCTGCTTCAACAATCCGAATATACCGTTTCGTATCCCTCGTTCAGTTTAACCGACGATATGAGTGTGATTTTCTTCGCTCCTCTTGAGGTTTGCTGTGAAATCCTATTTAGAAAACTAGCCGCTCCTCTGACGTTAACAATGTGCTCAGCCCAATGTTTAAAATAACGGTCCAGATTTTTTCAATTGCTGGTTTGATTCACAGAAAATAAAATTTTATATTTTGTAAAGAATTCTCTTATTTAAAATAAAATGTATAATTGAAGAGTTCAAGCTTTTACAACGAATATCAATGCCTTGAACGAAATTTCGCCTATGTGTCATAGAATATAAACGGTAACACTATAATGTGTGCGAGAATTATTTAATTTAAATTCAAAGAAAGCTTATTCAAGCCTCAAATCATAGTTAAATTTAATTATGCCTTAATTCATTTAAATTTAAATTGAACTGTGAAACATAGAGCATCATCACTGATCGTAAAATTTTATGGACATATCTGTTAATATAAAAAGAAAAAAAAATACTACTCATCAGATTTAACAGTTTGAAATTGGTACATAAACTACAAAGTCCTGTTTTTGAAGTGCCGCATTTCATTATAGCGTCGGTGAATTGACTTCAGAACCGTATAGGGATTCATATAATCGGTTCCATAGGGTTGGCAGCGCCTAGAGTACAATTTGGTTGACAGTATATGATATTAAATATTATATAAAACTAGTAGGGCTATATTAGATATCGAGCAGGTTCAAGTCCCTTAAATAATCTACAATTGAGTTCATATATCGGGGTTCGTTGTAGCAGTGTGGGATTCCATAGTCACTTCTTTTTTTTTTGTAAATAACCGCGCGCTCGGGTGGGACAGCAGAATTTGTAACGACATAACCATTGTTGTAAGAAACACAATTATTTAAAGCCTTCTGCGTGACTTTCTTACACGGTACCGTGGTTACGTTTCCATAATTAGAGACACGTGCAGCGTAATCTCACGAAATTGATTTATTCTGTGTTTCATAATGTTTAAGATTCGTTAAATAAAGTACTAACTTATACGATTTCTTTGAGATGTAACTTTTTCTAGTTGAAATACACTAAAGAATTGCTAATTATTTACTTTGTGACGCGAAGAACGTCAATGAATTTAAGTAATCTTCCTTTTACGTATATTGACTCAACCTCGAAAAAGAATTTTATTATTACGACGGAAATTAACAAAATCACCTACTGAAGACAACAAGAAGCATGTCTGTGTTCTGATTCCGAAGAACCAACGAATGACTATTTTCATCAATAGCCATTCGTCGTTTCTGCTGCAGCTTCATACCACAAAACATGGATTACTAAACGCTGTCATTTTGTGATGCAAACTGACAGTGGCGCAACGACGTTTGCTTCGTAACACCGCAGAGCGAACTGAAGTGATAACGCTGAAAACTGCCACACCAAAAATGATAATGTTTATACCTATCGGCTTGTCAGCACAGAAAACAGTACAAACTTACAAACGATTAGAACAAAATTACATTTACGAATTTTTTTTTTGTTCCATTTTCTTCCAGTTTTAAGCAGTTGAATGTCGATAATAATATTGAGGACTCTAGTTTGGGATTATTTTTACCTAGATGGAAAAAAATGTAGATATTACACAATTTAATTTAATTTTCAAGGAGGGCGTAACTGTTGACTTGAATTATTATTTTGAAAAGCTTATATTCGCAGTTCTTGAGTAATACGGAATTCCAAAGGAATTTGTAAGTTACAGTTTTCATTCTTTGTATCTACGTTGACTGGAATATTAAATGCGAAATTAAACAAAAAAAACTCATATAGTCGTAGTTGGTTTTATCTGTCGCGTATTATATTCTTAAAGTGGATAAGTATTTGATTACATATCTCTCAATAATAATAATGCATATCAATTGCATGTAATGTGTTAAAAATAAACGATAAGTACGCATGTAACTTATCTGAATTATTATTTCACATAGATGTGTTTTTATAACATTGAATAACGTACTGTTTTGTTCTATTTCATTTGATTGATATTCATAATTTATAAGGCAACTCTTCTACTTTGACTTCGGTAGCAAATGTATTGGTGTCAAGTGTACGCTTTGAAATATTTGGAACCCAACATTCTCATGCCAAAGATGTTTAACGCAGATTTTGTGAATGCATTTTTATCCAGGCTGAAGTCACTTCCACAATCTGAGTAACTTATAGCGAGTTAACCTAACATATCATTTAAGAACCCCCGCCCACTTTTCTCGGTATATCGCGTTCCTCCTCCGGTTTTCCTCCAGTTTAATTCTCATAAAGTATTCACCACAGTTGATACCCTCTGAGACTCGGTATTCGTCCTCCCTTCTTCCCTTTGAATAATGACACAGGCTTAATACAGCAGTTATTCCAAACATTTCCTCACGTTACCTGTTTTCTAACATCCTAATTACTATTGAACCCTGTTTCCCGAAATTCCCGAATTTAGCAAAATTCTGGAATGACATTTTAGTTCCTCAGCTACAGTAGCAAAATTACCTGTGAAATTAAGAGATGCGTCTGAGATAAATTCAGGGAAACATAATTCTAGGATGACACCATTAAAGAAATTCACTAATAGTACTCAAAAAACCAAAATATCCTTCAGGAAAATGTAACGCATAACTTGTCGATATTCCTTATATTTACGGATACTGAAAATACATTTAAAATGTAAACCAAAATTTTGGAAAGCAAAATAAAAATGTAGATAAGGTTAATTATGAACAAGCCAAGATGAAAGGTAATTTATCAAAGTAGTGCTATAAATATTAAGCAGTGGTGAAGGCAGTGTTGAAGAACAACATAAATTTTACACTAAAATTTCATTTTTATTACATTAAATCGAGAAAGTAGAAAATTCTTTTTATCTGCCACCTTTAAGCATGGTTTTTGCATACTGATAGAAAAAGAAATAATCATTTATTGACGCAGGTAGTTCTATGTCAAAATAGCAATTGATATTATTTTATTTTTGGTATAGGGCCTACGTATCAGAAAAAAAGCTTGTATGTGAAATCGTAATACAGTTTGATATTTCTGCCATCTCTGCGTTTTAGCATTCTGTTTAAAACTCTTTAAAATTCATTTGATGAGACGATTCCACCCTTCTCGCGCCCTAATTCACATAATAAATACTTATGGAATTCCTGCGGCTGATGCGTAGACAATGACGGACACCTCGCTTGGCTTACAATTAAAAATAACAAATGCCCCAGAAACCATTGCCTTGGGCAACGTGTGACATGCGGGTCAGTTTTCTCCTGTTCTGTGAATCGTGTGTTGAATGAAACAATGACTACATAAAGAGCGCGTGTTCTTCTTTTCAAGCTTCAGACTACAACGCAAGCTGCATGCAGAAAAGGACACACACAAACACACACACACACACAGCATCATTCATATCCATTATCAGCCTTCATTTATGTTCTAAATTTCCACCGCTTGATCTTGTGTTTTCATCTTCTCATAGAAAGATGTCACATGATCTCTAATTTAATTATGAGTGGTGCCCGGCGTTGACCGGGTGGTCATATAAACGTTTTGACTCTAATTTCGCTTCCTTTTGCGTTAATTTTTTGTACCGCACCTCAACCCGTATCCCTAAATGTGCTCACCTTCCACGCCGAAAGGGGTTGAACTCATTGACCCCGAAAAAGTGTCTTCAACGAATATATCGGCCGTATAAACATGTTCAAAAAATTCTATCCCCGTCCACTTCCGCTACTGGGGGTTAAAAAAAAAGTTTAATGTCATAATTAATCTCAGACACATCCATAAACCAGAATTCATCTCGAATCTCGGCTGTTTTTGCAATATTTTTATGTAACGCCCCTCCACCCCGACCCCTAAGCGCGGTCTCCTCCCATGCCGAAATGGGGTTTAAAATATAAAGAAACAACATAGGTAGGAATATTATCAATCTAATTAACCCTTAAAATATTTATTCAACGCAAATATCGGCCGTTTGAGCCTGCTTGAATATTTTCACCCCCGCTCCAAGGGGTGGTAGTCGTCTCTCACCCCGACAGTGTTTGTTTCCTGGTCACATGGAAAACGTGTACGAAAATTTCTCGACGGGTGTATTTTACGATATTATTCATATAATTAAAAAATATTATTTAATGATTTAGAATTGTGTAAGACGGGAAAGATACTGGGAATGTGTATTAATAAATTTTATCCACCCTTCAATTGCGCTATAAATGTATTTAGAAGATTCTCGACAATCCGTCTTTCTAGATGGATCCGTCAGTTCCTAATCATAGATTATATATTCGAATTTCTCAATAATCATTTGTAATGTAGGTAACAAATGACTAGTGGTTTTATTAAATGTAAAAGTAGGTAAAATATTTAATTAGTACCTTAACAGACTAGCAATTAACTATTCAACGTTCACAGTTGCATCTTAGGAATCGTTCAACGGTTAACAAAGCAAACAACGTCAGGTTGTTTCAACCGAACACAAATTTTATTTTACTCGTAAAGAAATTTCTCCTACACGTCTGTTTCCCAAGAATGGAAAATTCTGTCGGAAATCTTTGAAGATTTTTATTAAAAAATCTGCGCTGCTATTTAGCGTTTATCTATACTGTATATATATATATATATATATATATATATATATATATATATATATATATATATATATATAATATGGGCTGTTAATAACATCAGCGTTATTCTTATGCAAACGCGCAGTCTCAAAGCAACTACCATGATTCAAAAGAAAGGTGTTTGTGATTTATAACATTTGTCTACTTCATCTCAAACATAATTTCTCAAATGAATCGTCTGATACAGCTCTATTCAGTTCTCCTTAATAATCAGCTTTATATACTGTGATCAGTGCTTTTCCTTTTACAGTTTTCACTGAAGTTGTGGCTACGTGAGAAAATCTACCCCGTCGCTAGATCATGCGATAGTTGAATGCACCATTGATAAAGGTCACGGCATAACTGCATAACCCTATATAGCAACTCCTCAAAAACATTGACCCGTCTATTTTCCCGTTTCATATGTTCCCACGTCATAATTTTCTGAAACAATCCTCGTACATTCCTCAAAAATCACTTTATTAGTTCAACTTAGGTAATCTTGATATTTAAACAAACAAAACTCTGTTTCTTTTCTTTCAAGTCATCGAAACGTATTCTAAATTATTTTTTTTCATTTCAGCTTCTCTACACTCGAACCTTTACTTTGACTAAAGGGAACTTGTATCAGAAAATCAATGATCACATTTGTTTTTTGTTTTTTTTTTGGAATTCCCACATTGACATTTTTCCTAGGTTGAACTCATTAACTCGCTGTGTGCGATTTCGGGAATGGAGTCTTTCACGCGATTGTTTCCCTAAAGTTTGGTTCCGCGTGATTGTCCTTTCCTTAGCACTTATTGATCCACCTGCAGCTCGCGTGGGAGGTCCGTAATTTGGAGGATCTCATGCAGGTCAGTAGCGGATCCTAACTCAACCAATGATGGTCTTGTTTTCCTTACGGTAAATCCATCCGTGAGGTTTACGGACGTCAGTGGAGGACGTAACATATGTACTAAAAAAAATTACATTCACACAGGATTGTGCCGATAAATAATACAGTCTTCAAATATTTCATTACATAAACAAGCTGGACGTTGGGAGCAACATAATGTATTAGAAAACAATACTTTACAATGTCATAATTACGTGAAATAGCACATTTATTATAGTTAACCCATAACCTGTTCTGTGCGAGATCAAAATAGTAAACGGAGGATCGGAAATGTATTTTGAATTATAAATGAATTTCTTCTAACTGTATTCGATATATTGAACAGGTTTATAACCTCATGGAGTCAATAAATACAATGAATATAATCGTACGCGATTGGCAAAGATAAACAACGTGGAACGGAGGAGTCGATGCACTTCTCCACTGTGAAAACACTCACTATAATTACAATACCTTTCGATAAAATAATTGTTCGTTCAAGTCTGCGTCAACGTGCTATACTCCGGGATCATTTTACTCATTAATCGATCTGATTTGCAACCAGCTGTTTCATGAATCTGACTTGTTTTGTCAATTAGTATCATAGTATTTGTGAGTAGATCATTTTAAAGAATTTGAAGATATGATTGGGCCTACTCGATTAAGCCGAGTAATAGAGGGACGTCTAAATCCAGGTTTCGCTGACGGAATTTCGAAATCATTTTCGTATGACTCTATAAAGGAATGAAGGTGTGGGGACGAGACGTGTTCGTGGGGCAGTTCTGAGGGAGACTCAACACAATTACAGATTTCATTAAGTCTTTTCTTTATTTATCCTTCCTCGTTCCTTGGTTTTTCATGACCACTAAATTTGCAATATCGATTTGGTTGATGTTTTAAAATTTGTAAACATCAAAATGCAGTATTAGCACAGAATTTTCGTGGGAAACCCAATTATTATGAATACATAAATTTAACCCGCTGTCTATGAATCAGTAATATACAACGCCAGAATAAATAAGTTACATAAATAACAGTTTCGGAAGAGGACAAACGCTAAAGAGCAAAAAGCTTTCAAACGCGATAAAAATTTTGCAATTTCACGCTCACGTGAAGCGTAAATATCAAAATTACGCTAGGTCCAGTCTTGCAGAATTTCATTACACTTAGTGAGTTTTTCGTGCTTTTTATAACAGCTAATTAAATTAATCACCAGGCGAGGTGACAACAGCTTTTGTAATTAGCGGGACTGGTAGTGGGGAGGATTGATCTTCAGGATCTCGTGATTTCGTAATCAATTCACGAACAGAAATACAAAATCAACACGCAAAATACGTACTTTTACCACAGAATTCTCGCATATGGTCAAATGCACGATTTAATGTCTGTTTTTAAGCTGACATTTTTTAAGTAAATGCTGTGATAAGATTCTAATTAAACGCCGTGGCTCCTTCCCTATTCCCTAATAGTTCGTAAATAAAGCGAATGAAGGAGATGAGGTAACGTGTAAGTTAAAAGATTGGGATTAGACGCGGTCGTTCCAGACTTTAAATTAGCTGCAAAATATTGTCGGTGATAAATAATAAAAAAAAAGTTAAGCGTTATCTACCTTCGTTATAATCTTTGACGGGTGGGTTTGGACATCGACAAGCTCGAACTTCGTCACCACTCTACATAAATTCCGGGATGGAAACCTATTTTCAGAATAGGACCTTTATTTATTTCATTTGTGCGTTTGTAGCATATTTTATTTCAATGATTCCATGTAACTGTATATTCTTGAGACGAACCCAATATTTCAGTTCGACGACTACCGGAAAATATATTTAACACAATGGAATCTAAGAATCTAACAGAAAACTAAGGACTTCGGGAAAATAAAGTAATGAAATGGAGCACAATGAAATTAGACGGAAGCATTTAGTTCTCTTTTGTTTCCAGAACCTGAATACGTTTGTCCTGGTCAAAAGAAGTTAAAATTTAATTCAGTTTCTCATTAAATAATTCAAACCATACAAGACTAGTTTTGATCGATTAGAGGTAGTGTATAAAGTTCTTCTTATTGTCGTCTCTCTTCTTTGGAAGTAACGAATGATTACTAAAATTAATAAACTGAGGATGTGCAATGGTATTTTGCAAATCACTCAACGATAGTGTTAATTAACTTAGCTTTTAAATTGTAAAAAGAGGAGACACTATGTTAAGATCTGGAAGCGTAAGAGAAATAGGAGAACATCGTTGACGGTTCGTACAAAATCCCGTAATTGATCGACAGTCGTAATCGCATTTTGGTCCCATCGAGCGCATTTGTGTGTCAGATGATTAAAGTTAGACGCGTCGTCTTAAGTCCGGGGCTTATTTTTACAAGTTACTCGCGAGTTCATCCAGGAGCAAATTTTGGACCGATTCCAGATGCGCGTCTGTTCGTTACAATGGGTAGTAACGTCCTGTAGCGCCTTGTTCTCCAAAAATACCAACTTAGCAATCCTCAAACTAAATCATTATGAGAACCGAGACACGTTATACCGCGAATTTTGTCAATTAAGGTTCTTTGATAAGTTGTAGGTTACCATAAATAATGAAAAATGGCGAACAACCTACATACATATGAGGGTGGTACCAAAACAAAAATTAAAACTTCCGGAAACTCACTCTGCGAGCCTTGTAAAACATTTTTTGACCGTTCCACTAATCTAAAATTACTAAAAGTTGCCTCTGCATGTTATGTAATGCTTACAAATGAACGTGGATGACACACCGCATTTTAAAAGTTCCCCGTCTCTTGTGTCACCCTGTATATTAATTAGGAATCAATTATTTTCATTATTTCATTCTGTGTGGCCTTATTCTATAAAATTTTGCGTTACTCTTCAGGTAAACAGAAAGCTTTTCAGTGAAATTTCAGTGTAGTGTATACAAAACATGTAGAGGGCTCTTTTACGAACTTTTACATCCCGACTCTGCCAAATCAAAACACGCGTTCACTAACAGATCTTGCTATCAGCAATTGAACATCACGAGTTCGTAAGTGCTGATTGTGAACATACAGAAGGTACAAATAAAATTTCTATAACTATAATAAATCTGGATAAAGACTTCTCGGGTTTCCAGCCGGGTAAACTCGTCGATAACTCGAGAAGCCTGTATCCACTTTCTATACCGGGAAAAACCTTCGTTCTACATTCTATAATAAATCTATTTGAATTATAACGCATAATTACATTTGAAAATCTTTCTCTAAATATACTGTTAACGAACGAAACAGTGGTCTTGTCCCTCCTAATTTGTTGATTTTGAAAACATTTATAACAAATGAATATTTAAGTAATTGAATATAAATTTCCTCGTGTAGTTATAAGGTATGACGCAATAATATTTTATGAAAAAAAAACGTGAAATATTTATTTAGGCATAATTTATTTTTAAAACTGAAATCACTGAAATTCCACTCTCTGGAATCTCCGTTGAATGGAAGTATCGATTACTGTGACCGTTACAACCTATTAGAGCTCCACGCAAACATATATATTCATACGCCGAATCCTCAGTATTTTCATGAGCCACGATTCTACGTACCATTTATCTCGGAGTGGACACATTCATATCTCAATGCTTTCATAATCAGCGAGTCTGTGTTTTGGGCAAGTCAGACAATGAAGCACATCCAAATGACTATTATTCCCAAGCATTTATGTAGTTTAATTCTGGTAATGGTAAGCACTGGATCAATCGGCACGCAGATGATATTTTTGTGTATTCCGTCGTATCTTCCGTGGTCCTAGTCAAGGAGCTTTGTGCTGAGAACTTTGCAAATTAAACCTAAATTGGTGCCACCACCACGAAGCATCCAATTAAGTTTTTGTTGTTGTTTCCGTCCTTGGCTCCAATTCCTAGCACGTGGCAGACGGTTCCTTCCATTTCCGTTTCTTCGAACGGGTTCAGAGAATTTGAACGATCGACCGCTTGAAGCTGAAACCCTTCATCACCAGCAACCTCTTCACCAAGGGCATTTACATCCTCTCTGCAGTAATTACGTTGGAATTTATTGCCTTTCAGGTTTACTGAACTGATCTGATTAATTGGTACCTGATGGCTATTCTACTGATCTAGTTATTTTGATACTTTGATCTCTATATCGACCCAACAATATTCTGGGAGCTCAATCTGGTTATTTTTTATGAGAAGTGCAGAAAGAGTCTGTCATTTTTTGGAAAATTTGCTGATATATGATTTAATACTATAAATGATTTGTTAAGATTTATCTCTTCTCTTTACATATAAAAATGAATGTGAGTGTTTCCCATATGTGCTCCTAAACCATTCATTCCATTACGATGAAACTTTTGTGAGTTGTGCGCATCCCCGAATCGAGTTCTGTCGGTCTTTCGAAGCGTTAGGCAAATCCCAAGGGGTGAACGGAGGTAAATTTAAAAACATGCTAAAACGGCCGAAATTAGCGTCCATTAATTAATTTTTGAGGTCTATATGATTAACAGTTTCTATCCAGATGTATTTAGTGTATAATTTCAACTCCCTAAAGCACCAATAAGTGAGGGGGTGGAGGAGAGTTACCTAAAAATAACGCAAAACAACCAAGATTGGAGTCAAAGTCAGCGACATTCACTACGTCAGTTACGTTTTATTTCAGCCCCTACGTGGGTGGGTCGGGGAGGATGTGGGTGAACGGCCGTTACATAAAAGTAATGAGTAAACAACGGATACTAATGTTGAATCTGAGTTTAATTCGGATCTTTACCATACTGGTCAATCTGTAGCTCAGCCTGTAGGAGTGAGGTTGGAACGAGATGATACAAATTTACGTTTAAAATCATAAATGTGCTGACAAATTTCTACTAAACTTTATACGTATGTTACTTACGATCCAGGAAGAAACACCGATGGCTTAAGACACACCTACCGCCTATACGGATGGAATGGAGGGGGTGGAATTTAAAAATATTCCTAAACGGTCATTTTTAGCGTCTAGATTTAGATTTATTATTCATTCCATTAGTGCTCGGTCGAGTATATAGGATAAGTCATAATATAATATTACATGAAAATAATAAATTATTACAATTACAAAGATTAAGAACCAAACGTTGTACTTAGCAAAAGAAATTATATGATTTAAAACTAGGTTAAATTATTAATATAACAGTAATTAGTCCGGAAACGAAATTTAGCTATAATAAATATTTAGATTACTAAATTCGCTCGCAGAATACAGTTGCACTAATTTCGCTACCTTTCACCGATACTTCCGAAAAATTAGCCGTAGCGGTTGAAAATAATATTTATTCTAAGAGGCAAATTGAATTAAAATAAACCTGAAACAAACTCAGTTTAAGAAAATAAAAGTTTGGTTTTGTATAGTATTGTTAAATTCCGAAACCAAGACGAAAACGAATTGTATATAATTATAATAAAAGCATTATTCATAAAATTCTGAGAAATAATTCTTTGATAAAGAATAGTAAATGAATTACACCCACCAGATACGGGAAATGTAACTCTGTAAAAGATAGTACACGCGATCAATTTCGATGAAAATTCAAAATAAATGGTTTACGGCAAGTCTTCCAAAATAGGAACGAATTAGTTAAAAAATAAAAGTGAGTTTTTTTCGAGAAGTTTGTGAAGAACTTTCTCTAGATTTGTTATTTCTTTATTTTTATCCGTTTCGTATTATTTTTTCCTGTTATATTTTTCATACCCTACTCCAATGTCTCACTTCAGAAATCCTCTACCATTTACCCTTCGACTTTTTCAATTGCTCAAAGGAAAAACTGAATAAATGTAATGTTACTAAATAAATCCAAGTTACGGCATCCTTGCCAAAATTTTGCATTTAAAAAGCATTATGTTTCTTTAATTTTATTTACACTCTCAGTGGTACAATACTGGCTTTGTTATTTTATTTTTATGTTATATAGCACGCGATCGCCTCTTCATTTATATATTGTTTCCCGCCAGAACGTCTTGTCAAACTTGCATTTTGCATCCTACGTCCTCAGCCAGTATTTACGAGAAGTCATCCCTCCATGGAAGCGGCCAACACTAGTGTTTATTCGGCTCTTTCCAGCGTGGCTGAAGAAGGCGTTGCGTTCGCCGATCCGCCGGTTCTTTTGTCGCTAAAGAAGCCAAAGACAGAAACAAGAGTATTAGAGGGAACCGTCGCGTCGACTTGGCTGGCTTCTATACCCACTTCTCGGACGCCTTCGGTTACGTCACCAAGGCTGACGAGGGCTTTTAACTACTGACGTTCATTCATCATTTCAGAAGTACTTCGTAAAATTCTCATGGACTGCAATAGTTGCCGATCATAGCGGCCGGTTTAATTGCGGTAGTTGATGCTGCTAACTTTTGTAATCGAAACGTTATATATTATAAATTTTTCGTCTTCATAGAGTCCGAAAGAGCAAGAAACAGCGTGTATCATCTCCCTTCACAAAGCCGAGCCCAACCTCTAGTTCTTGCAACCAGGATGAATGGTTGTTTACTCACCATCCATTTACAACGATGAAATGTCAAGCTTACTTCACTGCCTCTATTATTATTTTTCTTGTGCGTCCCACACAAATTGACTCCATTCTCGAAAACACAACATATTACCTCAGTGCGTTTGTCATTCACTATTCTCACTTCTCCTTATTCCCAATTTAGTCTTTTTTCTATTGACTCTGACGTCTACCATTTTTATTTTACAAAGCACATCATTGTCCTGAAAATTGAACATTGGTTGAGATTATTTTTTTTTGTTAATGCCAACCTCTTCCTTATTATCAAGGGTATGTGGGATAAACATGTGAGGCTATTACTGAAGAATCAATCAAAGTATTCAGTTCTCTTGAAGTCGTCAAGTTTGATTTAACATTTGTTCCTTTACTATAAAAGAGTCACGAGATCCTTGTTCATAAACTGCCACAAGGTTGTGCTAAATTTAGCAACCAAACGTTTACGGATAGAGAATGGTAAGCGTCCAAATCATACCAGCTCCTACACGGACACGGAGAAACTTGATAGTAATAAATTATCTCATGCAGAAGCCAAACGTCCTCAAACATCTCACTTTTTTGTTTCAAGCATCAGTTTCTCTGTGGGATTTGTTTTATGTTTCCCAAGTTCCAGTAATAACTTAGTTTTAGTTTCACGAGTAGTAAATCCAGCGACGATATAAACTAAGCTTTGTTCTTTGCATTTCCGAGATGGCGCGGAGACCATGATGTAAACTGCATCATTAAAAATAATCCGTGATTTTATCGGCATTTTACATTTCATACAATACAGATTACGAATAATCATTCTCAATATAACTTATCTCGATTAAAAACTATATAATTACATTTCTTGATATGATAGCATAATGGAACTTTATTTAGAAAAGTTGTATATTTGAGAATGATTTGCTTCGTAATTTTCGATTATGGATTAGGATTATACGGGAATGTATAATACTTCAACTCTCCTTAATATGAGCGTGTTAGATCATTTCTCATTACTTATCAATTCCACGTGGAATATCGGACCTAAGGGAAGCTTTAACTATTGGTCAGATATAAAAATGGAGGGAACAATGTCATTATACAGCTCAATTCAAGCAACAATAATTATGTGAAAATCGTATGGTATTTTATTTTAATCCATACAGCAGAGAAAACAATCAATCATGTTGCTACTGGTGATAAGAGATTAACGTAAATAAAATTAGAAAGGTGCAAAGGTTTCAGCAATTAATTGTTCACGAGGTTGGCGAGTTGTGACACCACAAAACTGTCTACACTGGAAAGGAGAGTCTGGGTGACGTCATTTGACCTACAAATATATGGACATGAATGGAACTTGTTAGAAATCTGACATTGCAGTGTGCACACCACTTCACACACAGAAAAGTAATCTAAAATAATCTAATTGAAATTATTCTTCTCAATTAAAGAATAAATTATTATTCTCTGAAACACATGTCGTAAGCCATCAAGAGGACGGGTAGATTGAATAGGGGTGAAAGTAGCACAAACTAACAGAAAATCAAAAAGATGACTTTGACAAGCATGTGTCTCCGGAGTGCTATAATTATATGGAAAGTTTAACATTATTTCCACAGCAGTTAAGATTTTATTACACTTTCGAAGATCTCGTATGGCCATAAAAATAACACGTATCATAGTGACTCAGTATATTAGAGAGACGAATGAAAAGTGATTACTGATTAATTTTTTTCCCTTTTAACACAAAATATTTTTTAATTGCTGTTGTAAGACATCATTCCGTTTCTTTTGGCTACAAACTACGGATAACATAATCGTACGGATAATATATAACAAAAACACTAAATGACGAAGAAATAAAATGAAAAATGCTTTCTTATTTCGTATTTATCAGAATCTGTACACAAACCCAGAGACGGCACGAAGAAAGTCTTTCGGGATTTTCAAGATCAAGAATTAGTTTAGCGAAGAAAACGTCGTTGAGTCTGGTCTCTGGGTGGCGAGAAGATCGTCACAGTGAATTCAGAAATTGAGGTTGAGTTATAAAATCAAGATTAAAGCTAGTTCCACAGTTCGAGGTGATGTCAGCGGACAATTACAGAAATTCGTTTGTAACAGACTCAGACACGCTACAGTTATTTTTTAGAAAGGATTTAGTTCATGGAATGTTCTTTCCGGTGAGGTTTCTTGGGACCTTGATGGCTTACCGATTTTTAGGCTAGTTTGCTTGTCCGGAAAGTCGCTGTTGGACTGTGAATGAGGTTAGGTTCACCTGCGAACAAAATTAAAAAATCAACATTACTCAAAGTGAAAAATTGCCTTCTCATGTTTATATATAAAGTTTTAAAAAAACTTACTCTTTAACGGCTTTTTATTCGTCGGTGAACTGTATTTACAATTTGTATTCTAATAATTTTACCAAGCGTGTAGTTGTATTATATGATCTCGCAGAATATAATCGTGATTTTTGTATGAGAATTGGAATGAGGAATTTGTGTATTATTGTTTCGAAAATTGTATGCCTCAACAGAAACAAGGACGATAGTTCCATATTACCAGTATTGTATGTCGAAAATAATTTGGTAAGCGTCATTGCAGTAAAGATAAATTGTTCATGTCCAAAAGAAATATAATGAAGTTATTTGAATCTTCAAACACATATGGAATATTTATTGTTTTAATTATTTAATAGTCTGTATAGAATCAACGATTTATCTTCGGCAAATATTTAATATTTTGTTTGGAATGTCCTTAGTTTTGCGATTATTATAAAAAGTTTTATTAAGGCTTGACCACTTTTATTACGATGATACCTTGTGAATATTTTCCGTTCTAACTATATATTTCTCAGCTATTGGTAATTATACGGAGTAAACGTTTATAATTTTTACTTAGGCCGTTGTATAATTTCGCGGAATATTTATATAATTGCGAAGGTAATTTATATCTCATAATTCAATTAGATTTGCCAAAAGTGTGTGTTAAGAATTTCTTTTACAATATAAGAGTATAAAAACAAATAACTGAGATACTGTCGACAGGTTTTAGGTGCGTCAAATTACATGATTATTTAATAGGTTTGTCTTTATTGAGTAAATCAACTGTAAATGAAACCACGAGAAAATTTTATTTTTTGTGGCCATTTGGACTTTATACTCTTTTCAATGGCATAGTGTAAAACTCAAGCTTATCGTTTATATGTCTTTCGGAATTATTTATATGCACGTTATCATTTACTCAAAAACCCGACTCATTCATGTTACATAAGATTAGTTTATCTAGAATAATTCGAAGCTTTCCGAGCCAGTAATATTTAAGAATTTTCCTTTAAAGTTTCTGTTATCACAGGCTGAACGTGGGTAATGACTGTTTTCGCAAAACTGGTCGGTAATGTCAAATTTGTGTGTTTATCTCTCATTATAGAGAGATATTATTGTAGATTGACCTTTTGTAATTAAGTAGAAATTTTAAAAAAAATGTGTCGTAATGAGACGTTGGAACAATTTAAGCATTAATTTGGAAAACTGCCTATTTCTGTAAAGTCCTCGGCAAGAGCCAAGTTACTGTCGGGAATTTCGATTTTAAATGATTTCAAGCGTCTTGTTGACTTCACTTTCATGTTAAAACTCAATAGTATTATATTTTGTGCCTGCTAACAGGATCCATCGGAAAACTGTTGAACGATTGAAACTGAAAAACTTAAATAAAATGATAATGTTGATGAAATGCAACGGCGACTTTTCCGATCACGCTGAGAAAGTGTATAGCAGAAATGTGTGTCAGCGATCAACTTTTTATCGTTTTTCTGAACATTTCAACCTTTCGGTATAAATTAAAGAATCTTTAACGGCTCAAATCGCAAATAGAGGATTAAAATAGTTTCTCTTGCGCCATAATGACTCGAATATGAAATCATTAAACCATGTATAATTTATAAACGGATCCCTGTATATTTACGTACGCACGACATGTAATTCTTAGTTACAGTTGTAACTTTGAAATATTTTCAGTGACAAAATATCGAATGAATTGTCATACGGGCGCGTTTCTTATGCAGAACACCAGAGAAAGTTGAAATATAGAAACAGTTTCCCGAATATCTGGATTCGTCAGACGTTATTAACATTTTTTGTATGGGAAGTTCAAAGACAACTTATGCCCTATTAAAGATGCTATTTATAGGCAAATTACAGTCAGCGAAAATGTTAAACACAACCGATATTTTTTTCATTCCTGCAATGGCGAAGTTTCAGCTTAAGCAGCGCCTTTTTTTGGAATAAGTACAAAAAATGTTCCTTTATTATATTTGTACTGACTGGAAAATACAACATAAAAGTTATCTTGGGAGAAGCAGGGTGCATCATGGATTGCAAGGAAATGGACGCCGAGCACCACGTGTAGAGCTTGAGTGTTAAAATTGTAGCTTTTTGATCTTAAAAAACACGTCTAGATTTAGATATTATCTATGTTTCATTGTGCGTGCAGCTGCTCTAAGTTTAAGCGAGAACGCCTGGGAAAAATGCTATTTCGAGCTCGCACACACCTGGCGGTCCCGTGACACGCATCCACGCACGTATCCACGCATCCGACGCATCATAACTGTGTCTGCTCCGGCCAGCACCAGGGCCAGGACCAGGACCAGGACTTCATTTTCCCAGATACGGAGCTACCTTCAGTTCAGTGCGAGACTCATTATCTCGAAAACACTGTGACTTATCTTATCCAAACATTTCAGATACACAGATAGGGTACACTCTCGTCCGACGGTTCAACTCAATGATTTAGAGCACTTTAGGAGAAATTTTTAAAAATAAAAATGGGTAATGTACGAAAACGTGTTGAGTTCACATTTCTGATACGAAGTCTAGAATTATAAGTGGTAATTTAGATACCGACTTCTTTGGAACACGTGGATGAGAACCAAACCAGCGTTAGGACCACGTGCTATAAGATATTAACAGATGCTTAATTACTAATACTTGATTTCAATAATGAAACCTGATTTTACAGATCATATTTGGGTCAGAGTTCGGTTGATCGGAAACGGGCTACATTGTACGATTACTGATAAAAGATTAAATGGAAGGGAAAAATAACGAAGTTTCATTCCAGTTAAAGCACCCTGGTTTGGTTCTTTCGAAAATATCTCACACGAATGCATAAAAATTAACCTTAGATCCTCCATTCCAGAGTTCACTATGAATATTTACGTACAGAAACGACTAACGTAAGTAAGAAAATAGTTGTATTCGAAAATACATTTTCGATTTACGAAGGAAAAATTTCAGAAGGCGGGAATAGAACGGTAAAATTTAATAATATGCCTAATATGTCCAGATGAGAAATAAGAAACTTTCGTCGACATCACGGCGAGGCAATCATCGAGGAATGGACCTTCCTAGTTTTACATGAATCTAGTAAGATAGCTAAATACGTTTCAGTAGTTGAGTGCCTTCTTTCCGTCCATGTCTCCTTGGTTTTATTATTTCAATTTTTTAAATTCAGTCATCTACCGTACTTCTTGCGGTTGCAAGCAAATTGCATTGGTCCATTCCTCCCCAGCATTAAAATCCTCTCGATAATGAAGTCAGCGTGAGAAAGAAGTAAAGTTAAAACGAAACGAAATATGAACAGCAGGTTTGTACTAGTTAACTCGCCTGTCTTGACATGCACAAATTGATTAACCAAGAGTTATCATTCCACCACGAGGCAAATGATTTTATTTCTAAAATAAGAAAACAGATTGCAGAAATTGTGTCAGCGTTTTATATCTCGTAGTAATATTACTTGCAGATAACACTTACGAGATAAAGAAATGGTCAACATCGACGAACTAAGCAGGTAACCTACTTCCATCATCAATCTTATGATTGCTGAATATAAATAATAAATTATTAAGTAAGAACACTAAAATCTGTATTCATCAAATATGTGGGAAGGAACATATCCTAAGGAATGACGGTAGGATTGCACATGGGACTATATGTATATTTAATTCCGTGTAGTTTAACTTCTGTCTATGAAGTAAATTGTTTGTTAACCTGATGACGATGGCGGAGCTTGCCGTCGAAACGTTGTTATTCAACAAACAATTGGCCCGGGTTGAGACCCGAGAATTTTATCTACAGCAGATTCACCGGGAAAGCCGTCGCTCTCTATTAAATTTCATTATTATGGCTTTATTATTTTAAACATCATATTTATTCACAGATCTCGTTAACATAGGGTGTATTTTTCCCGCTTTCCGCAGTCAGTCAGATCTGCTATATATATTCCTAAATTTGAATGAGTTTTCTGATGATCCTCGGCGGTGTCGCTAACTACTCGCCTCCTTCAGTCCACAACGCGTAAAGAGCCAGTGTAGCAATAGTCGCTGTCGTCCCAAACTATAAAATGGCTCAATGAGGCTTGCTGCGAAAACAAAACAAAATCAATCAATTTAAATTGTATCTACAACCATGACGGTTGTATTTGGACGATGCAACGACAGCAACACTCTACATCTACTTAACGAGATGGAATAATGGGAGTACCAAATCCCTTAATTATTCCATTGTGGCATATATTATAAAATTATTATTATTTTATTGAATTCAAGGATACATTTAAAATTCTCGTCAGAGGAATTACGGAAAAAAATTTAAGGTAATCGTATCTAATCGGTGTAATAATTGTTCCCGTAATTCAAATTCAGAGTATGTGGCGTCCGAGTTTGAGAGTGTTCGCGGTTCGGTCATTTTGGGTTCGGGCGAGCGACTCGAACCACTCCCGTTGTCAATAGTGAATATAAATAACACGATTTCTAGATCACTAAGCTATGTACCTTGACCTTGAAGAGGTATTTAAAAGTGCATGTAGCTATTAAACAAGATATGATTCTACATTAGCCATGCTTACAATACATACATACACACGCACACAAATATAATATATATTACGCCGTATGTTGATAAGGAAAACCGAACATAGTTAAGAATTTCATAATGATCATTATATAAGAAAAAGTATTTTAGAAGCACTGAACATTGTGGAAAAATGCGTACAGGAAACTAAAGTACAGACATACAGATATATCACTTTTCCAAAACTTTGAGTACGCCGAAATTGAAAAGCTTGCGGGAGTGAAGAATATTAACAATGTCCATCGCATAATCGAGTCTAGATAGATATACGAAGTGTTCATGTGGGATCAGATGAAATGAGGGTGCGAATGAATACCGTCAGATGCATTAGTTCTCGTCGACAAACCATTCGACTGCATTAATTTAGCTGCTGATTTGGAAATTACAGAGCCAACCGTAAAGAATTCTTAGCAAATGTTTAGGAAAGGACACCGGACCTGAATATCACATAGAAATTTACTGCACAGACCACAATTGTCTGCAAATTGATGAAGTAATTTTTAGGTTTACTTATGAGTAGAGTGACTTCACGTTGAAAATGCCATAGTAAAAGATTTATTCAGATATTGCCTTCAGACTCGTGGATTCTGGTCCGGTTAAAGCAAAGGACGAAGTTAAAGTTTCTCAGATATGAAACTAAATACTGATTAATACTACCTGCAAAAAAGAAGTTTTTTCTTTCGTTTTTATTCATAATGTAATGAATAAGTGAGTCGGTGGGCACAAGTGGATCTTTGCAACTAGCGAAATACCGCGGTCTCGTGTTCACAGCAAGTATGTCCGTAGATTAGATAGCACTTGTGCCTTGCTTGGGTTACAAGGAAGCGAAGCAAAACTCAGGCCAACAACGCGCAAGCAAAATACCGTGTCACAAATTATACAACCAAATATACACATTAAAACTTAATAAAAAGGACAAAAACAAATAACACGGTAACAAATACGCCATATCAGCTTTTATTATCTATAAGGAAACAATCCGATAAGAACAAAAATTGTCATAGAAGGGAAAACACTCGAACAGGTATCCCATTTCCAGTATTTAGGATGTGAAATAACATTTGAAGAGGATAAAGATATCACAAATAAAATATACAATTTTCAGAAGATATGTGGGGCAATAAGAAGAACGTTAAAAGGTAAAACCAGAAAAAGACAAATTAAATTTTATAAGGTGATGGCAGTTCTTACAATGTTGTATGGGTCAGAATTCTGGGTAACAAAACATGAAGAGCTCAAACAAATAGAGGCAGCTGAAATGAAATTCCTTAGAGCAGTGAAGGGGTGTACAAGGATGGATAAAATAAGGAGTACTTCCATAAGGGAGGAACTAAGTGTTCAGGCGATCACAGATAAGTAAACAGAGTATAAAGAAAGGTATTGCGAATGCCTAGAGACAGATTTCCAAAACAAGTGCTGGAATATAAACCATTAGGCAAAAGGAGTGTTGGAAGACCAAGGTTGAGATGGTGAGGTGAAGCCGGAACAGGCTAAAAGCCTACTCCTGGAATGCAGAAGAAGAAGAAGTATTAAGTGAGTAAATGCTGCACTCGGACCAACACGCATTTTCTTATGAATCTCTCAGCTAGCTCAATGCTTCGGCCGTTCCTTACAGGTATTTCACTTCATCTGAATCGTACACAAGTGCACCTTTATTTATTAAGATTATTGTTGCCACACTTTCCGTTTTCCGACAAAATTTATTCATTATTACCCAAGTGTTTTAACCATAGAGGACAAGACTGAGATGTTATGGATCATAATCAAAAACCGCATTTGCAAAGTAATCAGAGAAAAAATTGAAACATTACAAAGATACGACTTTATAACATTGCATGAAATTTATTAAGTTTTTTCACACTATTTAAATTACACTACAATTTCTTTGGCCGACCTGCTGTGGTCAGCGTGACCCCTTCGGTACAGGTTTGAATCCCGGCATGGGCTTGGATGTTTGTGCTCGTCGTGGGCAGGAAAATTGAAGTTAAGACTGAAAGATATTCGCTACGCTACCGCATGCCTTCCCGAAAAATCCAGAATGTGTCATGGCTCTAAATTGGTTGTAGCGCGACAGTTATATCTGTACGACATTCGTAACAAATGATGGGATACGACGAGTACGAAGCATGATATCAGGAATGGGGTTGCGAAAATTGAAACAGATAAAAGTACTACACTACTTTTCTAATTTATTTAGTTATGTCCTCAAATTTTTATATAAAATTTTCCCATCCCACCAATAAATCTTATTTATAGTTTTTAACTCATTATTATAGAATTTTATTAACAAATTTATAATTTCCTTTAAGTTTCCCTGAGTCGTGCCGAAATTAAATTTTCCTCGCATCGTGTGAATGAGTGTCAAAAAGTTTCAAATGAGTTTCCATTCCAATAAAGACTTCTGGCGTCGTTTATCAAAATCTGTCTTCAATTGCAAATCTTAGAACTGCCATTCGCTCTGTTGGTATTTGCATTCCTGTCACAAACTAATTTCTTTTAATGCTTTCTTACGATTTATCTTTCCCTTTTTTTTAAGTAAAATTTCTGTAATCCCTTATCCGCGACAATTTCCTTCATTATCTTGCAATGTTCCTTACTCATAAATCCATATTATTTATCATCAAACTTACGTTAGTCTGATTTTCACAGGAAGACATTTATACTAAACGTTCTTTCATAATAACGTATTAAAAAGCGATATTTTTGTTTTTGGGTTGCTAATATAACTTTGATACAAAAATAAATTGTAAAACGATTGAATATTATTCCTCGTCATTGCAGAAGGATAATTTCCTTCAGTCACTCCTATAAGAATTGTACTGGCTTTCAGGCAATGTCTATGTGTCGTAAGCAAAGGAATCTTGAGAAGGCGAAGAAAAATCCGGTGCCTGTGAGTCGCTAGGCAGAGACCAAGGGATCGATTCCTTCGTCGGTGCCTGTGAGTCGCTTGGCAGAGACCAAGGGATCGATTCCTTGGTCTGGAGCAACAAACTGCGTAACACCTGCAGTAGTTCGCACGCTTCTTTTGTTATCGTAGCCCTCAAAGCGTGCGATGAATGCCGATCGATCAGATACAACGTAAAAGTGTGAATTTAGTGCACTGGCTGAATAGTATTAGAGGTAAGGAAGAGAACACAGACTGAATACATTGTTCCTCCTTACGTTCGGAAATTGAGAGCATCAGCGGAGAGTCGGGACTAGTTGATTTATCACAGGGGGTGAACGAGTGGTTATGTGATACAACGAGAGACCACTGATGGGATTAAACTAAATGATTTAAACGCGAACAGAGCGAGAACTAATTTTGAGATTGGCAGATGACATTTCCATCTTGGCAGAGAGCAATGAAGAAGCCCCTTTTGCATTTGAAATTCACCTGAAACACTTGAAACCAATCTTCATCCGATTTAGTCGTCGGAAAAATTTCTAATTTCTAATTTTTTCCGCGGTCCCGAAGAAAACTTGTGGGAACAATGAAATTATAAAAGACGATAATAATTATCTGACATGTTTTAGTTTTATAATAAGTAAATTATCTACCCGTATGGCAGAAAATATTAATAATTGACAGAGAAATTGATAAAAAATAATTTCATAATTTATCGTCCTTATTGAAGGGGTTCAGCAGATGTATATTGGAATTTTTAGTATTATACACAATTTTTATACAATCCCAAGTTATTCCATTACAATCTGCCAAGAATTGATTTCTATAAATAAATTGTTGTATTATTGAAGTCTAGTTGTACTATATAGCCATAACTGGGATAGATTAATATTGCATCGAGAGAGTACAAGCTTACATAGAAAAATTCGGACTTTTATAAATCCAGAAAATAGTAATGGACCTCTAAAGTAATGAATCAGCAAGCCGTACAGATTCGTCTATAATTAATTCAATCCTACATATATATATATATATATATATATATATATAAGATAATTAATATTGTTCGCGGTAGGAAGTAGTGACGTGAATTGGTTTTCTGTGGTTCTTCTCCTAAGCATGAGTGGCCTTTTAGCATTACGAAGGCCTGCTACTGGCCTCTGACTTTTTGTGTTCCGAGAAAAGAATAAAATTCACAAAATTACAGATGTAGTATTTTGTTGAACCACGTCAATGGGCGTCACTGTTAACCTTCCACATTGACCACTGAAAGGTCACTTAACATATACGCTAATGGCAAATAGTCGCACATGTTTACGTGTTAAATTCCAAAGGTTGAATAGAATACGCCGAACTTCGGGAGACGTCCTCATACATTTAAATTCTACTAGCAGTAGACAGTGATAGCTTATTATACATAATAAGCATATACCACAAAGCAAGATACACATTCCTGTGTTCTTGATTAGCTGAACTATGCAACTATTGAAGACAGTTAAACTGCCTTCTGAAAGCTAAACCGTAAAAGTTATCGTCTTAAAAAAAAACTTGTCTGTGTTGAGTTCACTCCCGCGGTGAAACACTGCATAAAACTTGTAGTGGCATTTAGAAGAGGTCTGGAGCTATCAGATTATTGAATGTATCGCTTATAGTTTGTCAGAAATAGCCTAGGATAGACAAGGTAACTTTCGTAACGTTAACTTTTCGCACACGCAAGTCCATGGAGTGAGGGATTGCCACGTAAATACAAAATATGCAGATAATTCTATCTCGACCCTTCAAGACATTTTCGTAATCTTCTAATAAAATAAATAGGCTGTTTTTATTTCAGAGTACGTTCCAAATACACCCGTGGAGAAAATTTGACCAAATTTTGTACAAGTGTTCCTTTCGAACCGAAAACAAATGATGCTAGGGGCGGGGATGTAAGAGACAGTAAATTTTCGAATATTCTAAAACGGCCGATATTCACGTAGAAAGAAAACTGGGTCAATGAGCTGGTTAGTATTTCTCCCGAACGCGAAAACATCTGACATGGGTTGTCATGGAAGCCGCTGTATTAATGATGATATTCCATCATATTTTGTACAGATAATCCTTACTTTACGAAACACACAGTAGACCGGTAAAACACCTTTATCACCTATAGATGTGGGGTTGGAAGGGTGCATTTTAATGACATTTTAAATTACAGGGAGTATTTTTGTCACTTTTATAGTAGCAAGAGTATTTTTGTGTCTCTTAAGGTACTGGGAGTATCTCTGATTCCCTTAAAGTACCGGGAGTATTTTTTACTCTATTAATGTACGGAGACTGTCTTAACGTGAAGGAACTATTCTTACTTTCTAAAGTGAGTATTTATGATTCTCTTAGCATACCGGCAGTGTTTATAACTTTCTTAAGGAACCGAAAGTAATTTTGACTAATTTTTTACTCTTAAAGTATGGCAAGTGGTTTTAAGCCTATTAAGGGACCGAAAGTGGTTTTTACTCTCAATGGTACCGGAAGTATTTTTTACACTTTTGATTACATGAAGAAAATTTCACTCGCTTAGGGCACCTGGATTATAAATAACTCTCTTAAGGTTGTGCGTGTATTGTTTACTGAGTATATTTTTTTGAAGTGTATTTTTGATAATATTTGGCATCTCTAAAGGCACTGACGCTTTAGGATGAAATTATCAGTCCCTCGGCATAGGTACGTTAAATCACTTCTTGACATAGATTAATGTGGAATTGAATATTTTTTCGGGCTTATACAAATAAATACCCGTGTAAAGTCGGGCACCCAGCTAGTTAAAAAAAATGAAAATGACGATAACCAAAATTTCTATTTGATTGATTATAGGTGTTTTACAGAGACGAAGAAGGGAATGCCTATATAGACAGGCGCAATGTGATGATAGATAACCAACTGTCATTGACCCCTCGAGGTTTTCGTGCATTCGCTATGCAACGCGTACGGTTATAATTCATTTCCTCGGCCATCGATGAATGCCTGATGCGGTGTTGAATAATCGGCCGGTGGAATGCAAGTAACACGCCCTCGCAGGGCGTTGTCGCAAATGCAAGGCTCTCGTAATACGGCACATCCTGCGTCCTCGTTCCAGAGTATTTCAGACGGCCTTATCCGTAGTAATGAGGAATTATCTGCTCGTTCAGCAAACACATTAACATGTGTCCCCAGACGGACAACGATTAGGGAATTCAGAAAAATAACTTCTTCTCAGCCGTTCAAAAACCTTCTATTCTATTCCCACTTGGTTCCGACGTTTATCTTGGTTTTAAGTGCCTCCCGAGTGACTCGCGAAACATCTATTTCTAATATTTCTCTAAGCGATTTCGAGGGAATATGTAAACTTCCTGATAACAAATACATTTACTGACATATTACAAATGTATTTTTTCAAAAATTTCAAAGAGGCAGCTACATCAACTAAATAAATATCGGGTCAGAGATTTCTCTCGGGTTTCCAACTTAGTTGTGTAATCAGAGAAATTTCAACGTCATTTTCTTCAGATGAATGATTGGTTGTACATGCAATCAGACTGAAGATATCGTTGCCAGTCGTCGAAACATTACTGATTACATTTACAAACCGGTTGGAAATCCGAGAGAAATTCATTCATGCAATTCATCAGGCAAAAACCTTGAACCTTTATTACCAAAGTACATTTACTAATATGAAATAACAAAAACAAATCCAATGCGGTACCAACCACAAATCTGCTCAATCTTTCCAATTAACGTAATTGAAATGAAAAAAATTATACATCCATGAAATTAATACACTATACTACAAAAAAAATGTGGAACGTGAAAAACATTTAATGTCTTGGTGTAACAATAATATGGTTAAAAAATTCTATTTTAATAATTATTATAAATATAATAATTTGTTTGGAAATGAAACGCATATTATAAAAAGTCATTTGTAATTCAAGTGTATAAGCTTACACACATGCTCCTTCCATTCATTCTGAAATAATTGCTACATTACAAAATAAATTTGTTGGGTAACTCGTCTTTCGAGAATATTATAATCATCATCACACTTCAACCCTTGTGCATAATTAATATAGAAATAAATAGTTAATCGTCTGGTTCAAGAAACACTAATTAGAAATATTTGTATTTCAAGAACAATGTATTATCTAATAAACGTAAATGTCTTGTAAGCTAAACACACAGAAATTTTTTGAAAAAGCAACTGACCAGAATAATATAAAACCATGTTATTAACCGACATTTCAGAATTCGAGAACATACTTACATCGTTTTTGCACAGTTATAATTGAAATATTTTAACTTCTTGTAGTCTATATGTTGAAATTTTATGCGAAAATATCTCAAGATATTGTATGTATTAAGAATTGTTAACTATTATTCAAGTGATGTTCATTTTTTGAAAAATATGTGATAAATTCTTGGGGTAATTCATTTCCTCACATCCTATTCTTACAGAATGCCTACGTAGGTTTTGTGGAAGGCAAAGAATAGCCTCGCCCTCTTCTCTGCTTTCGGAGAACGTCTCGAGGTTACAGTTGGCCACAGAGCATCTCAGTTCAATTACGGATCGTATCCAAAGTCAGTACGTGTTCCACTCTCCACCGCAGATTCACCCTCTGTCATACAATCGACCTATTTGCGATCAATGTACGAAATTCACTTCTTCCTACCAAATAAACACCTTACTCCTGTTGAGAAAATTTTACGCGTTGTCCGATTAGTTCCATCGTCTTTGTTACAGTAAAATTGTGAAATTCTCTCTGTCCTATACCACGTACTCATCACCAAACAGTTTAACATGAGGGTTCATTTTAATATATTGTCACTTTTATAAACAATAGTGATTGAATGATACGTTCTGGTGGTGATATTTACGTGATCCAATTGTAACTCCTGATATCTCGGTCATTGTCTGGATTGTTTGAACCTGTATAATGGAATGCTGTTTATTTTCTGGAACTTGTTCTCGAGCATAACGGGAATGTGACATGTTGAAAGTGACAGTGAACTTGAGCAAGGTCGTGTAGTTCACGACGTTGAAAACAAAGTAGCCGTTGACGGAAACGAAGACAACCAATCTTCAGGACGAAACGTCAGACTATATTTTCGATTTCTTTCGTCGGTAACTAATGTGTGACAAGAGAATGGGGCTTATACAACGCTGCGAATAGCTATTGACTCAGGAAAGTCAGTGAGTCACTATTACGAACCGTAGTGGTCGTAGATCCGGTTTTGCACGCTCCACTTCCTCGCACTGCATGGCGCTTGTCGGTAAAGATTCGTATCTCAACTCATCTATGTTTCGCAGCACTTCTCCAAGTCAGACTGACTTGTCAGTAGTATAAGTTGATAGTAGGATAGTATCAGTCAGACGACGGTAGTCTAATCTGGAATTTCAATTCAGAGAATTCACTCCTGCATCTCAATGAACCAGAAAATGAACGCCATGGTTTAAATAGTACGAAGTTACACAAAATAATCGTTCACATATCACAGGTCTACAATTCAGCCATTTCATTTGCTATTTAATCAAAATTATTTTGCCAATTAACTCATTGTTTAGTAAATATGCGTATTTAATTAATTACAAAAAAAAGTCAGATCAGTATCTAACAAGAACTCTGAGAATATTGAGTAATGTTTATTTTCATTTTGCTTTAATTAAATTGTGGTAATTTCTACAATTATTTGATTTGCAATAAAATGTAATATTGTCATAAACGTAAATAATTTACTCTCATAAATACAGCGTCACATATAATTATTATATTGTTCATTTACCAAGATTTTATGTTTTTAAATTAATACGTGGGGTTTATTTCCTGATATTCCAGAATCTTGGACTATTTTTACCTTGAAATACGCAGGGCTATGCGATAGATTTAATCGGTATGATGCCAGCTTTCGAAATGCGCCCCTTTTTTTAAAAAAAATAGTACGAAAAACGTACGACTACTATTTTGAAAATATATGCTATTTAAAAATAAGACTTTAATTATTCGACGGTTTCAAAATGAAAACATATTTTGTTCTGCCACCCCTTTACGGTGCCGCCTGATGGGGCTGCTTCTCTGAGTGACAGCACGGCCCTGGAAGTAAGGGATGTTGACGTTACATAAAAATATTTTTAGTACATGACGCAATAATCTCTGAGAACAATCCTAACACGTTCTGTCGGAAGTGAAATGTCAAAACAATTGAAATAAACATTTCGGGGCAGGGGTAATGGCAGTTTCAGTCATCGAATCGTCGGTGTCCTCTGAGGAAATGTTTACGCTTGTGGATAAAACGGTATTTTTGCTTAACGTCGCCTCAATCCGCCGAGAAATAAGTAACAATGAAGCTATTTCTACGGAACCAGGACAAGTCCTCAAGCGTGTCAACCTTTTATCCATAATCGTCTATCATGTTACGAAGACTCAGGTTTGATTTAATTGTTCGTTTCGCCACACAAGCATTATTGACCTAGGCGCTCTTGAACTGAAGCTGTTCTCAACCCCTCTTCAGTTGTTTGCCAACTCCATTGTTGCCACATCTAGTGCTCTTAGGCCTCATACATCGTTCGCCTTGTGCCGGATTGCGGTGATACCGCGAATACCAATCTTGCATACTCCACACGCCTGACTTCAAGACAACCCTGTTAATTGCTCTCGAATGCTCTCTTAAAGCCCCGAGATCGATACGAGCCCTCTGACGTCTGTATTTTAATGGCGCGTGTATTACGTCTTCTTTATTTCGTCATTGATTTACTACTGAGAAGACAAGGCGAAAACATTTGAATGGATTTCCATATTATGAGATATATCTTTATGTATGCGGCCACTCGTAAGTTCTAAATAATATTTAATAGTAATGGCAGTAATTATCACGATTACGGAAAAATATTATTGGTGACCCTCAGACAAACTGTATGCAAAATATTCAAATTATGGTTTACAATCATGACATAAGAATTTGAACAAGTACAAACCAGTAATTTCAGTAAATATTCGCCATATATATAGTATTTTTTAGATTAGAAAAAAATAATCCAGGAAAATAATACTAAAGCGTATAGTATTGATAAATACTTTCAGGAAAAATTATGATGATAAACAAATTCATTTTAAACTGATTACCAAGGGACTGAATAAGAATGTACCTTATTTGGGTTGCTCAGAAATAAATAACAAGATCTTTAATATAAGATAAGAATGGGAGAATTAAGCTAGGATTCCAATTAAATTTTACATTATTACATAATTCTAAAGTGTAGTTAAAATGCAAAGTGATCAGGACCGTGGACGGTTAATTCCACTACATATTGGCAGATAAGTATAGGAGGAGGCAAAATCGGGAAGACTACGAAAAGAATGGCTTCTCGATGAACAAGCAGATAACTTATTAATGAAATGACCGAGACTAAATTGAAAATTTTAGATAAGCAACCACGGAAACCTCTGCTTTAGACAATCATCATACGTTTTGAGAAAAATCATAATCTGAAAGCATTGTAGACAACTGATTATTTCGTCTTATAATACATATTAGTAATATTACAAAACCGACGAGAATATTTTTTTTTGTGTTACATGCTGTAAAAATTTTCTGCCATTAAATATGTGACATTCAGACTTTGTGTGAAACGTACAAGGAAACTGCGACATTATTATCTTACGAAAACACAAATGAATTAATATCAATCGTAAGTCACAGTTATTTGTTTTCTGTGCGTTAAAGGAGCGTTTACCAGTTTAATATTGTTGTTTTCAAATTAAAATTATATTTAGTTATTTTAAAACTAAAAGGAGCCATTGTAGATTTTGTTGTACGTGAATTAAAACGTACTGAGTAGAGCGTATTAGGGAAGAAATTCAAAGCTGTGCTGTGAACTGTAATATCACTCAAATCAAGTGCTGAAGTGCTTTAATGACACATATCTTACATTAATTAAATATATCACTTAATGTAAATGTATAAAAAAATTAATTACACCAACTATGTATATTTGAATATATATAGAATTTCGTAAATTCATTAACTAATGTGCAATGTGGAAGGGGACTTAAAATGACCGTATTGTGGGAACTGTAAGGTTCATTGATAGAAGATAACAAGTCTAATTTTACTTGGGATTACAATTCAACGCACTCGCCGGAAATCTCTGACTGGCAAAGGAAACAAACGTTACGCACCAACAACACAATGGAACTCTTTAAGCTCACACAAACCACTGACAACAGCTCGATCTAATTACAAATTCTCCTCGTTAGCTAAATAATCTACACATGTAAACAACGCATTATTTAAGATCTCTCACACATTTTGCGCTTCGTTATCGGTAATTCATTACGTTCGGCAGCTATGTCATCTTCTATATTGAAGACGATAATTAGCAAAAAAAAAAATATGTAAATGATTCAACATTCATGAAGGCGACTGTAACCTAATATCGGATCCAGTGGCTATATCCTTTGTATAATTTCTGTCTTTCTCATTAAAGTTCAAAGGCGATAGCTGTACAACAGTAGTTGAATCTCACTGCACAAAAAATATCAGAAGTAGAATTACCAAATTCTACGATAGCTTAGTTAATACTCTAAATAAAAGTGGAGGTTATCTCAAGTAATGAACCAACTTGTATTTCAATTCCGCTGTCTGCCTTGCGCTTCTATATTTTTGATTACTAATCATCTACATTAGCCCTTATTCGATTGAAAATAATACGATCATCTTTATAATCATCATACAACATACATAACGGAGTGTTTCCAGAATTTCCAGTAAAAATAGCAGGGTAGGAGTAAAAATATTATGATTCCAAAACTACAATACACACATTCACCGTAAGTACAGAACTTCTTAATTTTCACGGCAAAATGTTGACATCCTGCAATAATCACACTACAGTCTCTACTAGTGGGCTGGACCATGCGACGAGTGACTGTCCGTCGTCGACTTGGAATAATTCGATTAGTTTACTGTCTGGAACAATTTTACGTTACAGATATAGGGAAGGCTGAAGAAATGGAGATTGAAAAAGGAAGCAAAATATAACATACTGAAATGTGTTCGGGTGATGTATGTCGAAGCACAAGAAACCATACCGACTTGTTCCTACTCAGTTCGGTCAAGCTTAAGAAGAAATTTCTTTGTATAGAACTGATGGTGGCTTTAGTCAAACAAGAAACTCATGTAGGACCGAAATTGAATTTCAAACTTCTGGAGATATTAATTCTAAATCTACGTCTACGTCTACGATGAAGACTTTCTTGGTTTTCAATATATATCTTTATCTTCTTTTACTCACTTACCCTTAAAAATCTCATTGTTCGTAATATTGCACGAAATACGTAACTGATACAATATATAACGAATACTAAGAAAAAATCGGGTCAGCCACTATTCAGATTGATTACCAGACCTTACGGAAAGTCGAAGACTAATAATTATGTCAAAATAATTTTCCAACGCGAGGACCACAGTTTGTGGTCGACATACTTCTAATTAAATTTCTATTCTTGTAACATGTTTTGTTGTGCGGTATATAATTGTTTTTAAGTATGTTCTATTCCCATATTCGTATAGGTCAGTCCAAAGGTTGACCTCGAAACGTTTATGTAGGAAATATCTTTCAGTGATTTCAGACTTTGTTATTATTTTTAAGTGTAAAATAATTTTGTCCTAACGACATTTCCTTGTGCCTCGTTAATATTTGCCAACGTTTCCAATTATTAGTATTACTTCTTCATTTTCTGAGAAACTTTTGTTCGTTTAAATGAATATCATATTGCAACAAAATAACATTTTAGTTTAATTGACTGAGAACAATGGGCAAAATATTCAAACATCGATTATTCAGTAAAAACATGAGTAACGATGCAAGTGAAAGAGTTTTCGGAATGAAGTAACAGGGAGATACGAACGTTTTATAGAATGCTTGAAACGGTCTTCGGGAATGGAGGAAGTAGCACTCATTAGCTCTACCTGAGCGCGGTAACGCAGGATTTGTGGAGCGAGTGGGAGCTTGTTCGTGTTGGATGAAAGTAATTTTCTGTCTCACTGCGGGTCGAGGCCTTGCTGATTTCCGGTACACTAACACTTCGCTAAAAACCTTTTTTTACTTAAAACTGCAGTTTGTTTCACTGACTCGGTGGCTTCAAATGTTCTCATAAAACTCCCTCGTGTAATCTAAGTTTCGTCAGAGAATGGAGAACCACACTGCCAACATGACAGGTGCTAGTTACATTTGGACGTTCTTCGAGTGTTTCGATTCGGAGGTTCGGTCTGTATCAGTGTTAACTACTCTGGAAACGTTCGTGAGAATTTGCAATCTCTGATTCCGCTGTGTCACACCGAAAAAAGGATCAGCTTCGCGGAGTTGTAACGCCCTGATAAACGACTTCCCGACTTCCCGCAGACAATTACGATAATGGGACGCCTCGTGCAGTCACGACTTCATCGCCATCTAGCGCCAGGGAAGCGGACGATGTGTTCACCGGGCACGCCTAGAATGCGCCTGCACGCCTGCCTACCTGCCTACCTTGCCTTTCCTTGCCTTGCCTTGCCTTGCGAGCAACAAAACGAAAGAACGGAAACTACGGTACCTCTGTCGGGACAGAAACGCTGACTAATGCGGTCATTACGGCGATGTTTGCGGATTACGACCACCGCAAACGCTTAACACACGACAAGGTAATCGAGGGATTTTTAAAATATCTAGCTCTTTGTTGTTCATCGGATGTGAGGAATACAAAATATGAAATTGTGGATTGCATCCGAGGTCAAAACCTTGGGCCTTCAGATTACGTATACAATACTTCGGGAAAGTACTACATTATTTATCTATTTTAAACTGCTTGACCCACAGAAATAGTATCCCCTTTTAAGTTGTTAGCTGATAATTGAATGCTATTGATTGTAAGAACACCAGAAATAATGGGGTCATCCCAGACGATTGATATAATACTCCTAAATGGACTGTGGAAATAAACGGGTCAATGATTGAAATTACTGTGCACACAAACAAGGAAACTAGAGTCCTCTTTGTATAGGCAGCACGTAACAGGTGTTGCGATGGAGACAGGAGAAAATATTAGAGATGTCTTACAGCTCGCAGGCTCAATCATCACGTGTACAGGCTATTCTTGAATTCGGTGCTTTGTTTTCCATGCTTCTAACAGAATAGAATACATACAGGTATTGTATGCAAATTTAAAACTGTAAAAGCATATACAATTATGTTGGCACGTGGAAATGCTGCGGCAGTGTAGGGATTTTTTTTATTTATTCTAGATTTACAAAGGCACTCTTTAGACATTGACGAAAAAGACACTTGTAAATATTCATAAAAGTGTTAGTCTCTCCCGGAACATGTCATTCTACTACATTATTTAAGAGAACACTAAGTGACAATTCATATTTTGAGTGAACCACTGGAATACACAGTCGAGAGAGGAAAACGTGAGAAACCACAACTATTTGCGTCAAAGTGATGAACGTACGTGTTTTGCTAAGAAATTTGAAATAAACGTTTCGAACCAACGCGAGGGATTTGTAACACAGCCGAGTTGTTACATTATATTTATAAACACTATTATAGTTTTAGGGCCATTTTATTCATTCTAATGATCGTAATATAACGAGTTTCAACTTTAGACCTACTTACCTGAACGAATGTGTGATTTATAAATTGAATGTTCCGACAAGCTCATGGAATATGTCTAGTGACACTAAATTTATCTCGGTATTCTAAAGATACGAAATGTTACACATACAATCATATATATCTTTTGAATTTGTTTAGATACGGAAGAGGCTGGCCGATATAGAATGCTCTATCCACTCTTCGCGCTATTTTGAGGAGCTGTAAGTGGTGAGTATTACAAATATAGCTCAGTTGAAATGCTGAGGCTGGGAACGCTGTACCTGGAATATGTTGCGGTAGGACTCGAGTTTCATGCAACTTGTTCACCACCGACGCCAGTGGCAGACTTTGCCTTCGGGAGGAAACTTCACAGGGTGCCGATTTCTTTACGTTCTCTTCACTCATTTTTATCAAAGAGCTGAAGGATGCGGTACAACGCCGTGTTACAACTTCATTTGAATTTTTTTTTAGGGACACCAAGGAACGTAAACCTGGGTGACGTTAAATGAACTGTATTCCATCTGCAAACTTCGCCGCAGCTGATCAAATTATGTTAATAAAATTAATTTTGATTGAAGTTATACATTTTATAGATATTATACGAGTCTAGTCTAAACAAGAGTAACAATTCGAAATTCTCAATTTCGTGAAAACCAGGAAAAATATCTTTACGTTGAGATTACCTTAAATTTCTTTGATTTCCTTCAGATTTAACTTTTTTATATATTCTGTAGGATATTTTAATATTCGATGAGGTATTTTCAATTTTTAATTATTTTTTATTCATTTTCCCTACAAACTGACGAATGCTAGTTTTGTTGTTCTCACACAATACAGTCAAATTTTGCTGTAGATCTATAGAACGACTTTATTAGATCTCTAGCTATGACAGATATTATATATTCATGGAAGTGTAACAATTTTAACATTGAGTCTATTCATCAGTACGCATTAAAGACAGAATAAAAAGGTTTGTAACTGAAGAATTATTAAAATCCTACAAAATAAAAAAGACTTATACTTGGATTTTTTTATAATTATTTGTATATATTGGCAAATGACCGCCGTCTAAAAAACCAGTGAAAAGTAATGGAGTGTAGTAAATGGTGCAAATGGTATCAGATTAGGAAATGATATATAATATAGTAATACCCCAGAGTAATTGTAGTTCATAATGAAACAAATATTTCATTTGGTGTAGAGGATTAAGTGAGAGTACGAAGCAGACACAAAACTTCTCTGCAACAGAAAAGCTCAGATCGATTTTTCCTTCAATGATTTAGCGGTGGCCGAAATATCCTTCCTTTAACCAGTCTCAGCCTTCACTGTGCTTTCCGAAACTAACAGCTTCGCAATGTTTTATGAATATATAAACACAGACAACGTTAAATTGAAATTTAGAAAAATTTACAGTGGTAACAATAAATCAAAAATATATTACAAGGTCATTTGCTTCAAATGTTGATTATATAAACATAAAATGTCTAACGAGTAACTAAAGGGAGAATTTTAAACTGGAAATCGAATAGAATATGTGCAAAATCGGATGATGTCCAGAAACATCTACGAGGCTGGTAGAACTCCGTTAAAATGTAGGCAAGGGTTTGTTATAGACAAAAATTTATTTCTCGAAATGATTTACATTGAGCTCAATACGAGTAATCCAATTTTTTTATTCCCTCAGAAAAACTGTTTCTAACTGTGCATAATACCCTTATACTGGAAAACTTTTTCATTAGGTTAAAAGTTTTTTCCCTGTGTGCCAATTTTTGAGTCAAATCTGCGGAACTCTTGTGGGTGAGAAGCCCAGCAGGCTCATTGTCCTGGAGGGGCACTTGTGAGCTCACCATCCCTTCCCCCTTTCGCATCATTCTACTGCCATCCAAAAAGAAAAGTTTTGATCACTTTAACCATTGTTTCCACTACAGTTTTTTTCCTAGTTGAAATTGTGTATCGACGTTACGTCAAAACGCACAAAACGACGTCCTAAGCTCATATTACTTTGCGATGTTTCCAAATAAAGATCTTAAAATGTACTTCTTCGGGCATTTCGAAATTTAATAACGTATCTTGTATTCTGAATATTCCTGAAAGGAACTGAAGGCGGTCGCCGTATCTTTATTTACGTCTCCGATCCCAGATTCTTTTACTCTCACGGATTACTCAATACTGTGCATCAGTGAGTCTGCGCTTGCAAACTGCTTCACTGGCGTGCCATTATGAATTGGCGAATTTATTTATAACACACACAAATAAAGATCAGATCTTAAACTTGCACTGGCACGCAGATATCAACAAATGCGCCGTCACTAATGACAGTTTTTCATGGATAGTTGCTCGTATTTTCTACTGTCGGAGATGGAATTTTTGTAGAGAATGAAAAATCGAAGTTGTACTAGGATGGGAAATAAGAAGTCTAAAAAAGACGCATGACACGGCCAGGCGTATATTTTTTCGAACTCTGATTTGCAGCAGCTGAGGTCTGAACCAAGTAATTCCTGTCTGAGTCGTTCTGAACGATCCCGCGTTAAAATAGTAATAATTTTTTTTATTCCTCGGGTTAACTTATTTTTTTTTTTAATATCTAAGCTAAATTGTTTGGAATCGTTTTTCATTTTATATATTTGGTCCCCCTAACGTGCCTCACTCCTACAGTCGTCTACAATTATACTTTCCAGATTTTGGAGATATTAGCTGATGAAAGCCGCGATCGGTACACTCTTAAGTTTTCTTAGAACGCTGTTTGTATTACGATGAGATTGTATATGTGATGGGCGGATACTGGCTGCAGTGTGTCAGGTTTAATTTAGCAAGTGACGCAGCTGACCTTCACAGTTACGTGTCTGGGATGACGACATGAAGAGTGGATTTGGGTGTATCACCACGTCACAAACCACGCTATTCTGCCTTCTGTCACATTTACTTTCGTTGCTGCTTAAATTACTTTAATTGTGTCGATTAATAAAATAAAGCTGGTAATTGAATTTCCACTCGTTTTTTCAGCGAACTATAACTATATAACAATATGAAATGACCCGGATATGAGTTCAGAATTGTAAAACCTATTTTCTAAATAGAACAAAAGTTTTTACGTTAATTTAAGAGGACTATAATGCTGGTTAAAAAACTATTGAATGAATTGGTCTAATATAATGGCTGCTGCAAGTGTGTTGGACGTCTCTGTATGTTGCTACTCCTCTTCTGTGTCTCTGCCATATTGGAAATATTTATAAAAAAATTATTAGAAGAGATTGGATACCCTGCTAAGTCCTGGACACAGCGAGACTTTTTAAATAAAGTATGATCATGTAAATTTGCATTTTTGATACGTCTGGCGATTCTTAGATCCATTTCAATAATTCTTGATGATTTTATATACTAGATGGCCATCAATCCCGTCACTCTGTCTCAAATATTAGACTTCTACTTTAAGAAAAGGTAGAACAACTTAAAGTTTATCTTCTTCTTCTTCTTCTTCTTCTTTCCATTGATTAGGCTTTTAGCCTGTTCCGGCTTCACCTCACCATCTCAACCTTGATCTTCCAACACTCTTTTGCCTAATGGTTTATATTCCAGCACTTGTTTTGGAAATTTGTCTGTAGGAATTCGCAATACCTTTCTTTATACCCTGTTAACTTATCTGTGATCGCCTGAACACTTAGTTCCTCCCTTATGGAAGTACTCCTTATTTTATCCATCCTTGTACACCCCTTCACTGCTCTAAGGAATTTCATTTCATCTGCCTCTATTTGTTTGAGCTCTTCATGTTTTGTTACCCAGCATTCTCATTCATAAAACATTGTAGGAACTGCCATCACCTTATAAAATTTAATTTATGTTTCTTTTCTGGTTTTACGTTTTAACGTTCTTCTTTTTGTCCCACATATCCTCTGAAAATTGTATATTTTATTTGTGATATCTTTATCCTCTTCAAATGTTCTTTGACAATTTTTGTTCTTATTGGAGTGTTTCCTAAGAACTGCATGCTTTTTGTTTTACTTATTGAAATTTTCAGGTTATATATTTTACTCCGTTGGTGTAACTTATAAACCGCCATTTGTAGTTTATCTTCATTATCTTGGATAACAACTTGGTCATCGGCGAATAGCAATGTGTTTAGATATTCAGAGTGTCCCAGTTTTATGCCTGGTGCTACATTATCTTCCTTCCATTTCCTTACCAGATCATCTATGTATAAGTTAAACAGAGTTGGTGCCATACTGCAACCCTGCCTTACACCTTGATTAATGGTAATTTCTTGGGTCATCTGTTTTCCAGTATCTATCACAATCCTGGTGTTCCTATATAAGCTCAAGCTCTGAGTAACCTCCATTAAATGTTTAGGAAACCCTCTTCTTTCCACAATTGACCACAACATATCTCTATTAACACGATCGAATGCTTTTTCATAGTCCACAAACGCTACATATGTTTCCAGGTTAAATTCTATTCGTTTCTGTATCATTTGTTTTAATAAAAAAAACATCGTGAATACATGTTCTTCCTCTCCTGCAGCCAGCCTGTTCTTCTAATAAAACACAATCAGAGATAGCCTGTTGCCTGGTATTAATTATTCTGCTTATAAATTTTGTATGCAGTATTAAGAAGACTTATGCCTCTGTAGTTCTCTGGGTTATTCCTCTCTCCCCTTTTAGACATCGAAAAACTTAAAGTTCATAATGCTCTAAATATTTTCTCCTGATAGTGGTGTCTATACTAGAAAATTAAACATTAAATTAGGTGTATGAGAAAGCATACGGAATACATGTAGACCTACAAAGTTGAAGTTTATTTTAGTTAACAGAAAGTAATGGAGAACAGACATAGATTTGATAATACAAAAAACCTATATTTCTTTCTTGGGTAGAATAATCGTCAAGAACGTTGATCTACTTAGTTCAACGCTGTTTTCTTCGACTAATCGCACGTCAGTGATCAAGAGTACAATTCCCCCGAAATATATTTGAGGTAATTTTTCTGATATGTAACACCTGACGTGCGTAGATAAAGATGCGTGTTTTTGTATTCTATCCACAATGTTTTTTTTATCAGTCGCCATTTTAATAAGAAAAGTAAGTGACGTAGAATGTAGATATCTAAACTGGTAGTTATTATGTAAATAATTCCTAAAACTAATACTGCGGTCCCAATAAAATCGTTTATAATATAAACATATATGATACAATCACAATTTGAAAGAATTACAAATGTAACGTATAATTAGTTAGGAGATCTTCCATTTTCAAGAAATATATAAAATGGATGTTAAAAACTTATACAGTTTTCTTTGTATAAAATAGAAGTTCCTTCAAATGAAAAATAATGGTTGGTTATTTTACAATGGTTAGATAATGAGGTAACCACATTAGATTTAACCTTAAAACTTAATTTGTGGTTATAAATATGTTTGAAAATATAGAAGGGAATCCAATGATTCCCAAATCAATTTGAGCAAACTTTTTCCTTCCACAGTCAAATTTCTACCTTTCAAATGAAGTATACAATTTTGCATTGATATAAATAGGTTTAAGTGTTATCTTAATTCCATTAATGTCACTTGTTGAAAACGTTTTAACAATTTTATAAAACTCAAAGAAAGATAGATCTAGAATTGTTTGATATTATGCCATCTTGTCTGATATTATTTAATTCTTCTCCACTTTCATAAATCGGAGAATTGGATTGCTAGATTTAAAAAAAATTAAGAGAGAAATTTTCCTAGGAGGTCTAAGAATCGCAGTACCTTTTTATTATTATTTCTTAGTGTAACTATAGTAGTATTAAACACAACGCTTAGAGGAAAAAGTTAGAATATATTATAAACGAATTGAAAAATAATTAACTATCTGTGTAATTATATGTTACTATCTTGGGTTTTATCGACAATGTAAAGCACCAGAATTTCAAAATTAAATGATTAATTAGTTTTCTAAGTGAAATGGCGACTGATATAGTACACTGGGCATAAAATACAAAAATATCAGTAAATCATATATCAAATTGAATAGAAAAGCCTTAAAGAAAAATGTAATGATTCGTTTAAAAAACCAGATTAAATATAATTTTCAACTATTATTATCAATGTATAGAAACGTCCCCATTATATCGATTGCTAAATGTCATTCCCTTTATTTACAAGCACAAACGTGAATCCTATCTAAGTGGAGTGTTTCTGCATGTATGTGAAGTTTTATTTCAAGAAGAAATGTTTTCCTATATTTTATAACTAAGTGGAAGTATATTTGTGCTTTTAGCTTGTTTGCGACATCAGTGCTATTATTAAAGTGTGCCAAACGCAAACAATATACTCGTATATATTCGACGAGAGACCCCGAAGACAATACACAAAATAAACAAAACACGATCCAAAATCAGTAAGGGTTCCTCTGTTATGCAAGCCCAAAGTATGGATTGATTAATTAGAGATAAATTTTACAAGTGAACGTTTAGATTGGACAGTAATAAAGACATCATTAATTTATAAATCAAACGGTTTTATAGAACTATGACTGCGGTGAAAGTTAATTTAGAATGTAAACTTTACTAGTCAGCGTGCGTTGTTTATTCTATCTCGTCAGCTTGTTAAGTTCCCCTTTGCCGTCCATCGTCTTCTTTTTACGTCTTCTTTATTTATTTATTCTGATTCTTAACACATACAGCGCAGTTAGACCTATTATGCGTCTATTCCTGTCAGCTTAAATTTAAGCAGGTCCATAATATCTGTATAACTGAAGGGAAAATTTTTATCGGCGCCACACTTTTTCCAATATTAAAGCTGCACTTAGTATTTGACGCACATATCACTTATCACCACTTACCCAATTAAATATTCAAAAGTGAAAGGTAGACTGTATAAATAAATGCAGAAAGTTATTAATTAATACCACCTGGTCATTACAGACCATGCATTTGCCAATTTACCCTTTTTTATAATTTAATAATTTACTCGTTGCGTTACGAAGATGAAATAACAATTGTTTACACTTAATAATTTTATATCTACAACAATCATGCTGTAATACTAAGAGATAAATAAATCACGTCACATAATTTATTTCCATCATTTAAACTTTGTAATATCCATAGATCAACGAGATGAAACGAAAAACTGTCGAACGGAGCTTTATATATTAAAAATTGAATCTCTAAAAACGCAATGTATTTCCATAAGAACTTATAAGGAAATTATGTTTGAGTCTGATACGGTTGCGGTTTTCGTATGTTATGGTTTACAGTTACAATCATGTAAAGCAGTTGGAGTGGGACGAAATGAAGGAGGGGCAGGTTTTGTCACAGAGGGTTTGATGGTGAATGTGCGGACTTCCGGTCCTGGAGAGTCAGATGTATCGAATTTCAACATCGGAAAACTTTGCCACGTAAGTTGCATGAATTTATAGGCAAAAGTTTGACGTCAGTAAGAAGAGATTTCTGCGTCATTGACGAGAGATGAGACTCGTAACATAACTGAATGAATTTTCGGGTACTTTGAAAATTTCGGCGCGGTTTAAGAAACTAGCCTGTGCCCAACGAAATTGGAAAATCTGAAAATCAGCTATCAGAGATCAAAAGGAAAATTCGTAATTTTGATTTAATACGACAAGATCCAATATTGAAACTGGCGTATTTCTGGAATTTTTTAATATGCACTTTGACAGTCATTTCACAGACGAGTACAAAGATTAATCCGATTTAATTTCGTTTTCCGCAGAGTCCATTAATATATATTTTTTTATCATAGTAGAACACATTATATATTACAAAGAAATTATCCCAATCTTTGTCTTTTCCTTTGAGCTTATATTAATCTGAGCACATAAATACTGCACGTAGTAATAGTATCAGCTATTTCAAAGGATTTTTCCTGGTGTAACATTTGCGGCTACTCTCGTTCTACTTTTCTCCGATCTTTGATCTCTGCTACCCTGCTTTCAAAATTCTCTCTCTTTTCTTTCCGTCTTACGATTACTTACGTCCAACACATTTTTTTTATTTTCGGTGATCTGTTAACGAATGCGTGATCCAGTTTTATCTCTAAAATCAGATTGCACTTTTATTATATTCGTCCTCACAAAACTCTGAAATGTGGAATTTCTTCACACTTCATTGTAGTCGGGTAAAAAAAACAAGCCAACTGTTATGTACAGAAGGTCACTTAGCCACTTACCGACAGCTATTCATTATATTCTCTTACAATGCACGACGTTCACTAGTAACTTCCAGAAGCAGAACACTAGAAATAACGAATGTTTTTTTAAAAAATATTGGGGATACAAACATTAGTTATTGTTCTTTTATACTGCCTTTAAAACTGATCAGTTCCTGTCTGGCAGGTGCAGTGTACTTCATACACATGTATTTGAGATTATATTAATCTAAGCACATAATTACTGCCCGTAGTAATAGTATTAGCTATTTCAAAGGATTTTTCGTGGTGTAACATCACTCACTTCCACCATTTTAAATGCTTATAATCGCTGTGTTGTGAGCATATTTACAATGCAAAATAAAATAGTTCTACTACACTGCCACATAAATTTCTGATATTTTCTACTAATCTAATAAGCGTATGTAGACGAGAACAAATTCTAGGGAAACATTACGCCAATGCTATTGAATTGTTTTAATATTGTATTCCAACGGATCACAAACCGTTTTCATAACTTTGGTACAATTCGTCCTCAGAAATATTTTTTTTTATATTTCCTTCTTAAAAGTAATAGTAACGGTAATTACATGGATAAAATGGACGTTACTAAGACGTCAGTGTTAAAGAATTTAGTCAGTTCAATAAGGCATGGACCAAGTGCGTCACTTATCAGTGGTTCAAGGAAGAGTGACAGAGATCCGCTTCCTGTGGCCCTGTTCTAGACAGATTGCGTTGATTCAACGTATCCTCGTTGCAATACCAACATGAAATTGCTTCACAGACGACCAAGACGATACTTCCAAAATCACACAAATGTGCATAGAGTTTGCAGAACTGATAAATTTTTCTTAACTGGACTTGTATTATTTTATATTGCAATTGCCGCGAATAACTGGTAATATGACTCTTAAATCTGAAAATCTTATACAAATGTACACCGTAAATCCTTTCAAAACGTTTAATCATTTCCAGAGATCCGTAATACATAATTGGAATATGTAGATCATCCCTGAGTTTCATATAGTGATAAATATTAAAGAAATAATATATCTGTACCCGAGAATATCTTCTGACCCTCTAAAATTCATATTGAGACGGAATCATTGTATCGCATTTTATAAAATTTCAATATTGGAATGAAATAATTGAATTCTTTATTCCATTAAAATAATTGTTTCACGTGAAACATCTCGTTATATATTTGCGTCAACTCAGTCGAGAATATATTTTACTTTCACGATAAACTACGTGCCTAATTACAGAATGTCATTAGAAACACAAAAAAAATCATTTCATATTTAAAAATAATGTGAGCGAATAGAAATTACAATTTTTTTGTTGTAACTGTTGCACTGGATAGTTGGAAAAAACATTTACTGTTAATTAAAAAACTTACAATAACAGTTATATGTAGGTTTTTATTGGTTTTACTTGACCATTAGGGGTGTTATAATATATTATTCATAATTATTATTGTAATTGCATATGAGTTATTTGAATGAGCGTTTTTTTGGTGACATTTGAATTATTCGGCAGACAAAGAGGAAGAAAGTGAAATTTCCCTAGTGGAGCGACGAAGCCACTTACTGGATAAAGCTTAGAGGTCAGCAAAATAATCAGATAAATAATTTGGGCAAAAGTTTCCAGAGGAAACACAGGTTGTCAGCTGAAATAATATTTAGAGTTATGGGCTGTATCTATGTAATGAATTGAGAGGGCGCCATCATGCTGACAGGGGACCAATATCCAATAAGAAAACAATAAAATAATTCTGAAGCGAGAAACGGGAATAAGATAAAATCAAATACCATGCATATCTCAGACGTGAAGGTCAGACAGATAGGCAAAATATAAGTTAGCAACAGTCAGAGAGCCATAGAGGGATAGTGAGCCCGCGAGTTCCAGCTATCCATCAGTGATTCAGATACGATAGTCCAGTAACACATCTGACGCTGACGCATCACGCTTGATTCACCAACTGGAAGGTTTACGCGAATTATTAAGTACTATCCAGGTAGTTTTATTTCAATAGACTTTATGGCTGCATATTTGTTACATGCCAATTTATCTTTATAACTCTTGATGATACTTCTAATATATTTATTATTGTTACAAGTGCACACAAATATCCCTGAAAGAAATTGATTTAAATATCTCAATATTTTGGATCATTAAAATGTATAAGTCCTTGCAAATATTTTGTTATAAATAAATTTATAATCTTGTTTTGATTCGTAGTATAATATTTTATCAGTTTTTCTTTCAATTTTCATTTTTTTCCTTTTTTTTATAAACCTGAGATTATTTTTGAAAATATTTCGTTTTTCATGTTAGTGATACCAAAAAAAACACTACTAGGTTATTTTCACTCAACATTTTCAAAGTTAGGCAAATGACGCACCGAATGTTTGGTAATTAAAAATTAAATTGCAGAGGATCGTTAACTTTTTGCGTTATCTTACAGCTTAATTGATCTGACAACTTCTTATGAGTAGTACTTGGTACTCGTTGTAATGGTTAACGTGTAAAGGAAACAGAATATTTCAAGTTGCCTGATTTTCACACTATACTCGTAGCACAGCTGTATTTCCGTACTTGTCACTATCAGGTCTGATAAGAGTTGCTTGATAATACTTCAATGAAACAGTTTATCGCACCCTATTAAAATATTTTTTTTAATTGATTGGAATGTTTCTTATTCTCAGGCTGATCTAGACGATGACTGCCTGTTCTGCACTATTTCAATCCTTTCATTTCAAAATACCTACTGGATCTTAGACATGGAGGTGACGTAGATATGCAAAATATAATCATCTGATTAATTCAATCTCATCTCTGCAGCCTGTATTAGTGTTCTCTACAAGATTATATTTATTATCGCAACCAGAAATGGTTTTCCCAAATTTGATAAATAAATTTTTTGAAAATATGACAAATGAGGCCTGTAGGAAAAATTTAAATTTACTGAATGATACCTTTCAATGGATTAATTATCATAACAGCTGAAATTTTAATAAAAAGATATCTTTCTGAAACACATAAAAATAATATCGGCAAACTTTTTGCTGAAATAGTAACAATAAATAAAATCCAATAAATGACTAAATTTAAAGACGCTGAATCGACATCACAAAAATGTATTGAAATTTCTACGATTTTTCGGTCAACTCGCAACGAATGTAGAAATATTTTGAAACTAATCGCGTACGTAATTTTTTATGTCAGTAGTAGACAGAACACATTCTTTCTATCGGTTTAAGTCCGTGGCTTTTAGATTTTATTGTCAAATCCATGTTTCTAATTTTGTACGGATACGTCTATGATAATGTCACAGTTAACTCGTATAAATTTTGTTTTATATTAAATGGAATACCAAAATATGTGTGTGACATTGCGAAATAAATAAAATAATATAATTCTGAGTACCTTTATTATGTAAATAAGGAAGTGAGGATCTCCTTATAAAGCAAATGACACGAGGAGGTTGTAAAAGGGACTGCTCAAGCGAAACTTGCTTGATTTCTCCAAACTGCTATGGAGTTCTAGACGTGAAGTAGAGTAATTTCCGTTGCAGAATTGACGAAATGAAATAGTTCACAGTTGCCAAAGATGCGTTGTGGACAAACCAAACAAACACAGATATGAATTTCGTTGGCAATTGTGCAATTATAAATTCGTTCTCAGCCAAACTGAAGGAAGTGATTATGGCAAGGTTGTCCGAACACTCCTGCAGTCCAGCCTTAGAGAGTAGGCTGTGTCTGGTTTTACATGTAAATGTGGAAGCGTGGGATTTTGCTGAGCAATTTACCGAGAGCTTTGTCTGGAAGGATGTGTGGTTCTAAGCGGAAATAATTGTTTCGAGAAATTAATTTTAATTTTCGGTTGTCAATCTTTAAGTTGTAAGCAGTTATATTTGTCAGTGACACTACAGCTTTGCTTGATATATTGACGCTTGAAACTAAAGGTTTCGGGGAAAATACTGGTTAAATATTGAACTATGGAAAACATGCACTGCGGGTGAAGTTTACGTTCAAGCAAAGCGGAAATCTCGTACCATCTAGGCTCAAACCCTAGACTGAGAATATTTCCAGAAGTAGGAGCCCGACGCCTAGCTTCGAAATGGCAACATTCATGATCCTGTACGCTTTATTATAGCGATAGATACAAAAAAAATTGGGGAAGCTTGCAGCGATAGCATTACATTAGCGTCCCAGTTGTGAACTCAGGGCCCAGAGTTCCAATCCCGTCACCTTCTGGGATTTTAAAGCTGATCGAAGCTACAGTATGGTTTTCTAGGAGAAGGGACATCAATCTCGCCTAACCGCGTAATCGGCGACGGCTATTTGTCACTCTGGTCACTCGTCGCCCAGTTTCCAGAGAGCGGCCGCCATAGCGTCGCGTAGCGTCGTTACGCTGTCATGTCGGTCCTGACGCTAATGATGATCAAACCAAACCTTGCCTCTCCGAGCTTCAAAGAACGAGGCCGCCAAACTAAACTAGAGCAAATAATTGATTGGCCAGAAGCGCAGTCCGACTCTCCTCGTAATGCGATTAAATCGTTTCCGAATGGGACCGATTCAATTTTCTCCGCGAACATCGAAAAATTATGGTGACGAACGCGTTCCGCCACGGAATTTCTTACTGACAATTATAATTGTGTTACTCGCGACAAATGAAAGTAAGTAAGGAAGCAACGAAAAATAACGCAAAGAAGATGCTTGTCACCTCATAAACCACAGAATGCCAATGTACATTTACAAACATTCCGGTCTCCGCCTTCATTTCAGAACTCCTGTAATGCCACTCCGAATCTAATGCAATGGAGGCTTTATCGTCGTCCTCAGGATATACGCAACCAAAACTTGTCGTTAAGTTATTTTGAAATCATACTTGTCTGAAAGAAATCGATGTTATAATGGAAATGCCAGGCTAAAAGCTGAAAACGTTTTATTAAGAGATGAGTTTAACACTCTACGTGAAATTTATATTTCAATCAAATCGTTGGTATCTAATCACAGAAATCGATATGCTTATGAACGAACGGCTAATCAGTTTCAACCAATACAGCTGATGAGTACATTTCGAGGAAAATTATAGATGTATATATATATATGTATATATATATATATATATATATATATATATAATGGTACGAATTAATTTTCCGCGAATGTTACTATATATATTCTATGAGGAAAAGTTTCACAACTCGCTCGGCAATCCGCGTAAGAATCATTCGAGTATGGTCTCAGTTGGATCCAAACATTTGATAAGCGTTTGCTAATTCAATTCTTTTCCATGGTCAGAGGAAAGAATCAGAACTCAAGAAGCATTCTTACAGCAATCAGACGAAAAGAATAGAATCAGCAGATTACAATTTTTTTCTTGAAACTATTTGAGCTTATGTATAATCATCTACTTAAAAAGTTTCTTTTAACATAGTATTATAAAAACAATAAACGTATTATAATGTACAATTAATAAAATATGTTTTCATTGCTTAGATATTTTCCTCGTTGTCCCCTACTGCACGCACAGACATGTTTAATGGACGTAGGTTGGTTAATTTTGAGACTCAAAGACGAAATATATACACTGATGTTCAATTATTGCTATTCAGTGTATATGGTCCACTATATTTGGGCATATACCGAACTATTTCTTAAGGTCGATTTTTTTCCTAATTCACTCTGTATGATATAATTGCCTTTTATTTGGAATATAACAATTACTGTAAATGGAAAGAGCAAACATGTTTTACAAATAGGGTAGCTAACAACTAGTTTCGTGTTGATTTCAGTTTTATGCACTTCAGAATGGATCAGGAAATCTAGAATAGCGATCCTACTAATTTCCAAAATTAGCTATAATTAAATATTCAATTTCATAAACAGAAAACATTAATTAAATAATTAAGGAAGAACTAAACAGAATCTTTCAATTGATTATGTCAAGAATAACAAGATATATAATTGATGCAGGGTTTCTCCTTATCAAACATTACTTCGTTTTCTACTGTGGATAATTTACAAACGAAAAAAACATTACGTGAATTTTTCCTGTATTAAATATTCAATTGCCAGGATAATAATAGCAGTGTAGTTGATTTTCGATTAAATTGATTTCTTTTCTCAACTCACCTGTGTTCTTTGGAGTCGTGGCACAATATTGGGGTTGTTCTGGGGTCCGGATGTCGCTCTATCTGAAACAACAAACAGACGGAGTGAAGCCAAACGAAACTCATGTCTGATATCTAGATCGCAATAACAAAACAAGACCTTCCAGACGCAGCTTCAGCTACCAGACGAATATTCCGGTCCATCGACACGCTTCTCTGGTTCGCGATTTCTTATTTATAACGAAAATTTTACTGTTAAAATCTTAATAACATTTTAACGGTACGGATATTATTCGGGAATTCCACAGTGTATGTTAGAAAATAGTAAAGTAGAAAAATGTAATAAAAGTACAAGAAGTGATATAAACGGAGGAAAGGAAAGGTAATTCTAACGTTTCGAACAGTATAAATCACTGTTTGTATTCCGGGAAAAGAAAGGGTTAAGTATCATTGCTGGGACACGCGAGTCCGAGCAGTACTTAATGAAATAAATATAAGGTCTGCCATTTGCGCGACGTAGCTCGATCCTCAGCGCCGAGATCCAGTTTTGTAAGAACTAATTCCAAATGAAATATACGTTTTTAAACTGAAGTTACCAATAAATTGCTTATTAGACGTGAAAAGCTCATAATGAAATAGAGTTGTGAATTTATACAGAGCTATGAGAAATTGGAATAATTTAAAATGCATAATGTATATTTGCTACATATTCACTTGATGTATATTATATATGTATATACATTTTGTTGAATAAATTTAAAATTTACAATTAAAAATTAAGTGAGTTATAAATATAAATTTGAAATAAAACCAACAAAAACTAATTTTTCATACTAAAGTATGAAACAATGTTCTTCCTAGCAGTTTGAAAAGTCAACGTGCGACAATCTACTGTTCTCTATGAACAGTTAATTCTCGAAGGTTGGATGTGGAATATTTTATTACATTTATCTCTTGATATATAAAGTAACGATTTTGGAATCAGACGAACACAGAAGTATAATTCCGTTTTGATTTCATTAAATTTCAAATACTTAAATAAGAAACCAATGAAATCTGCAAAGTGAGATGTATAATTCATAAATGTATCTTCAATAACAAAAACTAAGTCTAATATATTATAGACATTGATTAAACAGACAACTTGCACGTGAATGCTGCGGACTTTCAAATCTATAAATAATTATTTGTTTGTTAGATACATAGTTCATGCGAGTAATATCGAAAATAATATTACGAAAATTTAATGTCAGGCTTATACACTGCCCTTGTAATTTCATAAATTGAGTTTTTGAATCAAAACTTCGTTACGCGTCCTGGAAACGTTTAGATTAAGCTGGTGAATACGTTCAAAAATTTGTTGAACGGAAATACAGAGGGAGATATACAAAGAAAGTGTGTGTGTGTGTGTGTGTGTGCGTGCTTTAGCAGTTGAATAGTAAACCATTGAGCCTTACACAAAAACGGTGAGTCCAGGGAGCGTATGGATTGACGATTTCTATCTCTTTTTTTTCTCGCTCACACACACTAACAGTCAGACACTAACAGACAAATTTTTTTATGTTTCCCCGTCATTTTTCTGTTGTATACTTTGTTAAAATTATTAAAAAAATACAAAAAAATTAATTAAAAATATTAAGAATAATTAATGATTAAAAATATGATGAAAAAATATAATATAAAATTACATCGATTTAAGACATCGTGTAGGAAACATTTTCCTAGGTATTTAATGAAAAATCTGCGGTACATCAGATGTGGTTTAGTTAGACGTAATGAAAACAAGGAATAAACTCCAGGAAAATGTGTTTTTAATATTTTTTTCCTTTTGTAAACTCTTTATTCTTCAAATTTTTTATCAATCATAATTAAAAAATTAGACTTCCCTTTATAGGAAACAATCTGATTACCCGGCGTGGCCCGGGTATTGATTTAAATTAACCCGGAGGAGGAATGGATTCGAGCACTACCCTCTTGGTAAATATTTCATGTAACCAGCACCAATAGCGCTAGTGTTTGGAACATTTACTCGTTTACGTTCCCCTCCCCGACCTTAACCTTAGGCATGTAACTTCAAATAAACCACGACAACTGACGGTATTAGGGAATTCTCTTACTACATAAAAATAAAAGTGTCTAAAAATCACGACGAATCAAATCAGAAAAAAATACTCGCTAACTTCATAAAGTCTAAAAATACTGCCGGTACCTTAAAGGAGTAAATAAATACAACCTTTAACTAACTAGACACCAAAATATAGCTCATGCCCTAAGAAAATAAAAAACTACTCCGGGTAACCTTTTGTCAACCACGTCAACGCGGAAAGAACATAAAATATCATTAATCACCATGGTTAATGCGAAAATTAAACTCAGCGACTCCTATAACCCCGGAATCGACACTAATAACTAATGAGTGGTTTAGGAGTGCATAGGAATCACACAGACACTCAGACATTCATTTTTATATCGAAAGAGATAAGATTGTATGTATACGGAAGTTAGTTAAAAGCGAATTAATTGAGGTAAATAATAATATTAATAATTTCGTAGTTTTAAAGTCTTATATTTGAATCGTTATTTAAAATTGTTACCCATATTGTGAATACATTGTAAACAAGTAACAACAAATTTATTTTGTTGGTAAGTTCTATGATATTTAAAAGAGAAAAAAAATGACTTGATCGATTAATTATTTATCATTGAGTCTTGTAACAATTACAAAATATATACATTTCAGCAATTAACATTATATATGATGCTCATATAATAGAATGTATAAAATTGAGCTACGATCGAATGTCAGAAGGAACACTTAGGGCCGAACATATTTTGCGGTTATTGAGATTCAGCACTCGTTGCAACTTAAGGGAAACAATGGCTCCCAGTTATTCGTCTCTTCCGTATTAGGTTAAAAAATGAGGATTTAAAGTGGCTATGAAATTAAATATTAAGCCGGATATTCTCGACGTTGTGAGCTTTGATTAGGCGGCCCTATATTAGTCTCTGCTTGCAGATTATGGTTGTGCAGAAGATTGCCGTTCTTTATTTTCGATGGAAGGGATCCCAAACGTTGCTAAGCTCAAAGCCATTGTCCCGATTTAAGAGGTTGCCTGCTATTCTAATCTTTACGGATTCAGTGATAACACTGTTCCACCATAATGTTGTACGGCCCAAAAGTCTGGTTCCCTCATTAATGGCGATGGCGGAGCTAACCCCTGAAAGTTCGGGGAATTTTCGGAGTGCCTGAGATGAAACCTGATAGCTATTTATTCAGTATATGGTCACTGGAAAAGCCTTCATCCTCGACAGACTTCGAATAATAATTTTTTTCTTTCACTTCAGTTTCCTTTCGTGTCCTTATAACACTCTTATTTCTACTTTTAAAAATTATTCCATCTTATACCCAATCCGAAAAGTTCATTGAGCATAAAAAAAACAATGGAACAGCGGGGGAAAAAGAATTGTGGCACCTGCGGTGAAAGTTGACAGAACTGTGGTCGGCTTGATGTATTTATAATTGAGGCGTACTACGTCACTTGCAGACCTACGTCCCAGTTACCACGCCGTTATGTAACAGGAAATCATTTAGTTTACAAAACAGTTTAATTCTAAAATAAAAAAATTATATTGTAATCAAAACTTTCAATTACTATTTCCCGAATTTTAATGGGTTCAATAATAGTGTTGAGGTGGAAACGTTACATCATGGAGGAACCTAGTTTTAGAATTCCTTACCGTACATGGAGAAACTTCTTCAATAAGCAATGGCCGCTTTTCAGTTACTAGAACTTAAGCTATTTTGTGATAAATTTCGATACAGCCATCGCAGTGGCGTGATGAAGACTGAGCAGGAGAGTGCATCAAAACAAGTTTTTGACTGTCGGCTCACCAACCACCTGATAAAATGCCTTAATGCAACATTCTCAAACGTTTCCAAAATAATACAAAGAGTTTCTGGGGTTGAAGGAAGTTGAAGATCAGAGTCGTCCAAATACGCGCTTCAGGCTACTAAGAGCCAATTTGCCACGTAGACGAATAATGTTGAAAAGAAATTGTTGTAGTCTCGACATATCTACCATTTTAAATTCTATTTTTTTTTTACATATTAATGAGTATTTGTTTTCAAGTTCAGGGACAACAGATCGCGGATCATAGATTTAGAGAAGAAAACAGTAATATTGTTGATATGAAATGTTTTGAGATGACAACGAAAAACGCTAAATTATATCGACCCTTTTTCTCCTTTGTGAATTTTATTTATTAATGTTTTATATATTTCGCGGATAGTTAAAATTTTCCGTTACTTATATGTGTAATGCATTATATAATAATGCCATTATTACGTTAATCTCTAATTTTTAATTACAGTAAATACCTGATTTAATCACGTAAGATCTAATAATAATTACAGACCATATAAATAGAATATGAAATTTTTAATATGTTAATTACATCTTTGTTATCCGAAGTGAATTTTTAAACGTAGCTTTTATTTCTGTGTTATTGTTCTGACCTTTCCTTGCAATTTATAGATGATTAATCTTTCATAAAATCTCGGAGTTTTGACGTTTAATTTGTGTATAAATACATAGAAGGTGCGTTACAATGGAATTTAATTAAAATAATATTCAATATTAAACAATGGAAAATCGCTATATGGTTATTCCAAACAAACAGCAGTATTTCATACAGTTTGGCATGGTACATGAATTTCCAGTTACAATTTTGTAGGAATTATTATTTAAAAACATGAACTCAGATTACTTTATTTTAGAATCGCAGTGGCGTCTGAGGCAGTTATAAAACAAATCAGTTTGTATTGACGTGATAGAAAATTAATTAGCTGGAATTAAATTCAAGAATACGATTAGACGTCCCCCGCCATATATATATATATATATATATATATATATATATATATATATATATAGCACTACATTAGAATGATATTTTGAAAATTCTTTTGCCTCCATACACGTAACAGTACGTTTAAAAATGAAAGTTCTGAAGTGAAACCGACACCAATTGGTATTATGTAAATCGACCTTACATTACGATGTTAGAAATAGAAACGGTGAATAATACAATGAGTATCGACTAAATCTTCTCCGTCGGAAAAATTGATGAGATACGTCTTGACATTTGTGTCAGTTTAATCAAATTAAACAACAATAAGTAGGATGAATTTTATGGTAAAGTTTTCAGTCTTAACAATGATTATGGACCAGTCCCATTTCTACGTTAAGAGTGGAAATTAAGTCGACAGTCATGAGTCCTATGATTTTACCTTACATAATAAATAAATATATATATATATATATATATATATATATAAGAGAAAGGAGAATAAGTCGATAGATATCTATATAATAAAATAGGATGTATATTTTTATGTATGTATTCACGTTAATTACTATACAGATTTAAACGCGTGCACAGATTGCAACAAAAATTGGTACACATATTCTTCAAAACACGAGAAACGGTACTGTGGGGGTGAGTAACCCCTAGCATAAAGGTGGAAAGAATTATAATTTAAAAATGTGATCATTTTGTGTTAAATTACTGTGCGGTAAGAGACCGTGACGTCACAGAGAGACGCGCAACAACAAAACAGTAACTTATTTCGCATTTAAGTATAGCAGAACTATTTTAATTGAATAAAAAGTATAAAAGTATCCAGCAATACTCCATCGTATTATAAGTAAAAACGAATGCTTTACGATGTAAGTTAATTTTCATACCACATTAATGACTCCAATATGGCGACCATTTGTTTACATTGCAAATCTAGCTAACAATTTCATCAATTTAATCTTTCGTAATTTCTGAGGAATAGAGGACAATTATATCCTGCAATACTCAAATTTAAGTTTTCTATTCGTAAGGAAATTCGGAGGTATGTTTGTTGGGTTTGATGCAATAAAATTGCATGTATTTTATAGCTGTTCAATTAATACATAATCGGCCGAAAGTATGTACGGAAGTAGGAACAGTTAGATCTAGGTTAAATCACTTCTTGACTAAAGATTAATATAGAATTAAATACTTTTTGGGGTTTATATAAATAAGTACACGGGCAACTCCAGGCACGCAGCTAGTTGATTATGAACATCAATCATCCGACTGATAGGTGATCGCTGCGAGGACGCATCATTGTCATGTATCGTTGCACACCAAGAAGCCAGCCTAACATCCGCCATTCTAGCAATTACAACGAAATTTGATCAAACTTAACTTTGCAAAGTGTGTAATTGTGTAGAGCGAAAATTCATTTTTCCGTTCCAGGATTTGAGATACGTACTCGAAATCTGCGCGGTTTTGTGCTACTTGAATGAAGTGTCCCAATTTCCTCAACTTTTGGAACTAGAAACAGTCAGTTTTCGACTCCAATTTATTGTTAAAAGATTCATTAGTATTACTATTGAGGTATTTTGTTCCTTCAAAGGCAAGTTTTTTTTATTATTTCTTAAGACTTGTAGTTAAAATACTTCAGTGTGAAATGTAAGTGTTTAGTTAACTGTTCACACAGCAAATAATTATACTGCGACACAGACACATTAACACTCAGCTTAGTATTCCTTTCCATCGTAAGACTAGACTGTTGACTTCTAATCATTATATTGAATAATATCATCCATTTTTAAAATGCCTGATGTCAAATTTTCGTACCGCGGGGCACGCGATGATTGCATCTAAATTAGTAAATATACCCTTGAACGGTTTCATATACGTGGAAGTGTAGATACGGAATCCTATTCAAGTTTTCAATTGAAATTTCGTCACTATGACGATGAATTATTATTTTTTGTATTTGTCGAGTGTCACGAGGAGTATAGGCATCAGGTCAGGCAGCAATGAATATGGAAGAGTTAGAGTACCGTATTGATTTCCACCGTGTGACTCACGACGCCCACACTCGATAAATGCAGCGTACATGACGAAAATCTATTTCAGGTGAGTTTTCCGTTATAAGTTACCCTTGATAAAACGCTGACAATAGACAAATATGACTTAACATATCGCGGGATTGGGACTGTTCAGTAATTAACATTCCGTTTGCCCCAATAATTTACTCAACGGGAACTTTAATCTTTAATTAAAACTGTGGGATGATAACGTTAATTAACAATACAGTGATGAAATAACTAGAAATGAAGGTAATTTTACAGTCGTCTTAAAAATACATCGTTTCATTTATACTGCTGAAAATATATATACTACTGTCGTTTCCGGGCAAACCACAGTTTTTTCATCCCTTTCCTAATTATACTTTCAATTATGTCTACAAAAATCACGTGAATTAAGTTGTGGGCGTAAAAATAAAAAAAATTAACACTTCACTAAGGATCTAAGAGGGGGAAAACATCATATTGTAATATGTTAATTAACTCTAAACAGGAATATTTAAGGTTAAACAAAAAGTGAGTGGTGTCTGAATCCCTCATGAATTTCAAAATTGGGTTATTTGATTAAATTTGTTTTATAATTCTTGTAATACTTTTACTGTATTTTTGTTCTGGGTTTTGTCTTGCGAAATACAGTAAATCTATACATATATTATTAAGAATCACTTAAATGCATGTAAGTTCCGTGTGCCGACCTGCTGTGGTGGTCATTGCCACATATCAAAAAGGTCCCCGGTTCGAATACTGGACCCGCCACTTGACAACCGTCAGTTATGTACGCCTGTAGCACTGAGGAATGCAAAAATTTAAAATCTGTACGAGACATGGACACAAGGTAACTTGGTTCGTTCACGAAGACTCTTTAACTAGAACGATCCAAAACGGCAGTAAGTTGATAGTAGAGACATAGACATTAAGGGGGATACTACATAAAGATATCTTAATGTATAATAAAGAAGAAATTATCGACAGTAAAAGTTGTACATTGCGAAGAAACTAGATTAACTATACGAATGTAGCACAACGTGAAACATTACAGAGAAATAAATCGGTAAAATTTTGAAGACGGTAAGCGTGAAAATGCTTCGATTGTGGCGTTTACGCTTTATGTATCTATACCTTAGAAATTCTACTTATCTTATTATTTCAGCGGCATAATTATAAAATCAATTCAAAAACAAGAAAATTAGAATGTTAGAACGAGAGGTAATACAATCGTTGTTAACACTGAGGATTCTCAAACTTTGAAGTGAAGACTGCTCTTGCTTACATTTGTAATCGATAATTCCTGACCAGCGGTTCGTCTAAACTAATGAAAGTGTGACGCAGGAAGCTCAATAATGACGTTAGTTGTAGTGTTTGTCCGATATTCATATCTGGCCACGATAGCAGTGGAGTTGACGAAGCGCAGACACGCCCATCCCCGCTGACCTAATAATCAGGTTCGTATTGAAGGTTCGGATATGAAATCCTAAACAGAAAATTATGAAAGCAGGCCTCCTCCTCAGAAAATTATCACATTACTTTATCCCAGTACCCTACAAATACATTCTGGAAACGTAACGAGAAAATTAATTTTGGACTGGCACCTAATAACAGGTGGACTAATTAAAAAAAATACACATATCGCTTTTCGAAAGCAAAATAAAAATTGCGTTAACTGATACTAAATGTTCAGATTTATCGATAAAACTGCAATTAAATGCAAGAATTCTTTAATTAAACGGCTACGATGAAAAAAAATCACATCGCGGTAAAATCGTAAATAACTTAAACGTTGAGAAAGCGCAGTAGTTCATCAATATAACTAAAATAAACGATAAAAATAAATGTTGAGCGAATCTTTACGCTAAGATTTACAAACAGAATTACCAATATTTAAATAAATAAGATTTGGAAATTTTGTTAAAATAAATTGACAAGATACTGGAAGAGAGTTGTGAACACGATTTACATGTAATATTTCAAATAAAAAATATAAGGGCGGTGGGAGAAGGCCTCTGTATAAATCTACGCTATTAAGAAACATTAAGGCGTAGTAATCTCGGAGATATGAAGACCTCGCGGTAAAGACGGTGGAAAAAACATAAATAAATACTATTATATATCTATATATATATATCTATATATATATATATATATATATATATATATATATATATATATATTTATAATTGCGTGTGTGTGTGTTGAATGAGTACTTTTCTTTATTAAAGATTTATTCCTCTTTAAAAAAATACTTGTCTTAAAGTAAATGATAAAAAGGAGCATACAATACCATAAGTATCCAAAAAAATTAAATGTAAATACGGAAGTAAACATCTCGTGTTCAGTTAACGGTTATTATTTAGAAAATAATCTAGGAGATGGGACCAGCAAGGCAGTTAATAAATCAGTTTCCATGTAGTTCTCAGACATAAAGATCATACATGTGTAGAGAAAAGAACTTATTAGCAGATTACCAGAGAGAAATAGCCAAAGTTCCAGCGGATCAACTAGAAACAACCACAAATCCACGCAACGTACGACGCAGAACACATTATTCACGCCATTTGAATGTTTACGTGAGATTTAAAGTATATGCGGTTGCATAAGCAAATCCACTATTTTCGTATTTTAACAGTCAAATAATGTTCTAGGTGTTTTGTTACGCGTCACTTTACCTTCACACCATTTTATTTATGTTTATTATTATTATTATTTGATTTTTCAGTTGTATTCATATATTTACAAAGAATTTACAATAAATAATTAACATGCTGACTTGTGTTATTGGAGAGTCCAGCGACTTTTTCTAGCCCTTGAGATCTTGATTTTGTTGTTCTAAGGGGTTTGGGGTGGAAGATGGGTGTTTCATGATTACAAGATTTGGGGTGTTGTAGAGAGAATGTAATAACATTTGATATGTTTGAAATGATTATTTGTATATAAAAATGTACCCACTCAGAACTGAGAGAAATACAGTCAAATTTATTTATTTTGGGATTTAATTAAATTGTATCCAAATAATTTGGCATTAAAAAATAATTTGTAAATACGTTCAAAAGTTAATATATCTCATTATATATATCTTTTAAAATAAATATGGTTGTATATATATCCATATATAATATATTAGAACAAATTAGTCGCCTGCGGACCTCCGACGGTTCAATTTTCTTTCTGGAAAACACAATTACCCTAATTGGTGCCAACTGTATTATCGCTACACAGTTGGGCCTGTGTGACTTTTACCATTATAAAATTAATAAATCACTGATTTGGTGAAATTAAATAAAATTTGTTTACGCCTTTTGTGAGAGTATTTTCGGTATAACGATCTTCTGACAGAAAAATCTGTCGTGAGGAAATATTTTCCCATAATTGTCACTACGAAGAAATGTTTCTTGAGCACCTCAGTAGACAATGGTAATAAAATGTTGGGCACGTCGTTGCTTACTTGGTTAGCTTTCACTGTCTCTTACTGTTCGTAGCTGATTACTCTCCTAAATCTCTGTGCCCCATATTTAATTTTCATTGCAACTACGTAAATTATTCCTGATTAATTCATCGTTCTCTCCGCCACCGAGAATAGTTGCTACGCGTTCATACATATAATGCGTGTGTTTAAAATAAAACAAATGCTTAAGTATCTGTTTGGGTTCATGTGAATCTATAGCACTGACGAATCAAATAAAGACCTAGCAAACGCCCGTCTAATTTATGTTTCGGCATTGATCGCTTCCGCACCTTGGAGGTTTCGTGCTTGTTACACTTTCGCTTGATTAAACAACTGTAGCAAAGGAAGATTCTATCCGCTGGGAAATAAGCTCCCTGGTAATTAATGACACTTTTAAATTTTGTTTAGAACTAAAGTGATGTAAATATATTCTTGAAATTTGAATTGATGAGTTTATGGTATTATCCTCATTCACGTTCTGTAAGTTTTGATTTCTTTGCATCTCCATGATGTTTCATTTAAGTTCTTGTATTCAGAGATATATGTCCACCCCTTTTCGTCCGAGAGAATGTTTTATACATAGGCAAGGAACTGCAGTTCTGCCTTAATTTTTTTTTCTGAGGGTGTATTTGCCCTTGAACAGAAAACAGTAAATTTAAGAAGGAATAATACCTCAACACCATTATCCGAGTTTTAATTTACTTCTACAAGTCGCACCTTATAATTATGGACCCCCCAAGATATTTCGACTTCGCACATCAACATAATTCTAAAACTGGGATTTTCATCACTATATCGGGAAACTATTGCAATTTAAAATTCGCTGTTTCCCAGATTGTGTCATATAATTTAACGCCTTACCTCAGATGTGAATATTCCGCATTTATTATAAATATTTCTGTTTTTTTTAAACAGATTTACCCTCTCAGAAAATTTCCATCACACTCACGTTTAATTCATCCATTTCGAAATGATAGCCGTATGGAGTAATGTGAGAATAATATTTTTCTGATTTGTTAATAAGAATTTTCAATGGACAAGAGGTCCAGAGTAACAGGATGGCTGCTAAATTTTTATGTTGTTAATAAACAAAAATTCTTAGTAATTCTGTGTCGTATCGAAATTGTGTAAATGTTCGTGTTTGGATGTGAAATTACCGCCACTAAGTGGCTTACGAGATTGTATCGTACATCAATACCGTGACTTCCTCGGACTAACCAACCCGTCGCACGCGTCACCAGAGAAACCTTAGGCAGGGTCCCAAAGTATTTGGCTCTTTAGTGCTTTAGCCGAGCTGTTTCAGACTCCTGACTTGGGCGGCGAGTTTTTAATAGCCGTTACAAATATTTAAAAGTGAGAGCTTGAAACATAGCCGCCGAAGTTTCACACAGAGGAAACTTGATCTGACGACGTCCGGCCGTAACTTATGTTTTCATAGGTTCAAACCTAGATGAAACGTCCCTACTGTCTTCAACCGTAGCGATACAATAAAAACATATTGATTACGTTATTAGTCACTGATCTGTCCAAATGTTAAACTATCTTTCACTATGATATGTATTTATACAGTGACAAAACTAAATAATATAAATTAATTTGAATCATTCCGTTTTAAAATCGCATATTTAAATTTCCAACGTCAAAACTTAAAACAATAATGTTAAATGAATTTTTAACATGATCGTAGTTTACTAATTAAGCTAACCACGTGACAGTAACGTCTTTGATTTAAGGATAAATGAATAAAATTATTTTCTAAAGTCTGTGTTTATTAGAATAAATTGTATTATCATAAGATTGTATGATGTAAAGATTTCCTCGACTGAGGAATAACACTGATAACTTTTTTGATGATCGTTACAATGGGGTACAGATCCAAATACCTATTACGCAAAATAAATACATAGGACACAGGCTCTTCTATTTAAAAAAATTAAATGCATGGAAATATAAAAACAACGATTTTAATTCAAATAACCAACCTTGATTCATTCTATTTCTTTTAATAGCTCTCTTTCGCTCTTATTCATTATTTTTCTTCCGAAACTCACGCATGAATATTACCACGTGGGAGAAAAATAATAAGGGAAAAATAAATTGTACATTTACTTCGAACTATTTTATTACAGCCTAAGGAATTGTGAAGCAAACGCAGACTGTACACCCTTTGTTTTTCAAATATTTCGTGGCTTTTCCGATTGAAAATGTTTACTCTCCAAGAAGTTTATTTCTCGTTGACTAAGAAATTCCAAAGAAGCAGAGGGAGAACAGAGACAAAGAAGACTGCGCCCTCCAGCTTGATACCACAACTTTGTAGCATATTTGTAGCTGCAGATGAATTAATGGAACATTTGTTCTTCCCGTGTTTGTTCATTGCGAATATTCCTGATTAACTTCAGCTCTACGCAGAAATAATTTCCTTTACCAATAAAAGCCAATGTTCACTCCCCTGGATATCGAATGTTCAAATGTGCAGGCAAAATTTATGGCACTGTATTTAATGGATCACATATTAAGAAATATAGATGTGAATACGGTTTTAAATACTCTTCACAATGTATATATTTAGAAAGGATTGTAATGTCTTAAGCGTTTTATGAAAAGATACCAGATAAAGTATGATAAAAAAAAGTATTTTTTGTACAAAATGTTAAACTTATGAATTTAGTTAATTGTATGGATGGTAAGAATATTACTATAAATGAGAATATGATTACTAGAAGATATTTTATCAATTATATTAGTAGTCCACTTTGTACCAAATTGTACAGTTTTCAATACGATGAATATGACATAATATGTTGATTTAGTCAGATTAAATTATCCAAATGTAAAGACTATATGCCATTTTCATTGAATTCCATGCAATTAATTCCAAAATTCTAATTAAATAATATATTCAATTATCTAATAAGAAAATTTACTTTTTATTATACTTAAGAAAAATTCGAATAACAATGGTGTGGAATTCATTACAAAATTAGATTTCGTAGTTTTATAAGAGTCGGAAGTGTAAGTTGTAATTAGGGATGGGCGTAGACCAACGACGAGTGGAATTGTTTACGGAGGACGAAACTGTTAAAGGAGAAAATAATAAACGCGAAATAAAGATAATAAAAAAAACAGTAAACTAAATTCCCTTTAATGTGTAGGACATAGCATTCAGTGTTTCAGGTGTGGACCTAATTGGTTTAGCGCAGCCCTAGAAAGACAGCTATCGCAGTTTTTGCAACTGGATGTTTTTTTTTTGAGCGATTATATGAAATGGGTTAACCCTAGCTGAGGACGTGTTGCAACCCTGTGCTATTTTTTAGACCTTTTTCGTCCGTTCGTAATTTTAAAATTGAGATAAGTTAAATTTGAGTTGGGAGAAAGTTTCATGTTTTTATATAAGTGTGTTTAAAAACAACTGCAGCATTAAATATAAATACGAGGATGAGTAACATCTCAAGAAATCTGGACTGTGATAGTCAATGGAGGAAACGTCGCCTGAGACCCCACAGACGTATACAAAGCACTTTTATGTAATTCTTCCAAGATATTACTGTATACATCAGTTTTAGCACTGCCTTTATCCACATTCTGGTCTTGTGTAAAGAAAAATAGCCGGCGGAATATTTTTCATCGCTATCATTACAAGAATATAAAGATTTGTCTCATACTGCGGCAAATATTCTATAATATATAAATGTATAAATTAAAACGAAGTGTCAGGAATTAACAACTCACAAATCTATTAACAGTAAAAAACATCATCTGAGATTATTTGCAGACTTACAATTCAGATTCCTACTATGGTAATGTGATATGAGAAAACAATCTGAAGAGACTTTTTTTTTGTACAGTTTTCATTCATTCAATTAACAATTACAAATGTTATCAGCATTCCTATTACAATTAACGAACAAAATTAGGTCTTTAAAATCAGTTTTCCTAAATGTGTGCTTAGTTTTCCGTTTATCTTGTCGTAGAAATGTAGCTTAAACTTATTTGAACATCACCAGACTATTACTGTACAATCTTGTAATTTGACAGACTTAAAATGTACGTAACTAATTGATGTTTTGGTACTGCCACTTTTGTGCCATGATTTTTGGCGCGTTGGATGGATGTAAAAGTGAACGTTTGTAATTTTTAGTCTTGAGTTTAACGCGACCGGAGACTATGTATTATTTTCGTGATATTATTAATCTATAATGAATAGAGTTTGTTAACGCGAGTATTTATTTGTCTTTAGGCAACTTCGCCATTTCTCTTTCGTAACTCACGAGGTGGAAGAACACTGCCCTCATCTGTGGTTTAAACCCGCATCCTTAGTAATATACAGCTACTTGCAGAACATAAAGTCAACGAACCCTTCCTTACAGAAAATCGTTTATTAAGGAAGATATTCCAGCAAGTTTCATGCAAACGACATCATTCAGATTGTCAAATATGAAAGAATAAAATTAATATTATTATGTACAACTGGACCTATGTCCACTACTGACTATCCATTAAGGATACAAAGAATAGGTTCATCTATTGAACACTAGTTCACATTCGTCTCAGGAAAATATCCAAATACCGAACTGTTTCCACCCACATTTCTTACTATTTCTTCATTTGTTAACCTGCTAGTCTACTTTTTCATCGTTCCTCATCCTCATCCAAGCTTACAAAATATTCTCCATTTACTATTAGCATAAAGTAATAATTCACACACGTTATTTTACCATGCTCAGTTTTTCTTGTTATTTTTCTTTTAATTTTTTTGTGGTTATTCAGCAATAATTTTAAGAGTTTCTGCGTAATCCTATATTTTCATAATATTTATCTCCACTCCACTCTCATATTTTTTTTCCAAATCAGTTCATCATATATTGTTAAGTCTCCTATCCGTGCCAAGATATTTAAGCTGAAAAACCTGTAAATATAATAGTGATTGCTTTACTCAAAAACGGAAGAAAACAAATAATTCTATTGCTAATTTAATACATAATTTGTTTTTTAATTTGTGGTGTACTGACGTATTCCATTGCATAATAAATATTTAATGGTTCACGCCGTTACGGAGATTGCTAGGATTCTTTATCTAGAACTGAATTTACTCAAGTTTCGTATCATCGCATCGTATTGATGACATTAACTAGCATATATGAAGGGAACTTTATATCTGATTTTGTTATCAATGAAAGAAAATTTTCTTTTAAACCTCAGCTGATATATGAAAAGGTTATTCAAAAAATGTTAAGCGGTGAATAAATTAACTGATTTGATTTGTCCTATTGTAAGAGTAAATAAAATTTACTCTTAACAATAAATTATTTATATTGTTACGTTTTAAATAATTATTTGATGAAAGTTATTACTAATTAACGATCCAATTTTGGAATAGTTGCTTCAGTATGAAATAATAAAAATAATTTTAAGCAAATAAAAGTACGCAAGTTGCCTAAATATTGTCACATAGAAACGCATAACATCAATTGACAAAAAAATAAGAACAATACTTAAAAACTATGCGTTTATTAAAAATGTTTGAGGTTAGCGTTTCACCTTCGCATTTCATATTTATAAAGCAACAAGCTTCTCTAAATTAAATCATGTAGAGGGTCAACGTCAATTCGTGGCACATTTATGCCCGAGGTCGGATACGGACAAATTTATTGCCGCAGAAATTAGAGCAAACATAATACGGTTGATGTCAAAGATTTGTATGTTTTTGGATTATATTACGTACAGGAATAAATAACTGACCTTCGCAATGTTCTATATTGGTTTCATAGTATTTTATTGCTATTTAGTTTTATAAAATTTTGAATAACAATGGAAAACTTTTTTAGGGGCAATACAAGCGAATTAAAATTACACTTTCTTTTTTTAAAAAAACAAACTGAGTTCATTTATAGCTTGAGCTTGACATTGAATATATTTAACTGCAATTCAGCAACAATTGGTGGCAGATACAACATAAAGATAGCACAGAATTTTTAGCCAAAAATATAAATTTAATGGCCCTGGCAGGGAAAAGTTAAACAAAGAGTTAAGACGCAGTTGTACAGTAGAATTAGTCACGGAAGAAAAACAAATCAGTAAACTCCGTTACATGTTTCAGGAACATTAAAAAAAGAAGTAAACATTTTCCTAGAAATTTTCAAACAGTTCCCAAGGCCAACCATCACATCCCCTTTTACTCGTATGTATACTAAATATAGGTATATTCCACAATATATCTTCATTACGCGGTTCTGAAGGACTAATTAGAGACTTTCTATATGGTTTCTAATTTCCTTTCATGCTGTTGCGATGGAAAGCATCTTTCTATTTTTACACCACAGCTCCGGATTGCAGAATGGATCTTACAATATTTGCATGGGATAGTAGGTTCGATGATGTAGATAAAGTCCACGAAATCTGGCGTCTTTTAGCACCACTATTGTGATTGTCATTTATAGTCGTTACAAGATCTGTTCGTCAGTTACACAGTTTCTGGTAAGTTACATAATTTTGTAAATTTGTAAATGATCATTGATGACATTACTATTCTTCCAGTAGGGTTAAATTTTAATGTGCCATTCTGTACTAGAAAAGTTTTACTTAGACCGTACAATTTGTATGACAATTACTGACTCAGTATCTTTTGATGTACAATAAGAGACTACAAAAGAGGATAAGTGGATCGCGCGGTGCTTATTGAAAACACGAGTATCCATCGAACGGCACAGGGCAGTAGGATGGGTGTGCCACTTCTATGGATTCGGTCATTCTAGTCTAGAAAAAATAAAAATACACCCAAGTTTGTCTCATACATATTGTTGTCGGGAGACGAATGAAATGCCCATTATAATTCTACTCGTTCGCCAGCCTTAAATTCCTTGTCGAAGCGCAACACAAATGCATTTATTCATAGGTTCAATACAAGAAAGGAACTAAATTTTTTTGAAACGCAATTATATTCAGACTTCCACGTACGACAAGTGACAGTTACACAATATGTTCTGTTCATGTGTAGCATGCTGAAGTTCAGATTAAACTAACATTACTTGTTAATACTTGCCTACACTGGATCAGTTTTTAGATTTGACTGTGTTGTGATAATTTTAATAAGAGTGTTTATTTTGTCAGAATTGTTCAATAAGAATGTGAATGCAACAGTTTCGTCTTCCAATTACATATTTAGATGATTGGAGCTCGAATAAGAAATTACTATTCAAGTTCACGCCATTCGTCAATCTGCATATCTCAGTTCAATAACAATGAAATCGTTTCTTACTCGAACCAAGCTGTTTTTCCATTATTAGAATACTTTAAATTATTTAGACTGATATTTTATGTAGCACATTTTTATATTTACCCCACAACATAAAAATAAGGTTTTTTAATTTCTTTAAAAAATTTAAAATTTGGAAGTGACTTTCGGCAATTATCATCTGGATTACAGAACATAATATCAATTTATAATCTAATTATTTTAACAGCCAGTCCTAAATTATTATTATAATATCAATAAGAACTGGTAAAATATAATTTGGACATACTTTGAATATTTCAGATATATTATAATTAGCGTGTGAAAATAAATTATTTGATACAAGTTACCGTCGTGAACCATACAGCTAATATCTGATTATGTTCTCTTTAAGTAAATACACACAAATATATATATATATATATATATATATATATATATATAATTGCTTCGAAGTTAGCCATGGGAAAAAACATGATCTATAAATCGTATAGCACGCATTTGATTTGTAGGTACAGCGTTTTTATTAATGCAGTGCAGAATACAATATTCCGCTAGAAGAACAAAAAAGTATAAATTTAGATAAACATCGGAATGGCTAGAGAATATTTAATATTTCGGATTCACCTGTCTCTTCGTTTAAGCATAAATGGAACATTCTGGAAGCTCATAAAAAATCTAAAGGTGGACTTATGTAAACCATTCGATAGTAACGATTCTAGAATTGTTATAGCGCATGTGTTCCTTTACTGGATCGTCAAAATTCCAGCAAGAACTTTAAAATAGTGAAGAGAAGTCTCAAACGTATAAAACTCGTTTAAATTTTCTTCAGAAGATTCATTAATAAATATTTATTCATTAATAAGTATTGATAAAACATCTGTAGAAATTCTTTGATAGTAAAGGTTGATGTTTTCATTTCGTCTTTTGAAATATTCTTAAAATAAAATAATTTTCGATTATGTGCAGGAAGTTACTATTATTATAGAATGCATTTTATGTCATGAATTATACATGAAATATATTAAATTAATTATAATATTTAATTTTTACCCCTTTAAAATTTGTATTGTCGCTCGTCGATTTAACTTATTCCATTATGCTGGTTCCATATATTTGTGAAACGTAGAATCACAAATAATCTTCTTAAACGCCAATGCTTATACCATTCAAATTTTTCTTTTGTATATATTTTGCGTTGTACTAGTATAGAATGGAATTCAGTAACTTTCCTAAGGATTTATTAGATAGCTGAGAACCAGTTTATTTTAAACGACAATTGGCTTCTACTATATTTGTTAATACTTTTATTTTTTAAAAAAACGTACGTTCCAGAGTGATGTAAAACCTTACAAAAGTAATTTTCTAAGTTGTTTTCACGCGAAACGGGATTTACTGCACGAAATTGCTTTTAGAATTTCAGACTCGTAAAATGATAAATTTAGTTGTTGAGCTGTATAAATGCCAACGATTTTTTTAAATATATATAAATGGTTATGTGAATGAAAGTGGAGAAGTATAACGTAGTGTAGAAGCGAGGAAGAAAGGGAGGTTCAGGTGCAGAATATTGAATATACTTTCACCTTCGGTGGACATTCAGAACCGGGCGGATTATTTTAGCTTAAGCAAACCTTGACCACCACCAGCACCCCCACATTCTCGCAATAGAAGACATTACCGATATTTCAAATTAGTTTCAGCTTTTGCCGTGTGTCTCAGAATCATTTCACACAACAAATAGCTCGGTATAGTGTTTGTCTTCGAATTGCAGTTTTCAAATTTATTTGAGCCCCACGCCAATTGTCAATCCCGCCATTATTATTTTTTATCTGACACGTTATTTGCAACAACAACAAAAAAACACCCACTCACGCAAATAATGTCACACACATTTATCGACTTTTTTAATTACCAGAGTAATAGGAAAGGAGCGAAGCTTTCACAGACTAAACTATTGCGCTATATAGTGGTAGTTTTTTTTCGTTGTGGTTACGTCCAGTTAGATTTCCAAAGTATGCGTGTACGCGGCGGGATCGACCGGCGAGATATTTTGGCGGTAAGTTTTCACAATCCTAGAGGAAGTTTGTAACACGCGCGCTAAAAGTTCGTCTATGTCCATAGACGTCAACTTACCAGCGATCGATTACGAAAAGTATTTCTAAATCCCCGCTACGAAACGGAGTAAGTATCGTCCTTACGCCCACGGAATTTACGGAATGCGAATTTTTGAGCGTGGAAATGAGCGTTGTGAGGCGAGGAAAGGAACGCGGACAGAGGTATTGTTTTTTAGTGAGTCGGCGTAGCGAACATATGTAGAGAAAGAAATGTGTGACTCACCGCTCGCCCATGCCGCCAAGAGACTCCGCGCTGCGCCTCACGCGCGCCGCCTGCTGGCCAGATCGATACTACAGCGGAACAGTTCATTGCACATCACCCCCGCATCACCATCTCCCTCGCCGACATTTAACATTCCTCTATAGGCACCTTTTCAAAAGCTTACAGTATTCAACAGTTCGGGATTTACCCTCTCGACGCTTACAGTTTCCGAACGCTGATTAGATTTTGCGAACTAATAGCTTTCGCAAACAATCTCCCTTCATGCGAACTATGCAACTCTTCCAGTTTCTCCACTTCACTGTCAACATTCTAACATTTAATCTGCTAGTGTTTCAACTTTAATTTTTTATTTAGTTGCTCTCGTAAGAACTTTTAAGGCGACATAAACTGCAAACTCTCTAAGAGAGAGTAAGGCAGCCATCACATTTCAATTCATTTAAAAATGTGGGACTCACTAAGGGGTTTGAACTGTTTCCCGTATGAGATAAATGTCATCAGAACTGTCCGAGTCCAAATTGATTTCATTTTCCTCCTCTTCAGACTTGAGAGACGCGATTGTTGCAGTTCTTTGACCTTTCTGGCATTTCAAAATAAAAATATATCACAGCACAAAACATTACCTTTTTTCCTGAATTAAAATTTTACTAAGCTTGTTTGACAAAAAAAAACAGTGGCGAACTATAACATCCTACCACACTGTAATATACTTTTTATACTTGGCCCATTACTGTGTTTACAAAAACCATTATGCAACAGCACGTACCGAAAAATTTGCAATCTAATAATAACGTGATTGCTTTCGTGTTGTGGTGTATGATTCACGATAATCGAGATTTTACATCGATTTTTTTTAAAAAAAAAGAAGTTGTAATTGCATTTCAGTTCTGTGTGGGTGCATTTTCGTGGAAGCGAGCGTGGGAAATCGGAAAACAGGGTTAGTAAAACATCTGCAAGAGTTTCCGTGCTGAGGTTAACAGGTTCACCGCCTCAGACACCGCACCACATAAAGATATCTGTTAGTCGCCGGTTCAAAACCGATCCAGAGGCGGTTGACATAGGAAATCCGGTGACACAGGGAAATCGATACGTGTCTGGCGATATGGGGCGGTAATTATTCAATCGAGTGGTTGCATAATGATTGTTCGCCAATGGACGCCAAATAAGTGGCCTGAAAAGCAGTTGAACGGAAACAAGCAGCAAGATAGAGCCAGAATCTGACCGAAACCTGTACGAGAACTCGTGGAAAGGACGCAGCGCAAATCATTTCATAACATTTGAAGATTTCCCTGAGTTATAAAATATAAATGGTCGCACACACCACAGGGCGACGATTTTACCATTTAGTCATTTTATTTTTCAAATTATATTATTATTATGTCTCAGTAACGTCCAAAATGGAACACAGGTTCATAACATAATAATTTTTCATTGTATTTTTACGTAGCTATACCGTCACCGAAGACAATTCTAGGTTACTCGGTATACGAAAATGGGGAAATCCTATCAGTTCAAAATAGAACGCAAAAATTTGGTCCTACTGTACAGAAAATATATCTTTTTAAGTGAGCAAGAGAAAAGAGAATTGTTCTGATATAATAAATTGACCTTTACCGTGTTGTAAATTGTGCAAACAGGATTATCCTGAAGACATTTGGTTCACGCAATATGTAGTTTTGTGGCTTAAATAAAAGATGTGGATTTAAATAGAAATTAATGTGACTTATTTAGAAAATAAAATAAAATTTTAACTCTTGAAAAAAAACGTGAATATTGAACAATACACAATTTGATTTAAGTAATTGTTTTTCACAGTAAAGTTGAAGAAATTGTAATGGGTAATCTGTAACTCTGAATATCCGCATTAAATAGTAGAAGTTTATTATATGAAACAACAACTAATTGGATAAAGTGTGTAAACTTTTTCGATGGTGTATAATTCAATTGAAAAGATCTATACGTCGTAATGGGAAAAACTAATCTTTTCAGGGATTGGATCAGAACTGCTCACTCACACCAAAGAATCTTTTCAGCGGTTCGTCAGTCATCAGCCATCGCTTAAATTAGTTTTTAATTTTTCTACACATAATTTTACATTTTATTTATCAAGAAAATAATTAGACATTTTAACGCAAATGAAATAAGTAACCGACATTCTAATTGTCATCATTCATGTACGAAAGTAACTAAAATTTTTATTTTGAACTTATATTGCAATAACAATTTCAACAACGTGAAAGGAGGCTAAGGAAAATATAAAGCAAAACTAATTTTTTTTTTGTAAAGTTGACTCAATCTTATTGAAAACAAAATTATACAGACTAATTAAAATTAATAAGTTTGCGAGATTGGAAATGTCAGGGGTGGCGAATGATCGCTAGTTCAGCTCGGATGGAAAAGAAACTAAGATCCTTTGACTGTACACTCCGTATCCTTCTTCAACTCTGCTTCTAAGGGGAGAGAAATTTGTAAAATTTTCATTTAGAGAACGCGGTAGTGTCCGCACCCTCTATATTATTTCTAGACCCTAAAAAAGTTGTAGTTAATAGAGCGTTAATATTTTAAATGCCAATGCCATGTCCCATTTCAAAAAAGACTGGCAAAAATGGCAGGGACATTTATCCTTTGACCTTTTGTGGGGATCGGTTAGACCCGGCTAAAACGATCCATCGAAAAGAATAAAAACCCTAGAACGATTCTGAATATTTCATTGTTTATAATTATAATATGTTATTCAAGAAAATAAACACTTATCTACATAACCTTTCATATAATTTGTGTATACATGTGCTTCTTTGCGAAAAATAGATTCTGGTTACGAACAATTCGCGATACAACCAGAGTCCAGAAACTAACAAGTTGACTCTCCTAAAGGAATAAAAATTTGTAAAATTTTCATTTAGTGAGCGACCGCACCCTCTATATATCCATTGCATTACAAATAATTAATTGATTATTATTAACGGGCCGTGCATTAATCTGAAATAGATGAAACGTAACTCACTTTAAGTTGGAACCAACAGAAAAACAGGTCAGAAAAATTAAAAATATAATAGTAGCAGGAGGGCGCAACTTAATTTCGGCGGGATCGATGATGTTATCCGGGTTGCGTGCGCCTCATTATTGGCGGCATGAGAGTGAATTCTTTCAATTCTCCGCGAACGTATTAAGAAACCACACGGCAAAGAATTTGACGGTTGTCGGGATCTCTGATTTAACTACGAGGTCGTTTTAGGAATTTCGAAGTTTGATATTTCTATTTACGTCCATTTCGACGTAATATGAATGTATCACTTTATCTCGTAACATTATTTTTCTTCTGTAATCGGTGAATCATTCTTCAGTAGACGTTTGTTCCGTGGTAATGTTCTGGGTACTTTCTTCTACCCAAAATGTTCTTCCAACTTTATTATAAGAATAATATTCCTTGAAGTTCAATTTTCCAGCATACTACCTCAAGGTAATTACAGCAGATGGTATCTGCTATAAGTCTATTAAAAAATTTTCAAACTCAAAGAATTCTTCTTTTCCTAATGTCGATCGATAAACTCGTTGCTCTTTTTGATGAACATTTATCAGATTTTATTATTTTCTATTAATTTCAATCAAATTGAAGTCCAAACAAAAGCCAATTACAAGACGCAGCAAACGCGTCACAAAATTCGTCATTGATCTCGTTGCATGACTGCGAGTTCACTCCACTAAATGATTCCAGACTATACTATAATCACGTGTTGTTAGTTTTTTTTTGTCACGACGAAGCAAACTAAATATTTCACTTGGTCTGCGGCGAGGAAATTAAGCGGTGAGAGGTTTTCCAGTGTTGTCATTTAGGGCTCCGGCTCAAGCGATTCCCGCAATCGATAGTAATTTAATCAATTCTCGGTTTAGAGAAGGCTGGGTTATGAACGTTGATCTCGGCTCGATATGGCAACAGGATAGATTTTCTTATCCACCAAATTCCTCAGTGAGAATACGAATTGACGCGACACATAAGTCACGCAATGGGTAAATGAATCACATGTGACCTGTAACTTCAGCAAATAAACGTCATCGAATGTACGAGTCCAAAAGCTACGCCGGTCAATGTCTTTGGCCTCTGGGAAAGTTGTCACTAGACAAGTACACGAGTGCCTCTCACTTTATTGTAAGGTATGAGTGATTTATCAAAGCATACACGCCTTAATAAATTATCTATACGGGATAGTCACGGGTCTTACTTGAAAACGCAAAGTCTAAATAATCGTCGTTTCAACGGTTCTTCATGTATTTTTCAGTTCTCCCTTAATAAATACCGGAGAAATGCTTAGCGATTAATATCGTTATTTTAAAAAAAAAATGTATGTGCGGGAAATAGATTCAAATTTTATTTGAATCGCCCGTTCATATGAAATGAAGAGTAGGAAATATTTGTTCTTAAAACGTACTAAAAATATTTTGTTGCAACTGAGATTTTCAGGGCCATTCCATGTGTTCCACTAATAAATATAATCATAGAATCTTTGTGACAATGTCATTTTTTAAAGGTACCAAAAACGTGGTAATACAAATTAACATTACATTATTCATGACGCAGAAATTCACTGCGTGTAACATTCAGTTAGAACAAACTCCAACTCGATATAAAGGATAAAGGTTTTCATTCTTAATACTAATACAACAGATCTGTGCTTTTAATTCCAATTGACATTATTACTTGAGTATTTTCACAGTTATTTGTTAGTTACAAGTAGAAAGAGCAACAGACGACATCGAACTCCGAATTGCGGTAACACGAAACATGTGCGATGCGTTTCACCCATTTTTAAGCCTTAAATATAGTAAACGTAACTGTTATAAGTGTGACAGTTTGTCGTTAAATTGCACAAGTAACAGAATACGTAATATCGTCACACCATGCTATTATTTATAACATTTTCAGATTCTGGGATTGTGGATTAGTGACCGCGTTTAATAATTCCCTTCTCCAAAAGAGTTTTCATATCGCAATCGAAAAAAATAGCAATATTGGAGAAACGACATAATCACAGGAAGGCCAAAACTTGTAAGTCGATGTGAGGATAGAACTGAAAGAAGCGAGACCAATTAATCAGGATCAATCTGTAATATTTTTCATATCCAGAGAAAATGAAAAATATAGTAGTAAGGAAGTTACATTTACACTTTTAAAAACATAATAATAGATAGAAAAAACAGGAAAGATTGAATTTATAAACACGGTAAAAGGCTGAAAAATACTGTTTCGTAATACGGATATTTTTTGTCAGGATTCATGCCAGTATTTTATTAATGGGGATTTTAAACTACGTATTAACTTTTCTTTATTTTACAAAAAAAAATTTCCTGGGTGTGAAGAACGCCCTTGGCTAGCCTTCCGCATCTTCCCCTTCAATTCCCTTACTATGCTATTAAAGGGGATTTGCCACCACGTGGTTTACCCTCATGTATCCTGTTTCTCTAAAAAAACACGAATATATTTAAGTTTTTATATAGTATATCAACAATTCTTATGCATATTGTTCCAATTCCTCTTATTTAACATTTTATTACTAAGAGACTATTCTTAGTTGCTTTCCTCGTACGTTTTCTTCTACTTAATATAAATTTATTTTAGTCCAGAATTGCGAAGGATTGGAGAGTTGTAGAATGGTAGTTTTTTTTACAGGTATTCGAATGCTAATGTTAGTAAGTGTTCCTGTTATAATTTTCAAGACTGTTTTGGGGAGAAAAAATGACACGTATTTTTATATGGACACAAAATTGACTTTCCATTCTGAATTTTACTTTCATCTACAAACAATCATTTTTGTAAACCTGAACCGACAACCTTATAACTATTGAATGATGAAACTTAATACCCGAAGAATGTGGGGAAGTTGTCCCGTTTCCTTTGTGGTCAGCAGGGAAAATTTTTTCGAGTACTGCTACGTTAGCATCTAATTCCGACGACTGACGATTAATGAGGTTAAGACGTTGGTGACGATAGAATGGAAAATTCCTGAGTTCTTTCCAAGTAGTGCTAAAAATGGCGTTGGGTGGCCGTTAATAAACCCAACATTCGCGGAACAGTCAGGAACGTTGTATGTGTGTATAGGCTTATATCTAATTTTCATATCTCTTATAAGCACACTGGTGAACACTTTGGATCCAGGGCGTCGTACGGTTTGTCGTGAACCGTACTGAAAATTACAGAAACATTGGTAAGTGTAAGAAAGAGTTGCATATTTTGTGAAGCGAGAACGTTTATATAGAAATGAAATCTTGAGCAATTTTGTTGAGAACTTTCAGACAGGAGACGGAGGAACTATTTATAAGGACTGTTTTCAAAGCGCATAAGACTAAAACAATTGGCGGCACCTGTTAGCTAGCAATGAGGTTCGTATCTTATGCACCCTCACACAAATTTAGTGGTACTAGAAAACAAATAAAATTCTCCCCGTCACCCTTTTCTCCTCTCTTCTTTCTCATAATACGCCTTAATCCTATTACCTGGAAATAGAGGCCATCGGCTTTTGGACGTCACCTCCTTCCCGCCAGTCAGGCCATCCCATTCCTGAGTTTGGACCTTCACTTTCCGAACTAGCCCTAAAATAGAATCCCATATACTTTGCGTGGATATGAACTATCCCTGTGTCTAGCCTTGTAGACCCCTAAATCACGTGGCTGCTAGAACGCTTTAGATTGGAAACTACAAACTAAAATTAAATAAATAACATTATATATTCAACGTGGATATTGTAAAAATACAAACTTAAAACACAAGTGTGAATAATATAATACAAATACAACACACCACAAGAGTGTTGCCGCAAACCTGGGGCAAATAAGTTTGACTGTAACACAAAGAAATTGCATCTATCTCAAATTTCCTGGCGTAAAAAAAATGTATGATAGTTAAAAAGATTTCGTTCTTAAAATAAATTTATTTAGTTCGGAGAGCTCGTATTCTTCGAATTCTCTAAAAAAAATGTAATAGATTAGTACTGCGTTATTACCAACACAAGCTACTTAGAAATTCGTACTACATTTAATAATTATAAGTACGTCGATCGTAGAATGTATTTTAATGATCTCGTATTCGGTACACAACACACTATTCTAAAACATGAGAATATTCACCAATTATATGGTTTCTGTATATCTGTTATACTTTTGGAGATTTTTTGGGTACGTAAAAGTGACGAGATAAAAGTACGAAACAAAAATTGTAACGAACAGAAGAAAGGAATTAAATGATTCAGATATACACATTATAAAGTTCCTTGTGATTCAGTAATTAGACAAACCGAGTATATGATTTCGCGTGGACGTCTGATTCGTATACAGAAACACAATCGCCAATATTTGACTTAGTTGATAATATTCACAAAGACCGTATTTGGGATACCAAATTATATGCAAAATTGTTCAATGTGTTGCTAATAAAACCACTTATTTCATAACTTGCTTATTCTCTCTGGTCTTTTCTGCTCTTTTGTTGGTTTCATGTACGACGGCCTGGGTTTTGCAGATTCCTCGTCACTCTGTTTCGTGACGTCACTTGTCCGTCGTTTGTGTTTTCTCCTAGTGTGCGTGTGTCAAGTTTTGTGTGATGTGTAAATTCTATATTTCATGATAGTTCATTCTCGAATCATGAATTATTTAATATTTTTATTAGAATTGTAAATATTATATTATACCCTTAGTATAGTTAAAGAATTATTATTTTTGTTATTATTCATATTACTTTACTTATGTTGGACAGGGAAATTTGTGTTCCCGAATTTTAGTATTTTTATGTAAACATCTAATTATTTATAATTGTAGCATTCAATTATTATATGTTGATATTTTGTGTATTGACGTGTCCTATTTCCTCACACGAGGACTAATGTAATAAAATAAATCAAATCAAATGAAAATTAATTGTAATAAAAACTGATTTTTAGAGATGAATAAGAATACAGTATTTGCTAAAATACAGGCAACTACAATGAAATCTGTACACCCAGAGCCTGTATATGGTCCAACTATTGACGAAAAGTATACTAAAATCAGTTAATTACGTTCGCGACAAAAATGTTTCATAATTGTTTTTATAATGGACACACATGCACGGGGTGGATATAAATATATTTCTCCTCATTATCTGTTTTTAATTACGATAGGTAGTCCTTGGTTTAGCTACGACATTGACCTGCTAACTAGGCTACTGATGCAGATAGCCCCATATTCCTATTCAGATTTGGGCCACATACGAGGTGACACAGCTTTTCTTGAATATTTCCCAACCACTTTAAAAAGAAGCCTTGAAACGTATCGACGATGACGCGTTTCTTTGACTATAAAGAACTTTCCTCCCTGATCTAATCTCAGTGCGTTAACGTCATAAATCAGTCGTTTTTAATTACTCGACGATGTTCAACATCTTAAACCAATTTTCCACTACGGAACGTTTCTTACTCAATTTTCAACGTAATTCTCTACATTTGCCATTTTTCATCCAATCAGTCCCTTACTTCGCCTTTACACCGTGAAACGGCTGTCGCTTTGGCCATAGGGTATATTTCCGTAAAGAACTCTTCCACGTACCACCTTTTCAATACTTCACATTTCTATTCCCAACTTACATTTTAAGCCCAAATGTTCCATTGCCAAGCAGGAATGAAAAAAAAATACAAATTCCTGTCTCTAAATTAATAATATTTTATTTTTCAATCACACTATAATCCTTCTAATTCGCTGTATAAATATCTATAAACTGGTCCAATTCTTAATAATTATTTAAATTCGCTAGTGCTATGTCACTGACGTGATACGAATTTCTAAAACAAAATAATCAAAACGATTACAAATCTTACGGCATAAGTTTTACTTTATGTGTTATCAAATAATTATAAGGCCAAGTAACTTTTACGCCTGTATATAATTGGTGCCAGATGAAAACATGCCTTTTAAAAGTTTATAGCTCTACTTCTTTGACAAGGCTTATATTATCGTAATGCGTTTTGTACACGCTTAACCTAATTAATATTTCGTACATTTCTCCTTTATATATAATTACCAACGTTATTATTCCAGGGCCATTCGTAAATCAGGACAATACACAACGTTTCATATCTAAGAACATATAAAAAATATAGTTTATGACCAATACCATACAATTTATTAATTAATATTCAATAAGAGCTTTTTATTAATTATTGTTAATGAATAAAACCAAATAAAGTCTGCAATATTTTATTTCAAATTTCTTCAGGTCAGCAATAATGATCGGTTTCTATTCCTCAACAGTTTGTCTTTACATTAATTTACACTGTTTTTTCTATCGTACCAACTAAGGAATACGTCCACATTCACTTGCATAGCCACAGAGGACCAACTAACTTTTATGACCTAAAACACTAATAAAATCTCATGTGTAAACAGTGTATTACTTCGGAAGTGAATGTGAACGTATACCTTACTTGGTTGATAAAAAAAACAGTGTAAATGAATGTAAAGACAAAGTGTTAATGAATAGCAACCGATGATTACGGCTGTCGCTGAAAGCACCTGAAGAAATTTTAAATACAATACTGAATACTTTATTTGGTTTTATTCAGTGACAATTTATTAAATAATTCAGTATAAAATAACTTTTCAGTAACTATTTGTTCCTACTTCATGTTGTGACTTGACTGAAAAGTTATGTAGTAAAAGTTGTGAACTTCAAAATTATAAACGTTCACTCAGTCTGATAATGTGAACGTTTACAATTTCAAGTTTCACTAATTTTACTACATAGCTTTTCAGTCAAGTCACAACCTGAAGAGAATAAAAATAGGTACCGAAACGCCAATCTAAACGCAATTTTTATTAAACTCTCCATTATTATTACTACATTGTTTTATTTCATAACAAACAGGTGTAAAACCAAAAATAATGAATAAACCTAATTTTTACGAGCGAATATTGAATAAGGTAAGAAAAGTATCCTTGAAAATTAATTCTTTATAGCAAAATATGCACATATAATTAATACAAGTTCATGACTAAATTTATTATACATTATAAAAATAGACCCATACAACGCATTCGAGATTGTTTGCGTCTTAGATACTTTGATAATTTAATTATCTGCTTGTAAACATGGAAACACGCTGAGAGTATGTGTGTGTATTTATTTAATCTATAAATGGGCAGTTTGCCCGGTGGCAGGTACATGAAATTACAATAAATAAATATAATTATTTGAAATAAATAAACTACACTTAAGGTTATTATTTCAATTATAAATATATATGTAAATAAAATTAGATCAATTATGAAAAGTACTATGTATGTATGTGTATATATGAGAATAATATTGTTCTGGTCAGTAATTAACTAACTATATAAAGAGACAAACTCTGCTATCAATTTTGCTTTAGATTATTTTGAATCTCGTTGATTAACGAAGCAATATCACTTCACTTCGCCTGCAGTTCACTTTACTACACTACCCTATATTCACTAGAGAGTTCAGATTGAGTTCCGATAGAGGACTTTCTCCGAATGCTGTTACAGGTAAATTGTTCCAGTTGTTTATTGCTGCCTGGCATTTAATTTGAACAAGTAATCGGTCCTCTCGTACCGAGTACGTTCTTTCATTCTATCCCGAATTCCCAACCAAGAATTTTGCCCTACAAAGGCTTTAAAGGAAAAATGTAGTCAAGATCTTTCCCATTTTGTCTGTAGTGTATCCTACCCTAGGAGCTTTACTTTTTCTCTCCCACAGTTTGTATATTTCTCAGAGAAATGCTCACATATTGTACTCACATAAATAACTACAACCCAATGTCTCCAGTATTATCTCAAATATTTATTCTCCTATGAGACACTCCATCGGTCCGATCATATTCATCTATATATATAATATTTATACATGAGAAATATTTTACTTGACATCTGTTTTACTAAGAAGATAAATTAAATAAAATAACGAGCTTTCTTACATACATTTAAAAAATATTTTATTGAGTATAACGGTACTTCAACGTCGTTGTGTTGAATAAAATAATTTTAAATTCCTGTATAATTAATCTGATTTATATATTAGTGTTATTACTCTTTATATTTTAAATACTAATAAAATTTCAATATTTTATAAATACTGTATATCGGTTACTAAAGATATTATATTAAATTTCTTTACTTCACGTAATTAGAATTTATATATGAGTATTAATAAAATAATTTTAAAAACAATATTTTATGATTCATTAATTTTTTAAATAATGCTTGCTTAATTTACTGCAATTTCACTGCCTTCATTTCTATTATTTATAATAAATTTTATGATTAAATGTAATCAGTCTGGAAAAGTTATTTCTGTGGGAAATTTTAATGGTGCAGTAAGCACAGGCGAAATCTGTCACCTTACGTTTTCCGTCACATTTCTTTAAAAAACCGATTACTTGAAGTAATTAGATATCCAAGAACCCTATCTTAATAATTGAGTTTGTGAATTAACGACAGTATAACGTATAGTAAGTATATCCGTAATGCACGTGAGAACTAAGTAAATTCCTCTATGGAACTTCAGAATTAATATCTCTCTATTAAGAACAACGTTTGCAATTCAGTTATAAATTATTTTAAGTTACCTTACTAGGGTTACTAGATGTAACACAATTTTTGTTATCACCTCTCTAATTTTTTAATCTACGAGACGCGGATTAAGCAAATAAAAAAAATATGAGTCAGTGAGTAACCGCAATTTACCTGACGACGATGCCAGAGCACGCTACGAGAACGTGGTATTATAATAAATATTTAACCCGGATGGAAACCAGAGAATGTTTTATTGAGAGTTTAGTTTAGTTTCAGTAACGAGCAATATTGTTAATAAGCTTGTGCTTTGCTAGCGTATAAAATATTTTGACCATTTTTAATATTGTAAGTTCAAAAAAATATTCGCAATCGGTTTTCATGTGTTATTCCTTTATTTTTTGCGAGGTAACCAGTAACTCGTGCAAAATGCGTGTTGCTTCAAATCGATACAATTCAAGGACTGCGTCCTCTGTTGGCAATGGGAAGTAAAGTAGGCCTACTCTTAAATTGTATAGACGTCAGTACCTAACTGTTGAAATTCAACCGTCCCGTCGATATGTCTGAATAATATAGAAGTGTAACTTCAGAGTCCCACAAAACCTTGAACGTTTGTACCTCATACAGACTAATATCGATTTATTTTTTCGTGGAGCCCACAACAAGACTTGGTAACAAAGGTTTTACGATTCCTGGGACTTAAAAGAACAGAATTCGAGGATGGGATCAAACAAATACGTAATCCTCAGAACGTAAGAAATTGATGACCAATTTTCGTAAGAGAGAAATTTAGTTAAACCTTAGGTACTTATTAGAGCATGAAGGCCTCAAGTTAACATTTTGCTGTAGAAACTAATATCAGACGAATAAGAGAGTGATCCAATGTGGTTGCCAACGGATCATTCATACTTAGTGCATATTTTATGGACTGCCAACTCCGGAGTTATAGTTCCGTTAGAAAGTACGCTGTTTCGTGATAACATTTCGATGCCTTATTTACGGCGCTGATATAAAAATTTGGGCTCCTGCATCCCATTTCATACAGAACGTTGGTTGTTGCAGATTTAAGTCTTGTACGTGCGAGGAAGACTAAAAGACGTGGGACAGGAAGATGGGAAGAAAGAACGAAGTAAATGTCGTTTTCAATATACTATAAAATACTCAGCGTGCATTTATAAATGTTTTTGTTACTCCAAGACAGTTGACATCCACATGTCAAAGTGGGGATAATTTTTCGTCTTCGAATTGAAGTCAAATAAATAACTGGGAGCGGTGCTCAGAAGTAACGTAGTACTTAGTCGGGAGTCGCTCAACGCTGATTCGTGTCAAGGTGCGCAGCTTTATTACTGGAAATCCAAACTTGTGTGTGAAGCATGGACTTGGAACACACACACACACACACACACAATATTTCATTAGGCAGCTCACAATACACTCGTGTTGATTATGCATTAGCTTGGAATTTTTTGCTGGCAACGAAGTCAAGCAAAATGTTTTGCAGAAAATGTACGTTTTTCATTTCCCTCAAGAATGAACCAATTGCATTGTCCAGAAGTATATTTAATTACTTTTGATACGGTAAACGATATGAAGTAACCATAATTTTTTCTTAAATATGAAATTACTGTTTTCACAATCCTACTCCTTTATTGATTCAGTTGAACATTCACTGCTCATCCTTCTGATATGGACGTCTAAGATCATAAAACGCTTGCTAATAAGTATGTAACACTTGTTTTGACACATATGTCTGCAGCGATGTTCGTAATCATAGCTCGGCTTTTTCAACTACAACTTGATCGAGATTTCTCTGTCCGAAAATATCAACATCGATTTCTTTTATCATTTACCATCTCTTGAATTGATACATCAATACTAAAAGTGGGATTATTTGCGAGCAATCGCATAAGAACAATCAGTTCTATTTCGAAGCATCGAGACTCCTGTTAACAAAAATATCTAAGGTTACTAAGATATTTTACAAAGTGAAAAAAAATCTGATCGTAGATTTTGATTCTTGCCCGAAAACTGATCGTGAAATTTATGTGCACGGAAAACAATGGTTTTGGTAAATTCATTTTTGCTTCTCAATACAATATTTGGACATTGTTATCATACATATTGTTGCTCTTCATCTTTGTAGGCAGGTAACAAACATTTGCTGCTCTATGAAACTCGTGGAATAATCCTTCCATAGGGCGATTATGTCATCGAACGTTTCTGCCATCAGACAACATTTGTTGACAATCGAATAAGCGTTGCCTTACTACGTATAAGAAAACAAACAACACTCAACACCAGTCGAGATAATTTACACAGATAATTCAGAGAAATTTTGCGACCATTCAGCGCATTTGCACTTCAGTAATTCTCATAATGATTATTACGTACAACTCAAGAAATAAGGCGTTTACATTGGTAATGATTAAATTATTAACCTCGAGTTCATTATCAGTAATGTTGTTCAACAAACGCTGATCCTCATCTACTCTCAAAAATGGAAAATTACTAATGAATATATATTTAAAGTATTTAATGCGTTATCTTAGAAAAAAATTATTGCTACATGAATTTATCCGTTCCATCTCTCTATCTTGTTTGATTCAATAGTGCCAAAACAGCTTCGCATGTTTGCACACAAATAAACGCATTGTATAATTAAAGGTTCTGTCAAATTTATTTGTTTAAGTAAAATAAAGAAATAACTTTTACACATGAGTTGATGTATACATTCTACGGATAGTGAGGTTAGGGCAACATTTCTTTAATCATGTTGCTTTATCTGGTTGTAAAATATTACTATTTGTATCGACCGAGGTTTCTAAACGATTAATTATTGTCCAAGCGTTTTCCCTTAGCTGAGAAGTAGAAATGTTTGATTCCCACTGTCATTCTTCCACTGTCGGAGTGCAAACAAAATCATCTTTTAAATACAGAGATCATAGGAAATAACCGCTTAAGCCCTCACCTTGCCGGTGAATTAAGGATTTTTTTTAGGGTAGCAGGTTACATGAGGGTAATCCACATGATGGCAACTCCCCCTTAATAGCATAGGAAGGGATTTGAAAGGGGGGATGCGGAAGGGTAGAGGAAGGTAGCCAAGGGTTAACTAGGGCCCCCGGGCTGTAGTTTAAGGCTCCTACCCGGCATTCGCCTAAAAGTAATGCAGGACAACCCTAGAAAGCATGCATCAGGTAGGTCGGGTATTGGGTAATTGTCCCACACCCTTCCGATAGCGAGAGAGGAGTTTGCTAATTACGTATTATCTGATTTGAACACTATTATAATTGGATTCTACCACTTTTGTATGTGAGAGAATTTCTCCGATATTTTCTAATCACTACGCTTTCCTCGTATATGAAATTAAAAAAATATCTCTTTTGCGGGAAATCGTGTTGTGAGAGTTTGTGTTGTAGGAGTTTTTAATTAGTTCTAATAACTGCAAAGTTCCGCTTTCTCTGGAGGCAGAAAGCCTAAGACGTTCTGTTGTCTCGTAAACTCCAGCGCTCATTTCCGCGCGAAATTACTGCACGTGTCTGTCGCTCTCTGTGGTTAATTAAACTAGCTTTCCAATCAAGAGCCGAACGCCGTGTCTATGATAGTTCGGAGTCTCATTAATTTCGCTGTCAGAATGGTACGTAACCAGGTCCATGGCTCGTCCGAGTGAGCGATTGTGGCCTAATTAGATTTCAGAAGGAAGTGTGCTGAACCTGTCAGAAAATAACACACACAAAATGGTTGGCAAAATCTTTAAAAGCTCTTAGAGCTTAAAAGTGAATGTCGGCTAACCTTTGGTTACCAACAATTGGTACCCTTAATATTCCAAGAAGAGCAGATATCATATGGAGAAATTATTTTTTAAAATAGGTAAATGTTGATTCATCATTAACCAACCATTGCGGAATATAGATTTATTTTAAACAATGTACGCTTATATGGACATGAAACCTGGATAGTTATAAAGGCGAACAACTTTTGGAACCTTTTTCTGCTGAAAGTTGAATTACAATTTGATAAAATTAAAAAACAGTCTTAACATTGTTGTACCATCAAATTTCATTCCATTTTGTGTTTGTATTTTAGGAATATTGTCTTAATTATAACATTTTGTAAACTTTAAATATTTTTTTTTTGTAAATTTGATGTCATTTTAATTCTATACTGTTCCGAGGTCCGATAAAACGCTCTGAGATAAAAGTAAGAGCCTGATTTTAAATAAATAGCCGTTGCAACTTTTATGCAAATATTGTGTAAAATAAATTTACTGTTTTTAATAAATTATTTTAATTGAATTTCAGTTTCAATATTTCAAACCTTTCACTAAATATTAAGAATTGCTATTAAAATTTAATAAAGTCAAAATTTTCTTAATTTGATTTAAATTTATCAAAGTAAAAATATAAATAATTTAAAATTGCATTAAATTGTGCAGGGCAAACATCGTACGCAAAACGCGTTCACTAGATGTATAAATAACGAACAGCAAATGAAGCTATACGAGAGTGTTAGTCAGTTGAGGCGATTTCTCATTTCCCCCATCGGCACGGAATCTTGTAAATTTTGTGCACAAGATGCGGTGAGTGATACTCGTTCGTCTTAGCTGTGAAGTGGCAAGTGGCGCCCCATTCAAGTGACGTGTGGAGGAATGAGTTCCCTAAATAGCTCTTGTGCTATCTCCCTCGTGCACAGCGCAGCGTCCGACTATTCTAGATATCACCATAGTCCCCGTGCGCTTCCGGAACTTTGACTACACGCGACCACGTTCCGGATACTCATAGATGCTCCAGGCCGACGCTTGCTCCAGCCGATGCTTGCTCCTAATTGTCTTTTTATATCAACCTACTAAGGACAAATGCTGGGCTGCACTGTAACACAATAATAATAAACTTAGTCAGTTTTGCCTTTGAAACCCCACAATTATTTGTAAATAAAAAATAAAGACATGACCCTGCAATCTGCAAGCCTAGGAGATAAATATTCCGTTGAATTAAAGAACGAACGCGTTGCTGTAAAATTAGAAATCAAATTGACTAAATTTCAGTTTAAAAAATTTGCGGAGAGTCTACAGAAGTTGTGAAAGTTTTATCTTTCTAGATATTAGGATAATGTTTGATGTCAATTCACAAATTTCATGACTAACCACACAATGTTAATTTAAATTAATATTTCCACGACATTAACACTCGGCAAAAATAACTTCTCTACGTACCATAAATCTCTAGGATTTACTCAAAATGTAATGTAATATATAGCAACAACTATATCCAAAAATTTCCTTAAAATTAGTAAGTAATGAGAGTCTTACGTACAAAACTAAACTATCTGCTCTCCTTAGTTTCAAGGGTTTTCCAGATGATAATACATAACACATAATTATGTTTACATTTAATAAACGATATAAATGATACCCATAACAGTAAAATTACTATTTTTTTAATACCATGAACGTTTCATTACAGACTATTTTAAGCAATTGTAAATGAAAATATTTCGAAATTTATGTATTCTAAAAAACAATTATTTTAAGAATGTAAGTTGGAATACTAGAAACGACATTTTAGTGTTTAAAAACTTTTGGGGTAATTTTTTTTTTACCAGCAATTTAAGTTGTCATTTGAATCAACTCCACAATATTTCCGAAAAGTAGAGTATCATAAACGGCCAATTGCGTTTCTCTGCCCACGATTCGAGTAATTCAATATAATTCGAATAACTATTCCATAAAAAAACTTTTAATTGATGCCACCGCATACAAAGGCAAAAGTAATGGAATGGGAAGCGATATAGAATAAATGAAGACAAAGAAGGTAAAATACGCAGTACACATTTAAAGAAGTAACAATTGAACGTGTTTATACTCCTTGTGTAAGAACTCAAGATGTAATACATAACGGTTAATCTAAATCGACTATAAAAACAATCTTTCACTAATTCATTAAATATATAAGTGCAAAACTCTATGAAATCTTTCCAGTTATTAATCACGTAAATCAAAGTCTGTGGCAGCTGCAAAACATGAGATAATCGGGTCTGTTTCTCTAATTTAATTCCGATTTTCTCGTTAGTTGTTTGTAGTATTGACGGAATTTGGTCATTGTTAATTTCACGTTCATTCGTCTGAACGTGGATTTCTAGAGCCTTCTAATTCGGGTGGAGAGTCTTCAGACTTTTCATTCCGCATAAATTATTGTGGCCTCTCGGGATCCGAAAATGTTCGTCAGATTCACGGATTTCACTTGGAGGCAACCGATTTATCTACAGGTGCACAATGATATTCTTCGTATCACTTGGATTTCCAGTATTAAAGCAGCGCACCTTGACACGAATCCAGATTCCGTTGCTCATTTCTGAGCATCAATTATAGTTAATTATTCGTCAAACACTTACTTAATTGTTCGTGTACAGTTCTGCATTGATGGTTTCATGACTTCGTACCGGAGACGAAAAATTATTTCGACGTTCGCGTGCTCGCATCAGATTTCTTGCACGAATAAATAACATTTATATGTAATTAATGAATTTAAACTTTCCCGGTGTAAATTGTTGATGAATTTCATAACTGAGTTGTTATGAAGTTATTTGAAAAGTTGAATTATTTTCCTGTAAGTACTTTATAAAACTTATGAATATTAAACACCCGATAAGAAACTGATTAATTATGTCGGCGTCGGTCAAACTTACTTTGCAATGTTCACCTATGGAAATTGAGAAGCCTCAACGCAAAAGATTTATTGCTCCATTAATTAATGTTGGATTGTTGGTGATAGTAGTGTTAAAACCTTTGAACAGTCTCTGATTATTATTTTATTTATTTATTGAGCTTCATTGCTTTCGACTCTTTGTCAATAATTCTGCAATTCAGAATTGCATATGAAAAATATCATGAATTATACAATGAGATATTCTGAAGTGTTATCAATTTTTATAAATGCATTTTAATATTACAATTATGAAAAACTATAATTATTTCCCTAATATACCGATAAAAGACTTGTATTTTACTATTAATATTATAAATGATAAAACCCTTAAATCACAGTGACATATAAAATTTATTTTAATAAAATTATATGTCAGGATTTAAAATTGTACGTCAGAAACTTTCGGTTACTTTAATCATATTCATCTGATAATTTAATTAAAATATTTACTTAGGCCAGACGTGGTTCAATATGACAATTGTTTACAATAGGATTTACATGATGGATGACCTGACGTACAAATTTAATGTAAATTACATTAAAATAAATTTCATGTCACTGTGATTTAACGGTTTTATTATTTATAATATTAATACTACAATTATTTATTGCTTTTATGCAACAGTATTTCATACAAAAGTATTTAGATATGTCTCAAAATTTAAGTCTGAAAGGCATAAGCCTACATGTTGTTGTTTTTTATGACGATAAAATTATTTAGTGCGTTATGATGAAATCGAACGTAAATATGAAACTTGTTGATTAAATCGTGTTGTAGAAACACAGAAATACTTGAAATCGAATGCCGTCAATAACATTGATTCAATATCATTCCTGGCTATATTTTGTTCCAGAGGGCATGGACACAATATTGATACAGATCAGAAATAGGTCGCAACGGTTCCCTTACAGCCGAAATGCAGACGCGAACAACCGTGAATAAATGTCGCGTTCTGAATAGACTGTCGCGAATCCTTAGAAAATAAAAAATAAAAAGTTTTTTTCAGGAAACGCTTTCGTTAACGAGTAGTCTATTGTTACGTGGGACATTGACAGGTTTCGATTTGTGCTCCGCGGCTGCTGAAGCCTAGAACAGTTCAACGCGGTTGCCCCACACTAATCTCCACAACCTTTCAACAAAACGGTCCTACAGACATCACAGCTCGTCAGAAAACCAAAAAATGTCAACTTACGTGTTAATACCTATTTAAAACTTCAAAGCACCTTTCGAGAGTAATTAACCTGCTATGAGACCTAATAATTTTCTAGTTGTATAATCAGATTTAATTGATGAAATTGTTAAAAAAATCAAAAGTTATTAAATTGAAAACTGAGATATTTTACACAGACCACATAAAACCTGAAGTCTTGATGTTGTAATGATTTGTGGTTTATGGCTGCATTAAAAACTAATGAGACACAGGACACGCACAATGCCGCTATTTATACGCGCGACGGTGCCTCTTCTGATCGACCGTTGGGCAACATCACCAATTTCCTGAGTGCATTTATTGCTTAACAAACAATTCTTTAAGGCATCGACCACCGTCCTAAAACAAGCTCTATAACGCAGTGGAACCTTCACAAGGGTTCTAACCGGACGAGCAATTCTGCGAAAAAACTGAACGGGGAATTGTTTAACAAATAACGAAATATTCAACTAATCATTTTTGTTTTGCGTGTTTTAAATTACACAGGCCAGTGTTTGAATCTCGACACGCCACTGTGAAAGCGACTCATTCAATATGTATAATATGCATTGTACTCAAAGCCGTGCCAAATCGCGATATTTGCCATGGAGATGATTAAAGTAAAAATCGAATGCTGCTTTTCGTTCGATATCGTGGGAAAACTAAATTAATATTTGAAAGGCAGATGAAGGATATTCGGCATTGTCAACTCCGGTTTTAGAATTATTTACAATAAATTTCAGGCCTGCTAGCAGTCTTTAAACACATAAAAATATATAAAAGTCATTAGTTCAGAGTTTTTTCAAGATTGTTGAATAACAGATGCTCCATTCGTGAATTCACGTAACAGATTTGAACTGAAGAAAGTCGTTTTTCTTTGATTTCGCCTCTGAGAATCTGAAGGAAATCAGAGATTTATGCGTTAGAAACTTCTTGAACACTCATAAAATAGGAAACACGAAAAATCTTTCATCACTTCTACTCTGGATATCAATGGATATTTTGTGAGAATCACGGCTAACTTTCAAATCCATTCGCACAATACTTCCGATGAGTTCTCAACTACAACACTGTCACATTCTGATTTCGTATTGTCCTTCAGTGGACCATGAGACCCTATCTTCAACCAGCTTTTGTCACTTTCCAAATCGATTAATATTTTCTTCGCCTAAGAAACTACGGAAAAACTACCAATTTATTTTTCCTGAACAATGTAGGAAAACCAATGAAACACCAAATAAAGTTGGCCTGAAATCCTATATTTTTCCAATTCCATCAATATTCTTCTTACTTCGTCGTGAATGACGTTCCTTCGTTATTTTTGACTTTTCGTCCTTATCGTAATTAATGATTGAAAGCCAATATACAGGCATAAATTTATTTATATAATACTCAATTGAATTGTAAATCTTTAATTTAACAGATGGAATTTTTATGTCTGTATACTTTCCCTTAGTGTCTCAATATTTAATTATGACTTACAATTATACCACGGTGTATCATTCACGAAATGCCTTCTGTTTCAAATGTTAAGCATTCACCGAGTGAAGGCATTCTTTTGGACTAGTGGAAACCAACAGCAACACGTATCATGCTCAAGATTTACAGTGTACTGAGAAGTAAATTTATCTGGAGAGCGACCGAGATTGTTTCTCAACAGCTGGTATGTGTACAAAAGGAACATATTTACGGGGCATCTAGGTTGCCTCACCTGACGGCTAGGAAGCGAAAGTGGATCGCGATTGCTGTTCTGGGCCAACAGGTGCAAGTGTGCCGCGGTTCTCGTCGGTTCCAGCCTCAGCTCTGGCTCTGGCTCTGGCTCTGGCTCCAGCAACAGCACATGTCTTATTCATGGCGGCGCGGAGCGGCGCGGCGTTCGACGACCCCAACTCGCAATCCATAATGCACTCCTCGGATATATTTACCTGAGTTCCAAGCAGCCAATTTACATTCTCCGCATTCAATCCTGTATCACAGAACGCAGACCGGACACATGAATAATTTATTCTTTTGCTCATGTTCGTGCTGTTGATCCCAGAGTTTAGAATTACATAGCTAATCTATGACCGTGGTGATCAATTTGTTGGAGCGAGGAACATGGTCATAAATCTAAATGTGTGTTCGTCTTTCCTGAAGTTTTGACCAGACAGTGCTTTAGCATACATGACCAGCAAATATACGACGAAGCATTTTGGGCCGATTTTATAATAACAAAATTTGAATAAACCAGAAGATAAGATAGAGTTTACATAACCTACTGAATTTAAAGTTCTGCGGGAATTTTGAGGATCTGTGATGACTTCCACGAAGCAGGGGCTCCCTTCCCGAGAAAGCATTTCCTCCAGTGGTATTAAATAAAGTTAAAGCGAATTTAGCTGGCGTATTAGTCGTAAATGAGTGAAATTACGGAGATAACCATAATTTACTGAACAATGGAAATGCTCAATATTTCCGTAGTTCTTTGCCGCTTCTTGGCGACGCAACGATTTTTCATCTTTCTGTGAACGTACGTGAGCTGACAACGAATCGCCTAAAGTGTCCATCTTTACTTTTCTCTTGCATGTATTTCGATGACCATGGACATTCTCTCAGAAAAGACATTGGACACATTGGCCAACGAATCAGCTGTACGCGGACGTTTGTTCATCAACCACATCCAGCGAGTTCACCAGATTTAATTCCTATCATTTTAAAGACAGCTGACGACTTCAAATCAAAGAATCTACTTATTTTTCGTTCAATACTGAGCTTACTGAAAAATGTGAAAATAATTGTTATTTAGTATGGTTACTGTGGAGGATTAAAAGTTAAACTTGAGGCCTTCTGAAGCGTAGACCAAACATAGATCAGAAAAAAAGCTCGTCCGATAACGTCATCAATAAAATACGTAAAAAAGGACTACGACCGATCACTTTTTTGCTGATAAAAATGAACGTTCTAACGAGTCTTTAAGCTGTCACCATTCCGCAACGACATCCGCTCTGTCATAAGCGAGTTAGTTTAAAGACAAACAGATGGACTGTCTTTATCAGTACACACATGGAGACAGTCACAGCAAACAGCAACGTATCGTTAGGGCTATAATAGATTAGCCTTTGCTCCGCGCATTCGGCAACGTTTCTATAAAAAAAAAATTCAGCCTTGTTTTTTTATTATTCAAGTACGAGGAATAATTGTAATAGAATATTGTAAGGTTTTAATAACTCGAGCAACACTGTCCAATTGTCAATTAAATACTGCTTCGTTACAGAGTCCGACTCATACATATCTTGACTGTGTCCACTGGTTAAACAGTGAAGTTCAGCTTTCTTTATGTCGTCATGCGCTCCTATCGTAGTTGTCATTAGCTTATTTATAACCTGAAGCAGTTTAAAGCTCCTTAAGGCTGATTCATGTCAGTAAAGAAAAATTAATATCCCTTGAATGATTGGAATATATCATTTGGAGTAATTACCGAAATTATAAATATTCAACTGCCTACTTTTGTTGCAAATTTGCGACTCCTGTCTACCGATATAATTCTAATCCAGTAAGTATGATATAAGAAAAAAATTGAACAGTTTGAAAACTAACTGGAATTTAATACCACGTTTCCTTCGCTCGACAGCCCATTAGGAACCTTGGCCTACCGAGACGACTGACAGACTGTCACGTTACGTGACACGTTCTGGATTTAGGTCAGTCGATTCTCCCTCAGCATTAACCCCAGTTTTCGTGACCAGGACGATCACAAACATCCATGCCCATGCAGGGATTCCAGCCTGGAACCTCTGTGATACGAGGCAATGACGGTGGCCACTACACCACAGCAGGTCGGCCCCATACACTTCACTAGATTAAAAAAATCTCTGCACTATACGAAACTTTAATTTATTTAAAAGAAAGAAAAAATGAAAAAAGAATAACGAAAGAAAGGAAACTATCCACTTCACAAAATTATTTAATATATTCCTAAAGCATTTCTCCCGTCTGGAATATATATCTTAATTAGTGCTGCAATGTGTAATTAGTTCCAATCGCTGATTGAATTAATTAAAAATGCAAATTTACCTACGTCTGTTAAGTGCGATCTAAATTTTATTTAAAGTTTGTGAACATTTCTCCAAATATAAGGCACCTTTTCCAGTTTATCTCTTTGTATCTCAATGTCTTTGCACGCTTTGTTTCCCAATGACCGCAAATCCTACATTTCTGTGTTCTTATTTCAAAATATTCCCTTGTGAAACATCTGTTTAATTTCACCGGTGACCAGGTCCCCGTGGTCAGAAGTTTTCTAACCCCCTCTGACATGGTGTTTCCTACCAGGCTCCCATGACCCTGAACCATACTCGAGTTTGAAACGAACCAGAGATTTATAAGTACGTTTTTTACGATTTGACGCTGCTATTTTACAAGATTCTCACAGCCGCAAGGGAGGGATGTCGACGCTTTTAATTGAGGCACAATGTACCTATTAATGTTGTGATCTATTCGTATTTCTTTGCGTAGTTTATTTAACGTTAATTGGTTTGGTTTTTATCGCTATGTACCTTCATTTAATACCACTAAATAGTTTTTCAATCCCTATTATATATATATATATATATAGAAAGATGTTATATTTTTTATCCTACAAAATTATAGTTTTCCCTACAGATTCCTACGTATAACTCGAAGGGCTAATTTTCGTTATGTTGGTTTCAACCTTGATACTTTCGTCTCTCGAGTCATCGTCACATTTTGTAGCCCTCATATGCAATAGTAATCCAAAAAATATTTGAACTTCAACTTTATATGGACAAACAAATGCATATAAAATGTATATTAAGAAGCCTCTAAATGTTTAGAGTATATTGACAAGAATATCCTACGTTCCGAATGTTTTAAGTCAAACAAGATTCACGTTGCTTGCGAGGTTTATTCCGTGCAAGTTTCAAAACATAGGTGAGTTATGACCGGAAATTTAAAAAAATAGCCGCCGATAAACAGTTTGTCAGAAAACACCTTTGCAACTTGGCTCTAGGAACATATCCGACTGGCGTACACAACGCGCAAAACATTCCGGAGCGAAAGAAAATCTCGGAAGCGTTATTTGTGTATCTGCCGCCTGCCGCGCTGATACATGTATTAACATTGAGCTTAATTGGCGCAAAAGCAATCTGGCGATAACTGAACAAACTGTTTCTCAGCTCTAAGTGTGTTGAGGCCTTTCTTTATCTTCCGCAAATTAAAGATCCGTTTCGAAGAATTGCGTCGTTTGTAAGTCGCCTACGTGAGTTTTGACACGGGAACGGTGCTTACTCTCCGTAATCCCATGAAAATTACAGATGCGTACATTTAATACAAAATAACTTGAATGAAAACATTCCCAAAGTCCTCGCGCCTTAAAATCTACGTAAATAATAATAAATGGTAATCATACGTTTCAATTGGCGTGCAAAACGTTATAAGACAAGTAAAAAAATAAATTCATTTTGCAAACTAATTGCTAACTTACTGCGGACTCTCATTAGTTTATTTACAATTATTTATGACTACTGTTTTTACTGTAGGTTTCGTTAGTATTCTGATAATTAATTCACCGAAATTATGACTGAGATGAAGGTTTTTACAAGTTTAAAAACATCTCCAAATTCATTGAAGTTTAAATTCGAGATGTGAGAACAATAAGTGGTTTACTGTAAAATTACATATAAAAACTTTCAATAAATAGGTAACGAATTTTTCGTGTCCTTGTAAGAAAGTTGTACGTCTATATTCGTTGAGTTAACCAAATTTTCCAGTTCTATGTAATGAATAAATCTAAGAGAAACATCACAATTCTGGAATAAATTGGTGAAGTCCTCTAGATGGAGGTTTTCAGGGAGTTTCACATTTATGTAACTGTTACTAAAATAATTACAGGCCCAAGTGTCCGGCACGTGAGTGACAGTGTAAAAATCAGAGGGGTGAAATATAAAGCGCAATTTGTATGTAGAAGTTGGGTCGTACTCGTTTCAAAAAAAATTTACAAAAGAGATAAATATGTAGTCAAACACTGCAGACTTCGTGTCGGGAAAGTTTCCCGATCGAATTCTGGATGCGTAAAGTCGAAAATATAGGATTATCGTCGCAAATCGGTATTAATCAATTTTCTCTTGGGTAATTATTAATCTAAAACAACGTGGATATTTGAATACCCCTTTATATGTCCTTGTGCACTCAAGTTTTTTGTGCTCATTGTATACAAATCCTTAATAAATAATATTTATTTTAACGTCTGTTTTTTACAACATAGGAAATATTTATAACATCGAGCCAAACCTTTCATTCGGACCACAGTCTGACAAATAAGTGCCGAAATGTACCGCTGTTAAATGAAAATTAAATAAAAATATATTTTTTGGATTTTAAATATGTCTGTTAAAATTGTACGTTAAATACAAATTATTATTTTAACTATTTAATATTTTTTTATAAGATAGTTCTTCCGTTCTGATTATTAATATTTTTATGGATCATACATTGAAATCCTGAAATAAATGTAATTGCTGTTCTGTATCTAATCGGTGATGGATACCGGCCATTGATCCATGTTCGCACCTTCCGTTTTACAGTGTGGCTTTTAGAAGTGCTACTGACGACAAATAATGGAAGATTCAATCCGAAATGACAAAAGACATAAAAGAGTTTCTTAGTTCATGCGTTGTGTTGTTATTTATTCAGGACTCCTTGAAAAATACTAGATATTTTACGACCGTTCCAAACGGTTATGATTCATCATTCCAAATTTGGAATAAATATGGCGTCGAGTGTTATAAACAAAACCAAATTTATCTAAATTTGTATTGAACTTTATTTGGGAAAAATTTGTACACAAAATAGGATAAGAAATATTTTTTTTGTTGAAACAAGATTTGTTAAAGAATAGAAAGCATCAAAAGTATATTAGCAAAACCGAAGACGGCATTTTCAAACGTGAACTTAGTACAGTCGCCAAGAAATTTTGATGTTTCTCAACTCGTCACGCGCAACATGCAAAGGTCACGATAACCACACAAATGGAGTTAGTCCTAAAATTGAATTAATTTATTCGTAGCTGATAATCTTTCAGTGAAGAAAACAACTGGTTGATTCAACATTAGAACACAATTTTAAATACTCTATTACTGAAATGGAATCGTTACGTGACGATGGTTTAAAATTGGCCAGATGTTTCCAGAACTTTGACCGCTTTGATTGACACAAACCCGAATACTCTCAACGTTTCACTACGTGATTTTAGACGACGTTAGTCTCAAAACTGCTAATCACGCTGCAGTTTCGAGCAGTATAGAAACATCAATCAAATTGGACGAAACTAACCCAGTTCCCAGCCAGAACAAGGAACCCGTGCCAAAAGCGGTTCCATCTGCTTGGCGCCAGTCATTAGTTCCGTCGTAGCTCATTCAGGGAAATCAACAACAAAAAACGACCTTTGCAAACTACCAGAAAAACAATTAAATGAGTCAGTTATGGAATGAGAGCCAAAGTTTAATCAAGCACTCGCCTTTTGGGCCAATCTGTAATATTACAAAAAAAGCACTTGTACCATAGTTTTCCCAATTTTGGTTAAATTCAAGATTAATGAGCATAAATGGTCAGAGGACGTGTGCAGAATCGAGGGGATATTAAGTTTTTAATACCAAATCGACGGGACTACAAACACCACGACCTCGTTCATTCCCTTCTCTCCATACGAAGCTTTTCTAATGATTGTTTTAAATCTTTGTTGGAACAGACTCTTTATGTTCTGATTATAAGATGTTATAAAACTATCCCAAGATTAATATCTTGTTTTTCTGGAGTTCTGCCACAAAATAATTGCATTGAAAACCAATACAGGTACGGTACAATATTTCTGCTTCATATAGTAAAATTATAAGAATTACCTTAGTAAAAGAGGTTCCAAATTCAAAATGGCAATCTAGCAGTCTCCAAGTTCAAGGCAGACTCTTATTGGATTATTAATAATTTTACTACTACAATTTTATTCACTATGGTTTCCCATGAAAAATATGCAGTCATTAATCGCTTTGCGCTTCCATCACTAACTGCAATCGACTGAAATGACTGGAATTAAATGCCTAGTTCCATTTAATTTTTCATCTACGTGTTCTGAACTGCTTTCATTCTGTGACGTCAATATACGTCTTTTTTTTTGATCCAGTGACTTATTGTAATTTTTTATGTTGCTTCGAATGTGAAACGATTCTTCTTTAATTGTATACGTACCTCTTAATTTGCTGTTAAACCAATTAAAATACTTTTATTATCCATTAATTAATAAAAATAATCTGTCAGGTTGACACAAAGGCCCCTGAATGAAGCACAGTTTACAATTAGTTTTAATCTCAAGGAAAGAAATGCCTTTTCATTTTACTTTGCCAACAGCATATTCTGGACAATGGGACACGTCTGGGTTATTACCGTCCCGCGAAACGTAAAAAAAGCTCCCCACCTCGCGGTCTCGATTTTGCAACACAGAAGAAAATGTCTGGACTGTCCTAAACTGTAGTAGCCTTCGTGTATGTTAAAACGTGCCGTTGCCGTAAGAGCTGCTAATTTTGTTTATTTCTCAGTTTCTCTTATTCTTCAGGCAGGACAAAATCGTGTTCGCGATTTAATAGTTGATTTTATTCTCTGTAACGTTGATCAATGCCAGTCTTAACGGGTAGGCGCAACAAGGTGGATTCGTTGGTTTCACAGCAGCAAAAAAACCGGAAACATAGCGAAAAAATATAGAAGTAATGAAGAAAGTATGGAAGACTGGAGAAAATAAGTTTTTATTTTGCATTTAATAATAAACGATTGGATGAAGAAATATCTGCATTCGATTATTTTTTATGTAAATATGAAGAAAAAATCATATAATTATGAATGGAAAAAAAATCTTCTTGCGTTTTATAGAAAATTGGACATGAATTCATAGAAAAATAATTTTTTAAATTTGTTGAAATAAGGCTTAAATCAAATACAATTATACTAAGGAGCTGCTCAACACATGAAACTGTCGATCAGAACTGTTCATCTTTTGGTCACTGTAATAAATCATCGGATACAAAAAAGGTAAATATTACGAAATATTTCCGATGCTCCACTCTTCATGATGTAAACAAATACCTACACACAACTTATTCCTGTTACGTACACTTGCTAGTCACTAAATATGAACGGTATATCCCAAATGCAACCCGGCAAACACCATGTTGCCCAACCTGGCACCTGAAATAACGTTGGATGTCAAAGAACGAAGTCGCTCGTCTTTTACCCTGTTTAATAAGTAATGCATTTTTACATTGGATATTCAGTATGCTTTTCGGAGATACAGGACACGTATTTCATTACGGAAATATCGGAAATTATGCATGATCGGAAGTAGATCTTAAAAGCCAATATAATCCTGGACAATGTTCAGAATATAAAGTCACCCAAAAATTTGAAACTACGAGTATACGAGTGTTTTACGATGTAGTACTTCATTTATTCTATTACGAAATACGATATATCAATTCATGCATGGAAATATAAATACTACTTGCAAAAATGCACCATTTGTCACGGAAAGCTAACTTCTTAACATCTTAATCGAAACAAATAACATGATACCATATTTCTCAGGATTCCACACGGGCGATTAAACAGCGACGTTTCGAATACTCTGTCGTCATCTTCCAGACGATCCGACAACTCTTTATGCAGCTACTACACCGGGAAAGCCCTCGATCTTTAACTGAGCCTTTGATTCAAGTAAAAACTTAACTGAAAATTTCAGAAACTAACACAGAATACCAGAAAACTATTTACACCGTAGAAGGTCTGAAAAACTTACAATAGCTCTGATACGTGAAAGATTTCAGTATCAATAATGAATGATTAATTAAACAACGAGTGCGAAATTTTTAGAAGTTCCGACTGATTAATAGTTTCTTCTGCTGATGTTTTAGTGTGTAATTTCAACCCCTTACAGCATGGGAAGTCAGCAGCACTGAGGGAGGGGGTAGTGGAGCGTTACATAAAATAAACGCGAACAACCGACATTGGTGTAAAATCCAGGGTTATAGATGTCACTGAGTTTAATTCTGACATTTACCATACTGGTCAAGATGTATTTCAGCCCCTTGGAGTGGGGGTGGAAGGGGGTGAAACAAAATTTCCGTTTACAATCTTAAATGCGTAGAGCAATTTCTACCAAACTTTATACACATGTTACTTACGATCAAGGAACAAACACTGAGGGCTTAAGACACACCTACCGCCTCTAGGAGTGAGGTGCAGGGAGTGGAATTTAAAAACATTCATAAACGGCCATTATAAGCGTCGAATAAAACGTTTCCGGGGTCGCTTAATTTGATAGTGTCGTTGTAGAATTTTTAAGTGTGTAATTTCAACTCCAAAAGACAATGGAGGGAAGCACTACTATGGTGCGGGTGCTGATGGAAGGGTTTTACATAAAATAAATAATGCAAAGAAGACCGATATTAATGTCGGTCTGGGGTTATGGGAGTCGCTGAGTTTAAATCTAGCATTATTCATGGAGGTTGATAAAATTTTATGTTCCTCTTCGTGTAGGTGGACGCGGTTGAGAAAAGGTTACCCGGAGTAGTGTTGACCCTCTTAAGTTACCGATTAAATTTTTTGATTTTCTTAGTGTACTATATTTTGGTCTCAATTTAGTTAATTGTTGTATTTCTTTACTCCTTAAAGGTAGTTTAAGACTTTATTAACTTAAAGAGGATATTTTACTGTTTTAATTGGTCGTGATTTTTAGACACTTTCATTATATATAGTAGGAGAGTTTCCGAATAACGTCAGTCATCGTCGAGGTTTACTTAGAGTTAGATGCCGAGGGGTTAGATCGGGGAGGGGAATGTAAATGGGTACGCGACTAGTAATTTGTATATTTGATAAAAAGTAATGTAGGCTACCTCGAATTGAACTTATCGCGATATCACAGGTGAATGAATATTTTGGGGCGAATATTATCTTTCATTGTCTACTTAAAAATGAACTTTCGATTAAATTTCAAATTAAAAAACAATTGTAATTGTAAAGTAGATGAAAGTGCTATTATAATTAGCATGGACAACAAAACGCACAATTTTCTAAATTCTTGCATAATCTGCAGTAGTTCGCAACTTGGAATTTAGAGAGTATAAAATTATTCAACTTAAGTCAATAAATTTATTATTAAAGTTTTTGTAATTATATAGTAATATTACAAGGATATACAAAATAAAAACAGCACAATGCAATAGAATATTTTCAACGTGGAATAAGGACCAAAACAGTTTGCATGTAATAATATACAATATCGCTGCGTGTAATATGAACTTCGTTCCGATTAAAATATTGGAAACGTTAAGCGATACTAATATTGTCCAGTATGATTAAAATTTCGTGTCATGAATAAAATCCTCAATTTGGTTATTTTAACACGGCAAATTTCCAGTCTCTGAAATATATAAATCCTGTCACTAGTTTCAAATACAGGGTCAATAAATCACGCGCTGAGATATATGATATTGCTCTATTAAAGCAACGAATGGAACACCGAGTCGACGAATTTTATAAATGAATTTAATACAGAATGATTTATTTGATCGGCTTTATCTAGGTATTAGATATTAAAGGAGTTAATACCAGTTTTCTACGACGGTATAAGCAAATATTTGACAATTTTTAATGTCCAAATTGAACATTACTTACACTGGCGTTTTATTATAAATCACTACTTTCCTACAAAGTATGATTTGAGCTACTTTTTTATTAGAGAGAAACAGTGTCAGATAACATTAAATATTTTAAGCATCATCATCTCAGTTCATTAGCGACCCTTTGTGGGTACCCATTTTGCCTCGTAGGGGAACTAATTGACGAGAGTTTCTCTCACGCACGCAAACATCCACGCCTCACCGGGATTTCGAACCCGGGCCCTCTGTGATGCGAGGCAGTCTACTAGAACACTGTCCACGTCAACATTTGACAGTTGCGGCCACGACACACGAATCTGCTGTCTCACAGAAAACTCATTTTGATAATATTGTTTAATGATTTCCAACCATTTCTTCACGATGATTTGTCAATCACTGTTTGAGGTTCTGATTCTCTTATTGGTAGACCTCACATATGTGACACCTCCGCATAAACATATACAACATTGGTTACATAATGGAACGAGACAGTTTTATGGCAGTACAGCATTTCGTTTCTTATCTGTCGTTTGTCATGAATGTTGTGGGACACTTTTCGGAGAAGAGAAGCGTGAATTTTCCCTGTCAACTGAGAGACATTTATCTTCATTGTTAGACTAACGGAACCAGTCTAGAGTTTATATTAAAAAAAGAAGACATTGGACATTCATGCGTTTTCTTGTTGTGATAAATAGTAATATTGAAGCAAAGATTTCGGGTGTACACAATATTATAACGACAAGATTAAAAACTCACTTATTACAACTTTTAATAATCTCCAAATACGATTCACCTTTCTCCATATCTTCTGTTCTCTTGATTTATATACAGGATGAAAGACCAATGAAAAGACACAGATGGTGGAGGATATCAAGTACCTTCATCCCCACCACGCTTATTTCCATGTGGACAGTAAATCACACCTAATATAACACCTTCATATCTCCATGGGCTAATACCGAAATAAAAAATATTATCACCGTACATGACAGTGAAATTTTTTCTAGTTGTCTGTTATATTTGAACGTGTGTACGTCGCATCTCGATCTTCTTTCGATTTTTACGTGAAAAAAAAAAATAATTTTTGTATCAAATTAATACGGTTGCCGATTCATCTTTCTCCAATCACGTCAGCGTTTTGGTCTGAGTCCTTGTGATGCAGAATGAGAGTCTCTGGCAGGTGATTTATTTGGACATGGGACACAACTGGGTCCGTATATTAGTACTACAAATACACCCCCACCCCCACGTAAACGTCGATACTAGTTGCGCATTTATTAGTTAATATAGCGTTACGACTGGAGTTGTGAATGGAACCGTAGCCTTTGTACTGGAACAAATACCCTCACGCACGGTTTAACTTTTCAAATGGAAAAAATACATATATTGGGGAAATTTTATTTTTTCGGGCACATTTGTACGAAACGTAGAAAACATTGATATTGATTTAATATTTTTCACTTTGATATTGACCATATTTTGGTATGTTTATTTATTAGACAAACATCTTCTCCCACAATATCGCAATGACGTTAGCAAATATAAGGAACGTAATTTCCTAATTTTATTCCTGTAACAAATTTTTCCTACACTTCCTGTTAAAACAAAAAGTTAAATGATGGGAGTGTTAAAAATACACGCTCCCATTATTGGTTGTCTGCTTTTGTTAAATCTCGTGGTCCTCTGAATGATCTGTAAACATTGTTAATTATTCCTCTGTTCATGCCGACATTTTTCAAAATAGAGAACTTGAAACAAACACTTGTCCCAGAAGTTGTCGCTTGGAATTTCAGGAGGAATGGGCAACGCTTGGGCCAGACGAAATTTTTTTAAACAGTTTACGCAATAAATACGGTAATGCACAAGAATAAGGCTTGTTATAAAACTATAACTTCGCTGAAAATAGAAAAAAATAGTGTTTTCCGAAGGGCGATAATGGAGGAAAAAATAATTATTTAGAGGCAGGAGTCGACACTACACAGGGGAGTTGGCATGTAGATACTAGAGAGAGAAATTTAGAACGCAAACATCCGTTGACGACACCAACATACTCAAGCCTCGCAGGAATCATCCTGACAGGACAAATTGGACTGAGTGACGCAGCCCAGAATCTTTGGGAACAACAAAAAATGCAAGAAATAATTATTTACCATTTACTACTAGAAATTTCGTTACAGAAGAATAAAAATTTGCGTTATTATATCATCACACGCACTAATTATTTGTGGTATTTAAGTCCAACTCTTCCAAATAATTTTCTTAGCTGACAACTAATATTGGTTCTAGTTTTATTTTGAGCCTCGTCGTCATTTATTTCTTTGTTTTCTCTGTAGCTTCATCAGCATTTCACAATAGTAAAAAACCAATTATTTAAACCTCAAATTATTACTCTTATAAGACCCCCATAAAAATGCTCAATGATGCTTTTCAGTTTTGAACCAGTATCAAAATATTCCTGAGGCTGACAATTTTTTTAATCTCTTTAATGACGGACAACGTATTTCTCTATAATCGTCGGCCCAACACAAACAGCAATTTAGAATACTTCTGAATATTTCATTCTCATCAGCGCTAACAATTTTACGTCGCATCACAAAGAATCTGATCTGAAATTTCTGTGTTAGCGTCATTATCGTATTTTGTGCAGGCGATGAGTATATCATAGTCCAAGTGCAAAAACCCACTGCTCACTTTATGATATTAGGCTTGGATTTTACGGTCTCCTGTAGTTGATTAAAAAAGACCACAGTGATTATATAAACATTTATATTGCTTTTGATTTTTGTTCGAAGTCACTTAAAGACGCTTGCTCTGCGATTCACTAATAGAAATTCGTTTAGAATGTTATTATAATAAATTTACTGAAAGCGTTTGCCCAAATAAAAATAATAGGCAGGAGCGTCCAAAGGCGGTTGAACTCAGGACAGAAGTTGAACGGACATACCTGGAGATATTTGCGGAAACCACGGAATCAAGTGATTGATCCACCATGCTGACCGGGTGAAATACCCAAAACGAAAGCAAGAAAAGATATCAGACGCGGGACAGAAATATATTATAAAATACCAAAAATAGAGAGTATTGGCCAGTTATCATGTATCATAGTAAATCTCAGACACAGGTCAAGAGGAAAACAGTTATCAGATAGATAAAGAACGAGTTTCATTGAACTCAAGGCTACATCACAGTAACGCAATGTCAGGGACAATACTAATGAAACCCCACGCATAATTTGCTCATTTTTCGGGTTTGAGTGAGTTTTAAAGTACATTCCGTCGTTTCATGTTTCTTAAAATTTGATCGATGTAGGTTATGAATTTATCTATATATTTAAAATTAAGTAGCGAGGAAAAACTAAACGGCTACGCTGTAAGGTTGTGACAATCACGATTTACAGTATAAAAAGATTTCATCGCTGTGATATATGGAGGGGTTTACGGTGTTTCTATAAGTTACGAAGGTAGAAGTGAGTTATAACAAAATTCCGCAAAATATCATTATACAATTAGAGATGGTAATATCAATTTGTAAAATGCGCTAATGGAATGATTGCTTATTCTGTGATGTAACCCTGAGATAAAGTTCTGATTGAACGAGCTCTTTCGACGTTATGTATATAGTATAGGAATGACGTGTAATTATGGACTCTAATCTTCCAGGGGTCGAGCACGATTACTGCTTCCTGAATCAGGTCACAGGTAAAGCCTTCCTGTTTCAGAGGATTTCTCCGATTGTCCGTAATATTATTGATCATTTCGAAGGGTGAGCCGCGACCTCGCGTGCTTCTAACTTTAGAAGCGCTGACTCAATGGACGTGGTCAGTTTATTGACCCACGATGCGCGGCTTTAATCAGCTCGCTTTGGCGCTTTAATCTAACACTTCGGACCGTTTAACTTAACAAAATGTTACATAAAGATAGCTCGAACACCTTGACTTTCACTTTCCTGACTAATCGCTAATATACCAGAGGGAAAATGATTCACCTTTTTCAGTCGAGTTAAAATGCTTAAACAAGACTGTCGAAGTAAGGTGTTCTTCAACTATGACACTTTCACCATACATCAATCAGTTCAGCTCTTTGCGGGATGAACATTGCGTTTCACTTCAGTTTACCGGCTAACAGAAATAATTTGTAGTATTATTTTTATGTGTTCAATGATACTCCGTAGAAGGCTATGTAATCAGTTACGACACTGACTTCATAAAACACATCTTACATCCATTTATAGTAGTAGAATTTTTATTATGCTACATTAATCGAGATATAAGTATAATATATTTAAGAATATATAAGACTTATTAGTCCTTATTTAAACATAATTTAGGTTAATTAAAATTAATATTATGTTCCGTAATTAACTGCCCATAGTGCTAATTACATTTCAACAATAACAAACCACTTTAAATACATTAATAGAATATGTTAACTACTCAAATTTGTCATATTATTATAGTATGTCTCTAAAACATAATGGTTATGTTAATTGTAATGAAATAATTGTACTTGAACATATTTTGGTTACAAACGTTTATACAATCATTGATTCTAATCATAAATATATTTAACTCAATTACTGTCCGGGTTGTAGGTCGGTACCGAATCGGAACACCGTGATATATAAAAAGTGATTTTAAAGAGGTCTCCTATGGTGAATCTGCACGATATTTCTACCTCGAAAGCATCGTTAGTCGAAAGCAGGAAGTGCGATTTGATAGAGTTCTTCATTCAGCTCACTAAGCTAAGGGACTACAACGTTCCCGAACGGAAACGTTTTTACTTGAGTTCACAAGAAAGTTGCATGAACTTGGCGATGGAGCACTTAAATGTATCTCACAACTCTTGAGACGTGCGAATATAATGGCATAAGAATTTCCAGTGTGAGCTAATATGAGACAAAAAATTATATACATAGTCTTGTTTTTATTTACATGAAAATAACCACATTTCATTCGCAATTATTATATGCATAAAATAAATAATTATGAGAGAGAGGTGATTATTTTCTTGTTAATAAAAAAACATGATTACAACACAGATTAATTAAAATAATAATAATGAACTGTAAGGTAAAACGTCTGAAGTAATGAAGATGCACAATTAACATTATCGCAGAGAAAATTAAAATTACAATGTATATTTAAATAATAAATATTTTTAATAGTCTTCATTTGGAACGCGAAATGAAATGAAAATCTTGAACTTCCTAACATAGATGTTCTACTGAAATTCTCCTCTGACCTTTTTGGAAGACAATGGAATATCCGAAAAATACTTATAACTGCGCTTTCAATACTCCTAAATACAGTGTTTAATAAATTATTTCTAATAATGCTTTCAAAAATGATATCCGTCATCCTTTGGTCTCTCCGTTTAATCTTAAATAATCTTCTGTATCCTCCAATTTCAAATCACTTGCTCCTCAGTTCTGTTTTTCCATGTATCTGTTCTGTTCTTCCATACTTTTTCATAAATCCGTGACTCGATTCTAATTTAATTTTGTGAGTTAATATTTCATGGCAAACAACAAAGATTTCACTTCCTGCACCACATTGTACCTATTCCTTAATAATAAAACTATTATAGCACGTTCACGTTCAAATTTTTCCGCACGTTCATCTCTGACAGACGATATCATGTTTTAAGCACTGACTTGTAGAAAACGAAATAAAATTCTATCTTCGGTTAAGGTAACAAAGATTCTGAACGGTTTTTCCATTTAATTATTTTTAATGAGCGCCTGGTTTGACCTACATATGTGGCTTCACAATCGATACACATTATTTTGTAAATTAGATCGTGCTTATCTAAATTGTCAATTTTATCCTTAATATTATTCACCATGTTTAAATATTTATAAGACATAAAAATAATTCTGACACGATACTTTTCGATTAGACTGTTAGAAAAGCCGCTTCATTTAAATTATTCCAATTCCTTGGAAATAGTTTCAGTTATCGGTGAGACAGTGTTTTCACCTCTTAAATAAATAATTTTCGTTTTTACACTATTTATTTATAAACCTAAGTTTCATGACGAACTTCAGAGTCTTCGACATTTTCTGAAATGTCCCCTGCAAATCTCTTACATGGTGTAAATAACAAAACAATATTTTCTAGAACAAAACATTCTCGGGTCTGCATCCGGGATAATTATTTTTGTTATACGACGTTTACATGTGTTGCTTGTGATACAGTTAAATATTATTTGCGGTTCCAGACTTTTAACCGCACTCCACCTGACGGCATGGCAGATCACGCCATGGAAACTTTGTGAGTATTAATATATATTTAACCCGGTTGGGAACCCGAGAATCTTTTATTCATAACTGCGCCGGGAAAGTCCTCGCTATCTGATAACATTTCCTCTCTTTTATGTTAGTGGAACTGATATATATTTTCCTCCTAATTGAACTTGCATGTCAATTGTGTCAATGACTGTCACCGCCACGTTTTATCCTGAAGATGACAGCCGTCGAAACGGTGTGCGAGTTTTAAGAGTATTCTCGGCTGAGGCTAGAATTCCGGGAAAATCTTTTCCTCTTTAATTGGAATTTTGATTTGTATCGTAGTAAAAATTATTATGTTGCAAAATACGGCTATGCGTGAGCACAGTCGACGTCCGTCCTAGTACCAGGTGACAAGCTTGCTTATGTTTCAAAACGAACGATTACTTTGGAGGTCAAAATTATATAGTCTTAGTAGTTATTATGTACTTATATTACAGAAAAATTCTCTTCATTATTTTCTACTATTTCTAATCAAATATTGATTAAAGTTATTGACATTAAATTAAAACTCCGTAGATATTTAAACTCTACACACAAATTTGTTATGTATTATTAATAAATAGTGTGTTATTTTCTGTGGAACAAATTTCGTAAAACAACGATATAGAGTGATTAATCGCTGGTTTATTTAAAATCTTTCATTTATAAGACCACCGCATTTGAAAAATCGCCAAATAGCACCAAAATCAATTTCTTTCACATTCTGTATTCGTGATTAATTTTGAAACTCTAGTACAGTCGGGTACCTTATAGTATAATTATCGACAATCGTAATTTGATTCGCAGACGACTGGAAATAGCAAGAAATATATTTTGCAATTGAAAAATATTTAAACTCTACACACAAATTTGTTATGTATTATTAATAAATAGTGTGTCATTTTCTGTGCAACAAATTTCGTAAAATAACGATATAGAGTGGTTAATCGCTTGTTTATTTAAAATCTTTCATTTATAAGACCACCGCGTTTGAAAAATCGCCAAATAGCACCAAAATCAATTTCTTTCACATTCTGTATTCGTGATTAATTTTGAAACTCTAGTACAGTCGGGTACCTTATAGTATAATTATCGACAATCGTAATTTGATTCGCAGACGACTGGAAATAGCATGAAATATATTTTGCAATTGGAAAATGAAAATTAATTCCAGTAAACGCGTTTAGAGAAGAGGAGCTGATTTAGTTGTCAGTAAAGTAGCTAGGCCTAGCATGGCAGAGACCACGAGGCTAGGAAATTACGGAAATTGTTTCGTTTTATTGCACACAGAAAATATCAGACGGAATCTGTGGAAAGGGATTCTGCAGACGTGATACAAAAGTTCAAGGACAATACATGCACAATTATAAATTTACAGTTGGAAGGAGTTAAGTGCGAGTAGCTCAGTAGAGAACATAAATAAGTTCAGAGAAAGAATATGATGTAATTTTAGTCTGCAAAACGGACTGCACAGCTTGAAAAATTTTCTCTCAAACGTCGCAATTTTTTCATGAAGCTAAAAAAGTGGAAGATCTAATAACAATGCTTGAATTGCGGTGGAAATGATAAGCGCTGTGTTATATATATTTTCTCCATTGCAGCAAATATTTAACTAAACTTTCAGTTTCGTTTTCCCGCCTTATTATTTGATTTTAAAAAAGATCCGTTTCGTTTATGTATTTCCTAATTGCCAGAAAGTTGATGTCAAACGTAGGAAATTAATATTCATTCAGTTCTGAAGTGAATGTGTTTCTAGTCTCCACGGCAAGGGTAATGATGTTCTTTCGGCGATGTTTTGTGAATTTTAAATGTTGCTAGGTGTTTGCTTAATGCGCGGACGTAATGAAATTTCTAGTAGTGAAGAGCTGGAGACGCTAGGAGGCGAAGCAGCACAAGTGAGAGATGACGTCATGGGTTCGTATCGAGCGGACAGCCCCGCTCAAAGGCCGCACCAAAACATTCCATATTTCCCTTTTAATACCCGCCTTCGTTCATTACCCTTCCCTCTACACAAAATATATACATACATGTGGAAAATCTTATTGCGAAAGTTGTGTAAACTGAATGCTAGCTTTAGTGCTAATACATTTTCACTGAGCTCACGAAAGTGATAGTCCTGATCTCAGCTGAAGGTAGTAAAATTGTCGTAAAAGGCCGGAGAATGCTTCTTTCCTGGATCTACGGGTAAATGGCGAACTAAACTGTACTCGTGGAACTATATTCAGCTTGTTATCTAAGATGATTAACTCGGAGTCTTAACGAAACCGCACCTTTACTGCTTTAATTCGCCCATTTTCCTCAGTTTATATTTTACAACATTATCATTTTTATTAACTGTTTTCGTGATTCTAAACTAGTTAGTCTGCAATTGCGTGTCTATTAAAAATAATAATCTCTATTTAAACTTCATAAAATATTTTAACTGCCTAATGTTCACTTAAATAGACACAGAATAGAGCTAATGTCCAACATCTGCCACATTTAGCTCTATGACAAGACAATTCAAAACTCGGTAACAACTTTTCTCAATTGTCTCCCTGACATTTAACAATATGGCCAACAACGCAATAAAAGAACCGCATTACGCATTACACAGACCTCATGTACTCTGCGTTTATGTGCTTGAATCTCGCGTTGTGCAGCCCAGACGAAGATAATACTTTCTTAAAGTGATGTTCGTTCTACGTGATGTGGATCTGGCACAGGAGAAACGTTTATACTTTTTTGCATTCATGTAAATCATCTGTATTCTCCGGACAATTCACTCGGGGTTTAGGAGGTAAACGTAAATTCAGGGCCGCTACACTACAATCTTACACGATTTATTTCTTCGGTAAACTGCTACTTGGTTTCAACAAGATGGCGCCATATGCCACACGTACAATTAATCTTCGGCTGTCGTAACGAAAATGTTTGCAGGAAAACTCATTTCACGCCGAGGAGATATTCCATTGCCTCTCTGGAATCCTCACTTGGCTCCTTCTGACTTTTTTCTCTGGGGACACTGAAAACGTCAACAAACCAGCCACGACAGACCAATTGAAAAAAAGAGTATTCGAGAATAAATGGTTACTTCTCCACAGGACTTATCTCGACAGTCAACTCCACTGCGTAGGTGCACACCAGTATGATCAAATACTTCCTCGAATGTTTAATATAAATACCACGAAATTCCACAACGTTTAAACCATCCTTTCATTAATTACTTCAAAACCGATTACACGGTACGCACAATCATATTTTCCTGTTATATAATCGAACTATGAGATTGTTTCTGGGCGTTATTATCAATGGTAAAATTAATTAATGCTCTGCCAATTATGACATATTTTGAGTTCCACTGCTGTAATTTAATTTGAACTCAACTCCCTCGCACCCTCCCCCATCCCCCACCCTTTCGGTATAGCGCGTGCAGCGGTAGACAATGTATTGTGACATTGACATCGCTGAGAGCTGACAACAACTGCCTGCCCAGGGATAGTGAAACCTCAAATCAGGACGACGATAATGGATTCGAACCAAAATCCTTCCCCCAAGCCACCAAGCCTAATCGTTGACGTTCATTGGGAAACGAACTAATTATCGACATTAATATTTTGGTTTGTATTAAATTAATTTACTATGCTAGCCGCTTAGTTACAAAAATAACGTGCAACAAATGCGAGAGTTTAAGCCAGGGAATTTTGCAATCGGTAACTTGTTTGCGTCACTGTAACGTCGTCGTTAATTCCGGCTATAATTGAAAAATTAACATTTTGTGAGATTGTATTCAAATTACCGGTAGGAAATAAAACATTCAAATAAGTGTACGACTTACAAATCGAAAACCATCCAAATTGAGTAACTTAAATTTCTCCAAAATTTATTCACGTATTTACAATTTTATTTAACTTCTGATTGAAATATTTGTTATACATTGAGCTTTTTCTATACTCTGTTACGTTTATTATTATAGACGTTACAAGTAAAGCTATGGCCTGCTTGAAATCCAGAAAGAAGAATAAATTTAAAAATTCCAAATAATTTTATGATTAATTAATTAATAGCCAATGATTTGACCTGTATTGTGAAGTTTCTTACACGCGTTTCAGTCACATTATATTTTCACCCTGACCTCGCATTACTTAACCGACACAATGTCTGAAATTATTAATAGAAGAGCGAGGATTCGGGTGGGTGTTATTTTAAGCTCTCGAAAGTCGTAAATAGTTCAGCATTGTGCGCGACTGGGACGTTCCACAAGATTCATTCCTCGTGCGATCTGGACCATCAGGAAGCTTTCTGATAAATAGATAGCCGATGTATAGGATACATTCGAAACAATCATCATTACTTCTCAGAACTTCACTTCACTGGAATGCAGTAATTAAACTAAATCCCAAAACCCAGTATACTTATTAAAAATATGTCGATGTAAGACAGAATGGACTTACACGTGTCAGTTATGAATAAAACATTCTCGTGTTTCCCACCCTTTTAAATGTTTTTTAAAACACGTTTCCGTGGCCGTTGATAATTATTGGACTGTTTATTTAGTAGGAATAAAACCCTTTTTACTCAGTCTGCAGTTATATTATTTTCTTCCATTACGTGTGTCATATTCATTCTGCAATTTTCAATCATTGATGAACTGACTAGTGTAATACAATAGATATTATGGTCCAGTCAACAAATACGTGAAATGTCCAAATGTTTTTTTTGCAAAATTAATTTATACGTTTCAAACACAGAACACGAAAATTTACAAAATCTTTATGTATTACAGATGCCTTTACAGGCAATTGTACATACGTATGCGAAATACTAGTATACTATATTGACTTGAAGGCATTATACAGCTTGTCGATCTTAATCGAAAATAGGTCGATACGTAAGTAACCAACGATACACGAGATACTGAGAATCTATATAATAAAAAGGATGTATATTTGTATGTATGTATGTATGTATTTACGTTAATTTCTATACAAATTTAAAAGCGTGGATAGATTGCAACAAAAATTGGTACACAAATTCTTCAAAAAACGAGAAACGGTACTGTGAGGGTGAGAAACGCCTAGCATACATGTGGAAAGAATTATAATTAAAAACCGTGATCATTAAATATTAAATTACTGCGCGCCAAGAGACAATGACGTCACGCGAGAGAAAGACGTTACTACGCAACGAACAAAGGAAATATCTCCTTTATTAGGAATGAAATAAAGCAGAAATATTTTTTTTAAATAAAAAGTATAATTTTATACAGAAATATTCCATCGAATGATAATAAAGAAGAATACGAATTACTTTACCATCCTTGGGGAAAATGTAAGTTAATTTTCGCGTGTAATATTTCGTAATGTATGAAGACTGAGTGACGATTATATCCTGAAATACTAAAGGAATATATTTAAGTATTCAATTAAATACTTTTTCGAGTTTATATAAATAAGTACACGAGCAACGCCGGGCACCTAGCTAGTTAACAATAAAATTTTGTCAATCTATTTATTATAGCAGCATAGTACGTTTCTATTTATTTTATTAATTATCTTTTACAAACCTGAGTTTTGTTCTAAGTATATTTCTATGGATGATTTTTGTTTCTTCGCTTACATTAGATACGTGACGCTTAAGGTATCACGGTCAACCCTTGTTGGGGATTAGTAAAATATATCGACAAGCAAATTTCGTTCGAAAATTTAAATTTTGGTTATGTCTGATTGAGCCGCATTAATAAACCGCAAGTAAATGTAGAAGTAAATGATTTGTCTTGAAGGGTAAGAGGAAATAGTTCAATCCGTGCCTCATGGAAGATGTTTCCAGGTGACCAGAAAGATTCGCTCGCTACTAGTAGAGGTTACAGTGATGAAACTACACTCAAGAAAGCCATTAGTGTGGTTCTGCGAAATTTTACGTTTCTCCGGCGAGCCTTTGATCGATGCGATGGCGATGCATTATTCTGCCCCACGTACGCGTGAGAGGGCTTATATCAACAACGTGAATAGTTTATGCAACCGAGTTCTCCATGTCACTTGCTATGGCTGAAACTAAGTCTAACTTAAGCATTCCACGTCGAGCGAGTGCTTAATTGTCTTTGGAGACGGATGATGGTGCATTAATCGTCCTCTGGATTACTGGATTACGGTTCTCATGGGCGTTACTGTTCCATTCGGTGACTTTGCTATTGATTTATGGTTAATAAGACTGTTTGTAAATAAAGTTTAATAGTTAAGCTGTATTTATATCAGTCACGTGATTTATCTGGCGTTCATATTATGCCTGACGAAACCGAAGTGAGTAGAGACGGAAAAAGAGTGATGAAAGTGAGAGAGAAGTGGCTATTTTAAATTTAAAAGTCAGTTCAAAAATATATTTATCGTCGCTTTCTACAAACGATACTATCTACTTTCCTTTAATTGTATACATCCAGTATCGCTCTTGGCAGTTCAGCTCTGTGCTTGTGTCCGGATTGGCGCTAAAAAATATTGAACTCTGATTTGTCAGAGAAACGGAAGGGACGACGTAATAGTCGAGAATCTTCTAAATACACTTTCAGCGCAATTGAAGGGTGGATTAAAGTTTATTAATACACATTCCCAGTATCTTTCCCGGCTTATACAATTCTAAATTATTAAATAATATTTTTTTAATTATATCAATAATATCGTAAAATAATAACTGGAGTTTTTTTTCCTGGTTGGCTGAATCAAAATGAAACAGGAATATTTACAGGTTAAAATCTCACCTGGAACTGAAAAGAGAATCATCTCAATGCGAAATGATTACAATAGTTTTGAATTGATATCGTTTAATCTAGGCTGTTATATTAATTTATTTACTTATATATAATAATAACTATTATTTTCTCGAATATAATTTCTGTAGAAAATATTGTACACGATAAATAAATATTTTCAGGGTTAATTAGAATGCTAATATTTCTACCTATGTGGTTTCTTTATAGTTTCAACCCCGTTTCGGCTTGGCAGGGGACCACGATTAGGGGTTCGGGTAAAGGGGCGTTACATACAAATATTGCAAAAACAGCCAAGATTCGAGATAAATTTAATTATTACATTAAACTTTTTTTTAACCCTCAGTAGCGGGGGTGGACGGAGATAGAATTTTTTTATACGGCCGATATATTCGTTGTAAGAAACTTTTTCGGGGTCAATGAGTTCAACCCATTTCGGCATGGAAGGTGAGCACATTTAGGGATACGGGTTGAGGTGCGGTACATAAAAATAACGCAACCAAAACTAGAGTCAAAACGTATATACGACAACCCGGTCAACGCCGGGCACCCAGCTAGTATCTAATATCCACTTCAACGGCTACAATGACATTGAATAATGGAGAAAGATTAGCGCTTGATAATTACTTTTTGTAATAATATCTTCATTCAGGATGAATTTTTATATTAATGTGATTGATAGTGTCAATATCTTCAATTAGTATGTTACAAAAAAATATTTAATATGGTAGAAATGATTTTTGAAAAAATAAAAATAATTTTGCATTGAAGCCATGGAATACAATAAATCAAGGTGATTGAAAAAATTTTGATTACCAAATGTAACTATTATGGTGCCATCTTTTTCAACTATTATTATGTTCACCTGAAAAAGTCCCAAATTAGTGACGAAACGTAATGTTTTTCTGTTCTTGATTTGTATTGACTTCAATTTCAATGTTGTCGTTGAAGTGGCTATTTGGTAATAAACTTGTTGTGACGTAGAGGTCATTATATGTTTTTATCTTGTCATTCTACGTCAGATAAAATATCAATTTTGAAAGTTTACGTTATTTCCAGTTATTTGACTAGTGGGCAGCGCAGTGACGTCATCAGTGCCACTGCGAATACTCGTCACGTTTAGTTGGCTAAGAAGTGACGTCATCCGTGTCACTGCGTAAATGTCTAGTCGAGTGGTGACGTCAAGTTAGCAATTTCAATTGCCCCGACCTTCCACACTTATTGCGAGCTGGCAATAATTTGTTTCTACTCAACTTATTTTGAATTGGTTTACTTCCGAAATTTTTTTATGTACATTTAGTTAAAAACCAATCCTAATTATCCTTCCCTCCAATTTCTTCTGCTATGTTAAAGAAAAGTATCCTGACATCATTAATAAATTTTAAGGAATTTCTTAGTAAAATGAAGCGGGACATTGTACGGTTGATCCCTCTGGGAGGTGGCTTTTCGTACGTAAAGATCACACTCACACACACACACACACACACTGTCGCACTCGGGATTCACGGCGTCTACCCTCGAAAGAAAAAGTGACTTGCATGATAAAATACATGGGATTCAAGGAGCAGTGGTTTCGATGCTAATAAGTCAAACGAATCTGTCCTTACATCTGCAGGCTTTACATTTATAATGGACTGCGCACGTAAAAGTGGAATCTTAAATAAGATCCTAGAAAATTGCTTAGTAATGTGAAAATTACCTCAGGAGCATTCACTTTGATGGTCTGACGAAGAAACGTAACTCAATCGTTCCTATTAACATTATTCAGAGTTAAAGAATTAATTTTCGTCTAATTTTATTAATAATATAAATTAATTAAATTGGTGACATTTATTTACAGACACATTAAAATATTTTATTCAATATAACGACGACGTATCAGTACTTTTTTGTACTTTAATCAGGTTATTATGTCTCTACAGTAACAAAAACTTTTTTGTTATACACGATGGAAAGAATTTAGGATTTAATTTAAATATTTTATTCAATTTTGAAATGATTTTAAATTTTGAAAATTTATTATTTTATTTTTAATATTATATTGTTTTACATTTTAAGTTAGAAGAATGTTGTAAATTTGTGATTTAAAATATTGTTTGTTATTTTCATCATGTATAACAAAAAAGTTTTTGTTACCGTAGAATAAAGTTAAAACCTAATAAAATTACAACAATGTACTGAAACGTCATTTTTGTATTGAATAAAATATTTTAAAATATTGTTTGTTATTTTCATCATGTATAACAAAAAAGTTTTTGTTACCGTAGAATAAAGTTAAAACCTAATAAAATTACAACAATGTACTGAAACGTCATTTTTGTATTGAATAAAATATTTTAAAATGTCTGTAAATAAAGGTCGTTAATTTAATTTAAGTTTACGAATTTTTCTAGGGTCTTAGACGTAATTAAAAGCGTGAATATAGATAAAACTGTTTGTGATGTCGAATTTGTAGTCTTGAGAGGAATTATTTGAGGATACAGAGTGTATGTTGTTGGACCCAGGAGCCAACAATAGTACTTATAATAAGCGTTGTGAGCCATCGTAAAAAGGATTACATGTAAATTTTTTGTAAGAAGAAACTTGCTACTTGAGATTAATTTCGTTATCGTGGATATCGCCGTGAAATTGCGACTAAGCGCCGCTGCAACTCATTACGGAAATGCCACGCGCTGTAGTCTCAAAGCTTGCGTTGGAATACACAATATTAAGCTCGCATCTTGGGTTCTTATTGCTACTTCCAGAGTGACGACGAGATGACGTAAGGACATAAAAATTCCGAGCATCGTAAATTTACAGCTGCCGTACAAGACATCGCCGCGTGCTTCAATGTAGTCGTGTAGAGGGAAAAGTGCGCCAGCCGACCCGGAAAAAAAAACATTTAAATACTTGATTTAACATAAATGAATTCGCCTAAATATTAAATAAAAACTACGACAAATCATCTCTTTATTAAATTTGATAACAAGAGTTAGCAGGTTTGATGAGCCTGTGTAACACAAATTTAAATAAAACGCTACTCAAATTAAAAATAGTTTATTTACGAAAACATATGATCATATTTGGATATAAAAGGCAGAAAGCGAGGCTGTATAGTTGAGAAAGGGAAAAGCTCAGAACATCAGTTTCTCAACATTTACTCTTATAGTCTCCCTCCACAAGAAGAGGAAATGCCCCAATCCAAGGAGAGCGGGGGTTCACCATTTACCGTCGGCTCTTGTCATCTAGTCTACCAAACGGTAGCTCGTGAAAGGTTCCTAGACAAAAGACACAAGAAGGAATTCCCCGTTCTGTTCAGTTATCATAGTTATTAATTTTGTTTTTAGTCTGTATCAAGGTGTGTATTGTAACACTTGGCGCCGTGAGAGACACTGAATTGCAGGGAAGGGAATTAGTGGACAAAATATCATTTTCAGTTAGATTGGATCTTTGGGAGACAAACTTTAGAAATGGAGACGTCACACAGTTTCCTGGCTTGAAGAAGCAAGTATGAAAAACACAGATGTGCTCAACCTTATTTGTCCAGAAAGGTGCTAGAAGTTGTATCCAATTTAACAGAGAAATCTCAGTACTTCAAAAAAACTGCACTCCTCACACAATGCAGAAGAATTTCCCGCCTACATGATTGAAAATTATAACTTAAACTTGAATTAATATACCTTCAAAATGATTTGATTCTAAAATCAATTCGAACGGACCAAAAACTGGCCACCCCTTCCAATAAAAATATTCAGCGTTCCTCCATGTGGCACTGAAGAGTGAAGACTGTGATCACAGTTAACCTGATGACGATGGCGGAGAACGCTGCCGTCGAAACGTTGTTATTGAACAAACAATTGGCCCGGGTTGAGACCCGATAATTTGATGTAGAACAGATTCACCGGGAAAGCCGTCGCTCTCTAAGTGCAGACTTTGTTCAAATCAAAGGTGCGAATGTGCATTTCCCAATATGAATTTCTTTATACCCAAAAACAGAAGCATAATGACTGACAATCGCCTCGATAATTGCGTCCGAATGGCAGTGACCAACTACTCAAAACAAAATGACCGACTCGTTGCAGAAACGATAAGTGATGCTTGTAATTGAATTAATTTTTTTCTAATTCTGTTGTGAATTTAATTTTGAAATTTCTAGAATTAAAAGTGATAAATATGATGCAAGAATAGACAGAATAAATTTAAATGGAGATGGTTGGTGATAGAGATTACAAAATAAAAATCTCAAATCTTGAGATGGTCGCTCGCCAAGCAGTTTCGAAATGCGAAAGTTGGCCGAACTAAATTAACTGTAACTGTATTGAAGCGACCACGCGTGAATGGTGATATCGGTCGTTTACGGTTAGCACCAAGCTGTAGACAAAACACATGGCCAATTAAACCTGAAACGCATCATGTAGTATACTAGCAACTACACGGACGCGCTGCAGTCGTAGACTCTGTCGTACATCGTTCGTAATGTAATAATCAATTAATTTTATGTACTGTGAAAGTACGGTGCTTCGAGTCCCGATTTGCACCATCATCGTGTTAACAGAGATGCTCTTATACTTACATAATGTCACAACATTCAATAAAGGTTCATAGTACATTAATTTATTCTAATAATTAACAAAGTTTCAAAAAATTGTATAAGACGTTGACGATTTAATGTATATTTTTAATGATCATTGCTGATAATGATAATTGCTAAGCGTTGATATTAATTTATCTAAGGTGAATTTTTAGTTTCAAATATCAGCGGCAAACTTAAAAACAAATATAATAAAGGTTACTCGTCTGAAATTGAGCAACAGGAAAATTGCTAGTGGAGAATATTCGATACAGTTAGAAAAGCAGGAACAGAGCTGGCCAAAATATTCCGTATGTAAATATTGGCGAACTTTAGTAACACTTTGCATCTGTCACTTACGAATCCTCACATCTTCACCGCCACTTTGTGACCTTCTCTTTTTTTGTCTGCCTTAATTCCCTCCATTGGTGTGGTTCAAATTTTCGTCCTCTCTCGAAGGTTCTCTCCTATCATTTCCCTCACACACCCTCGGACAAAGAAGGTCAATGTCCTTGCGAAAAACGATTCTCATGTCAATTTTGCTGACGGTCATTTTCTGCAATATGTGATATTTCTGTGTCCGCTAACAAACAAATTGAGTACTTTATATTTTATCGCTCAAATTTGTTCACTAAAATGCTTTATAATGAGGTAAAGCAGAAAGTGTCTCGTCCTGCATTTTAGGTGGCATTATTGGATTACGCCGATATAAATTATGCTTTAAATGATCAAAAAAAAATTTTTTTAACATGCTAAAGCGAACATATACGAGTACTGTACAAAAAGTATAAAACTCTTGGTTACATAAACAAATTCGTAAACGTACGGTTACTGGAATCTCGTACAAAGCGTAGCTCTTGCAACTGAACAATACAATTACATCTATAAAATTTTTAATTAGCTCACGGTCCCGTAATTTGTTTTAGTATTTCAGAAGTGTGCAACAAGAGTAATTGATTGGGATTCTTAATTGGGGCGGCGCCGAATAAGCGGCGGGCTCGGAGATCAGCTGGAGCCCCATAGATTTCAAAATTAGGTCAAGCCTCACGAGATGGACTCTGGGTCGATATCTCAAGTGTTGATGTGCCAAGTTCTGGGTTCATACCCACCAATTTTCAGGCCTCAAAGATTCTGTAATTTAAATAATTCCTCCGGCTAGTCCACGTGACTGAATAACAGATACGTCAAAGGCCTGACGTTTTCCACGAAATCTATAAAAATATATACTATAATCATTGCCGGTTTTCACAAAGAGGCTAGTTTTATTGTCACAGATAAGGGGCAGTTGCCAGAGTATTTAAATATTTTTATAAAAAGAACATTAGATGTCCGTATCATAACACTAGTAATACTAAAAAAAATTTATTGAGCATCTGAATCTAAGAACTCGATGTTTGATAGAGGGTTAATATTATATAATGAGTCGCATGTAGCAGTAAAGAATAAAAATAGTTTAAATGTATTTTTTTTAAAAATTATTGTAAGATATAAAAAATAGTTGTATTGTAGCATACGTAATTAGCTTTAAGCTAAATTGTCCAAATAAATAAATAAATCGATCCTCATAAACAGAAATTTGACTTCATTACACTCACATATTCTAACTACAAACTTATTAAGGTATGTAGATCAAAGAACTCACGAGTTGGAGCCGCGGGATTCGAATCTCTTCCCTTTCACACGTTTCCCAAAATCTTTTATGAAGTCCTAATAGCACTTCAAGCATGGAACCGACATCCATTTTTTTTCTCTATCAGCCCTCTTTACTTGAAATCGGAAACTTCAATACATACATACCCGAATATACAGGGTGTCCATTGCAAACCTCCCACATTTCAAAGGCCAAGGGGGAAAAAAACTACAGTAGAGATGATAATGAAATTGCACCATATGCAAGAGCATTTCAAACAATCTTGTATGTATGTTCCGCATACAAATCTACACCCGTGGAGCATATTTCACCAAGTTTCGAACAGGTATTCTTTGCGACCAGGAAACAAACCTTGTGGAGGTGAGACACGTCTACCAACCCCAGCACGTCGGAATTTTCGAACATGCTAAAATGGCCGATAATTGAGTTGGATAAATAATTTTCGGTTTCAAAGAGATTGATAGTGGGCGTTACAGGAAAATAACGCGAATCCATCGAGGTTGGAGTCAAATCCACGGTTACGGATGTCGCCGAGTAAAGACATTTAACATTAGTTTGTGAACCAACTGTATGAACTGACATTCGTAATTATTCCCAGTTAACTACTTCCAAAACGTTTGCGTAATATATATAAAACATGCGATGAAAGAACACTGCTAATCCATATTTGACAAATCATCGTCAAGGACGCACGATTCAACAACGGATGTAAATGATAAAAAAAAATTTGCTTATTCGATGTGACAGACGTTTCTTGCGTTCTGGCCACAACTGGCAAATGTTGACGTGAACAATGTTTCCTTTCCACAGAAAGGTGCCACGCAAAAGAAAATTCCTGGAGGTCCACGTAATGGTGACGTGACGGCCCGCCCAGGTAGAACGATCTCACTCCTTTGGACTTGATCCTGTGTGGTTACGTGAAATCGCAGCTAACGAGAATATGTCGCGAACGATCTGTTACCTTCACATGCACTATTTACAATTTACAACGCGATATGTGTGGCGTGACAAGACACCGAGGTCTCAAGAATCCGCTCTACTAGAGAAAGCAGAGAGCATTTGATTATGTTATTTTCGAAACACAAATGCCGAATATTGCGTTTTAATATGTAATCAAAAATATTGATTGTAACGTGTTGTTTTTATTGCTCCGACACTAATTGACAGACCACATTGCAACATGATACTTTTTACTAACATTATATCCCTTAAAATGAATTTTCAAGTTGTGACTTGTGTCAGGGTCTGCCATGAACTGTAAATTTATTCACATATCTATTGCTACCTAAAATATATCTCATTGCTCTATTAATAATTTTTGTATATTATCATGAATACTTTCTATCATTACATACAATATAGTGCTACAGTACTGAACATGTGGCATTACTTAAGTTTTATACACTAATTCTTTGGCTTTTCTGGACAACACAGATCTTACTCTCCCTAGGAGACCTACTTTCTTGGCTAATTTCTCAATAATTAATTCAGCAAGCTCAATCCATTGTAACTTATTGTCTATCATAATCCCAAGATACTTGCAGCAATTTACACATTCTATCAGACTGTTTATATATACATTAAATTGTCCCACATTAACATCAGTTCTATTACTAACATAATTGTCCTATTTACATTTTAAAATAACATATTTACCTTTAATCATTCCGATTCATTTAACAATTCATTGTTCAAACAATTTAAAACAGAACTTAGATGACATTCAGATAAATATAGTGAAGTGTCACCAGAAAAAGATGTATACTACAGCAGTTTACGTCCCTCAGATCATTTATGTACAATATTAAACTAAAGAAACTTGGTACCTTCGGCCACACCAAACGTTATATAGTCTTGTCAGAACAACTTTCAAGTTGTGTTCCCTGTTTAAAATAATCTTGTAACCAGCGTATCTTACCTCTAATTCTATACTTTTGTAGCTTACATATCAATCCATCTCTGCCTATAGTTTCAAATGCTTTTTTAAGTTACATTTTTCACATCGCTCTCTCTCTCATCCATTATTCTACCACAAACTGAAAGGCAGATTGAGTAGAATGTTTTTCTCTAAAATATGACTGACAATTGCTTAAGCTATTATCAACAACTAGCTTCTTAATTTCAGAGGACAAAATGAACTCCATGCCTTTTCCTAACACCAGTAACAATTGCACACATTGCAATTGCAATGGTTTATACTGTTTGGAACCTTTTTGATAGGAACAACATATTAAACCTTTAACAAATCTGGAAACTTTTCACATTCACCACTATAGGCTACAACCTTTTTAATCCCTGGGTAGACAACAGTCCCTCACATGCAGACTTTTATAAACTTTCTTCCTACATCTAAAACACCCATTTCACTGATGGCAGTTTCACTATATCTAGTCCTGAAATCTGTTGAACACACTGGAACCGGCCTAAGAAACTCTTCCACATGTCTTGATAATGTGTGTGTGTCATATCAGCAGGATCATTCACAATTGAAATCAGGCTTTTCAATGACTTCCACATTTGGCTGGGGTCATCCACATTTCTGTTAATGATCTGTTCGGCATTCTTCCTTTTTCGACTTCTAATTACATTGACACATTATGCATGCCCTCTTGTAATTGTCCAGGGCTGTACAGCTGAAAGAGTGGAGTGGACATGCAAATATGTATTTTCACTATTGCCAATCGGTGATTATGCGTCTAGTGTAGTCTGCCATGACAAAATAATTTTCTTTGCTTGATAATATGAAGCAACAGTGTTCACCACAGAAATTTAAAACAACTAACAGCCAAATCATGTGTAAATTATTGAAGTCACATTACATCGACATCATTTATAAAGCTGGATACTTTCATGTTCACGACGACGGCGATATGAAGTGAAAGTGATAAGGTAGCTGACAGATTTAAGGTTAGGAAAGGAATGCCACATTTCAAACAGTAAAAAAATATTGTTCATGTTCAGACTTAAAGGGATCATGAATTGGAACTTGAGCATTCCTTATTGAAATAAACCTACTAAATTCAGACTATTCCAGAGTATTTTGCAATACAATAATAATATTTTGTATCTCAACATTTTCTTGACAAGACATATGTTTGAAATTCATGTTTTTATTTTAGATACAAGACTTTTCAAATTATAATTTGCAACGGTCCTCAAGTCACAATCTTTTTTCAAAGGAATCTGGAAGTGGTCTGGCCAAGTATAAAGATTCTCCCCTTTTTCAGTTTTGTATGTGTAAGAATAAAACAGTCATGACAACTGCCACAGCTAACTTAATATATTACACTATTTAACTGATGTACAGCCCACAGTAAATTTCTGAAACTACTAAGTTACCTACAATAAATTTGACAAATAACAATTTTAAATTTGGAACTTTGGTTATGTTCCTTAAATGTTTTTCTACTTTCCTGGTTTTAACAGAGTTATTTGCAAACAATTTAGCAATCTATTTCACTATATATTAGATATTGGTACCATAGAGGATTCTATTTGGTAAAAGAAGAGTAATAAAAATAAAATCCAGGTAAACCTTATAAGCAAAGAAAATAATTTACTGGGAGTAACTATCTAAGCAAATTCTTATTTTTTAATAGACTGCCCAGTTAAACTAATATTCACAGACATATTTACAGTTTTTATGGCTGTTTTCATATCAAGTCATGAACGTCATATTCTGCTTGAGTAAAAACACACAACATATATTAAAATACAAAATTATCACCTACTAAAAATAAGTTTATTTTCAGACAATAGTATATTAGTAACAATATTCACTTGAGTCATAAAATTGCATTCAGAATAGAAACTTATTGATGCCAATCTTCACATTGTACCGAGGTTAACCAAAGATACACTTAATGATCAATAGAAATAATTTCATAAAAATTATTCGAAAAACTGCTTTAATATAAATGCAAACTATATGAAATCGGAGCAAAACTGCTCAGGTTCACCCTAATGCAATAAACATATACTGTATTTATGCGTATATACTACACACCTTTCTTACTCATAAATGGAATGAAAAATGGAGTACGCATAATATACAAATTTGGAAAGCACTTGTTTCGAGAATAGCTACGATGGCTTGCATTTCCTTATTTGTTGTCATTAGTCACGGGTCATTATCGCTGGCTTATTATTTGCTTCCATACAACTGTTACTTTGTTAGCCTTGGTCTTGTGTTAACATTGTGTGTGAGCAGGGATGTTTCTTAAACTTGTATGCAAGATTGGACAAAAAATAAAGCCAAATTGAAAAAATGTCAAGCAAACCACAATGCCTTGACATAAAATTGCAAAGTATCCTGCAATAACATGTACTGAGGTATATTTTTGGTAAGAGAGAATTTGGATGTACCGATTCCACAAAAATGTAATAATTTAATGCAATAGAAATTGCAAACAATTGGGAATCGACCTAAAGACAGAAAAGGACTGATACGTTTTTATAATAGCCATGGACCATAAGTTCAGAAGAGAACTGCAATAACTCAGCATTTGCCAGAAGCCTACAAAGAGAAGGTGATACAATGCAAGCATTACATCATTTGACCATGGCAAGAAAAGTTCTATTTTATGGGACATATTGCCAAAGCCAAACTTCACTCACTCAATGTTACAGTGAATAAAAAGGAGAAAAAAGTGTGCAGTGGTGCTGGCAATATTGGCAGATGGAAGGAAACACACTGTGTGTTGTATTTAAGTGAAAATCAATACCGAAGGTATGATCTTCCCACTTACTATTATATTGAGGGGCTCAGAAAAAGGACTGGATTGGTTAAAGTATGCATGGAAACAAGCTGCAACTAATATTCATTTAAATAATATGTTAGTTCTTGACAGTTTCCATTTGCACTCAATATGGATAACAACTGTAAACCAAAGTTACACCAACCAGCAGAATGAAGCCAAAGTTACACAAACCAGCAGAATGAAGCCAAAGTTACACCAACCAGCAGAATGAAGCCAAAGTTACACCAACCAGCAGAATAAAGCCAAATTTCCTTCATCTCCAAGTGGATTATATCATTATGAGGATCCATTCCAGAGAAATTGTTCATCCACAGCCATGAAAAAAAATGTTGTATATCAAATGTCAGCAAAGGTAGCGAAGATTTAATTTTTTCCAATAATACATCAGGAACTGACAGTGATTATAAAAATCTAATAGTATAGTTAAGAAAATGCATGATTATTACATATTACAAGACTTCTTGTTTTATACATTTATACAATATGTTTAAAATTAAAAAATATATATAAACATGATAATTTTTTGGGGAAAAATATTTTTTCCAGCAAGCAAGATGTGTAAATAGCAGTGCGAGTCTTACACGATAGCACAGCATACACGCGTAAATACGGTACTAATTCCATAATTTAAAATTAAGTTATACGTATATTTACAGACACAAGTCTGATTCTGGATACAATGTACTAATGTTATTATAGTGACACACTTTCAGATTAAGTTTTTTTAAACATAACTAGATTTTTATAGTGTAATAATTGTATACTTAACATTTGAAAATAGCACGGAGATTAAAGTGTAAATTCATGCCTAGATAACTGGGCCAAATTTTAGATAGGAGTGCATTCTGCATAATAACAGAATCGAAAGCCCTAAACTGCACAAGTTAGATATGAAGATATTCCAGGTGCCACAAACTAATCCTGAGAGCATAAAATCATAAAAAGCAAAAAATTATTTTCGGTGTTGAGGCATTTCAATTTTTCTTCCAAAAGAAGCTAAACAAACGGTAAATGCCAATACATACAAATACTCTCACAGAAATGGTGCTTAGCCCAATTTGCTATTAGGTATTCCTGTTTGCTAACACAAAACATGTAATTAAGGAATATCATCCATCAAATTATCATCTTCCCCTTCTTCCAAGAAAAGTCGTTTTGCAGCTTTCTTTTGAATTCTTCTGCTACTTGAAGAACTACGACCTTTTAACTTGATTCTCACTTTCACAGAGTCAGAACCAGCAGTTTGTTCCACTTCTGCTTTAGGCAAGGCTGTAATACATGAAATTAAGTGAACCACACATTATGAACATGAAAAAATTATACTATTGTATACACAATATAATAACAATAATATTTATTTAGACTTAAAAAGCGTGTTTCCACCTTCACTAATTCAGAACCCAAAACAAAGTTTGTGAGTTGGATTATTTACACAAAAAAGGTAATATTTCGTATATAAAACTCAATGAAATGAGTAAAATATTACCGAACTCAATCAGATATTTGTGTTTACTTTCAGTTTTATAAAGCTGGAAGTCTAACTGGAAAAATTATATTTAAAGTGCATCTAAGGCTATCATTTGTAGTTTTATCACTTGTCAAGGGTTCAATAAATGTCCACTTAAATTGAATTAAGAGAGGTAATCCAAATAATTTCAAGCAAACTTAAATAAAATACATGTATATATATATATATATTAATTATATTAGTAAGGTTGTGACATTGTCAAAAATAATTGCAATATTGGTATGGATAGGGCAGAGAGATAGGTTGTGGCTTACCTGAAAGAGAAGTGTGGCATCACCATAAGGAACTGAAGGTATTTCTTCAAATTTTTATATATATATATATATATATACGAACTGTAACTGATGGAAATTGTAAGTACTCACAATTGTCAATTTCAACATTCTGTTCTTCATCATGTGGTACAGTTTCACTTTCCACTTGAGCTTTTGCTCTTGAAAAGACTGTTTCCAAAATAATTGAATCTTCATATATTGCAGAACCTTCCTTATTATACTTTTGAGCATTATGGCATAACTGGATAAAGTCTCTTTCCAGATCACCTATACATGCATACTGAAAAAATATACAAATGAATCTTTTATTATCAAATAAATACATTATTGTTCACAGCTGACCATAAGCTCATTTTCAACTTTTCATAACATACATTCTTCAAAAGTAAAAACAGTTTAAGAAACAAACTGGACTTTATTACATTAAACATTGAAAACATTGGAATCCTAAAAAAATTATTGTAGAATATTCAAATAAGTAATTATTTAATACAGGAGCTTCCAACTGTTCATATGCACAGTCTTATGAAAACATATTTACACTGTAAGAACAAAATTACAAACCCCAGTTCATGACTGGATAGTCATAGTCATACACCAGTTTAATTATTCATGAGATCATTTTATTTACTTGTGACATACTCAACACCAACTCTAACAGTTATCCATACAATGTTCCACCAGAAATTGTTTTTCAACTAGTAGCTCGTTGTGCTATATATATAACCAATCATACGAAGACCAGCGCCGGTATTACAATGTTAGTCAATTATCAAACTTATTTCTTTAAACTTATACAATTGTCAATATAAATTTGTGTTACAATATATCCATTTTATCATTTTATTCTAAAGGAAATATATCACATACAAAATTTAACCAAATTTGTATATATTAACCTTTTTAATATTGATGTTTAAACATGTATAAATATCAGTATAAGATTTTATAAACCATCTGTTCTCACAAAGACTTTCTGATGCAAAAATTTGGTCATTTTGAAATTCCACATTTTTTAGAGTTTCTGAAGAGTGATTAGGGAGTTTTTTTTATTATTAAAAGTTTATAATGGTCACGTTAACAACTTGGTCATTGGCGACCCATAAATAAATTACAAATAGTGCTTGTTTACGTAAGTATGCTGCGATTCACATTGATTCCAATACTATACATACAATTGAACAGTTTGAAAAATTAATTATACATTTCAATTGTGGGTTTCTTACATTTACATTTTACCATTCGGATTTGTTAATTATTTATCATAATAATAGGATAATTAATTATATGAACTTAATTTATCATAATAATAGGATAATTAATTATATGAACTTATTTAAAGCTGCGTCTGTTGCAAATTCCACTGTACTGTAGTTATAATTTGTTTTTATTAGTAAGAGGCATCTGCTTCTGAATATGTATTACTCTCTTGTTTCTTGACTAAATTTATGAGCCTTTTTATTCTACTTTTTGCCGTTTTATGATTTAAGTGTGGGTAAAAAGAGTCCAATACATTTATGAATGATGTAGAGGATATCTGGTAATCTCTAATAATAATTCTTGGGTTCTTTGAGTTCGTAGCATTTAATATAAGTCTTTAACTGTTCCAAAGGGATAGGTGGAGCACTGGTTTCTTCTTCATATAATATTTTTAGTGGACCTAATGATTGACTAAGCGCCTTATATTTATGATCCTGAATGTTTTGTTTTCTTGGGTGGATTAGTGCTTGTCTTATGTTCAGGATTACTGTCGTCTTTCTTATCAGATTGGCTCGTCGAGCTTGTAGATGCAGTTCTTTTTGTTTGTTAGTTGGGAATTATCCATGTCCGTTTTTTGATGGTTAATTATTTGAATTATGGGTGCCGGGTTCTTACACTGAATTTTGTCATAATTTTCATTTGCAGTCAGATTATTCTTTAGTATTGCATCTCTATTAGGACAATTTATCGCGATATATGGCCGGGACTTTTACAATTATAGCAGTTATCGTTCTCCGCTGCTAGATACACCCTATAGCTAGTTTCTTCATATTGCATCATTATCGAATCCGGAAGAGAATTTAGCTTATCTGGGTTAATGAAGAATTATCTTCTGAAACTTTTAATGTGAGAAAATCTTTGATCACCAGTACTTATTCTAATATCCGATATTTTAGAGTCTGGAATTATATTTAGCTTTTCTAGTTCTAGCACAATAATCTCGTTAGGGATAACTGACAATTTGACAAGCTTACACAGCAGTATTTTTGCATCAAAGGTCTTATATTAACCATCTCACCCTTTATTGTTATTGATTTATGAACTTCTATTAGGTTTTCGATATCCAGGGAGTTTTCCTCAGTTCTAAATCTTTCTCCTCACATTTTAACTGGGATGTACACAAAATTGAGACATCACACAATGAATGAAGTTAGAAAGAAAATCCTGTACTTGAGTACATAAAACATTATTGCTCTTAAAGCAACGACAGGCTAACAAGCATTTTTATTTTTATCACTCGCCCTCTCATAAACTAAAGTGACTATTCAGCTTTAAATGGGATCACATTACCATGACCCCAACATCCATAGCCCTGATGTGCTCCCTTGTAGCAGTGTGATTAAGATGCAATTGGCAGATTCATATTATTCTACAATACTCTTTAACCTTCTTCAATATCAAAGAAAAACTTGCCTGTTTCTGATTACTTCAATTATTCAGATAAATAGTGATAAATTGATTAATATCAAGCAAAATATAATAGATTACTTCTAGAACACTGTAAATACCTTATTTTCATCAATTTTTTGAAGTAATTTTTTTATGTCAAGTGGTCTTTTTATAACTTCATAGTAGTGAGGTAATTCTTTTTTAGAAGGCAGCTTGAGAAATGGCTCACTTAAAATTTTACCATCCCTAAAAAAGTAAAATTAACTATTAAGATTTTTTTCATGGTGAATCGCATGAAGAAAGGCTTCTCAGGTTTCCAACCTGGTAATGTTGGTAAACAGTGACGACTATCACTGCAATTCAGCTTACCAACATTACCGGGTTGGAAGCCCAAGAAAGCATTTCTTCAAACTCAACTATAGTCTGAAAACTGCCATAAAAATTATTCTGAAAAGAATAGTTTTGGATTTGTACCCGAATGCCTCAAAAATACAGCTATATTTCTCACACCGGAACTAGGTAACATGAAGGTATTGTTTTGTTAGTGACGTGGGCAGTAGGGAGATTGTAAAGCATTACATTACAAGGACATAAAAATTTAGAAAGGGCAAATTAATTGTACTTAAGATTAGGAATCTCATAAACAATCCAGCAACTGAAAATAGTTTGAATGAGACTGAAACAACTGCGGCATGTGGGTTAGTCAGTGGATTAGGTGTAAAGTTGCATGGACCAATGAACACTTAGGTGATTGGACTGTCATGGAGCAGTCAGTATCATTCTGGGATATGGCCACTTTGATCATAGGACAATGGAATTGTTTCCAACTTACTTGCATTGTAAAAGAACAATGTTTCATTGACCTGAATCCTTTAAATCATTAGCAAAATTCACAAATTTTATGGTTCTTTATTAATTACTTTCAATACTATCTGTAATTTATATTATTTAATTTACAGCAATATTTTAATATTGTAAAATGGCATTAAAACCGACACACACATAAATTGGACAAAGTTTATTAAAAAATCACCCCAATATTGCAAAATGATCAACTAAAATGAGTTCGTAGAATTTTCTAATGTTGTAAACCCCAAGATTTTACTTTAGTTAAACTGGAAAATCTTTGTTTACAGTCAATTAAATATATGAAATATTTTGTATAAAACAGTAAAGAAAATTCTTACATATAATAAATTCACAAATTAATGGAACAATATAAATAAATAAAAATGGGTATGAAGCCATGCAGGATTTCTCTGCTCATAGATTAAAAAAATTAATGTTACCTGTCAGTATAGTTGACGACCATTGTCATTAACTTTCGCAATTGAATTTTTATTCTTTCCATTTCAGAGCTATCCAATTTTTCAATGGCTGCAGCTCTTCCTCGTCTTTTCTTGTGGTGCGATGATGTTTCAGCAACGGACGAGAGGGAAGTATCTGCTTCATCCCTACGTTTTCGCTTACGTGGCTTTTTTCTTGTTGACTTTTCACTTTCTTCCTCTTCTTCTTCTTCTCCATCCTCAATTGCCTTAATTTAAATAAAGTCCAAAGATATACAGAAAGCTAAATATCAATATTATCTCATTAAAAGTTTATAATTTGTAAGGTGCTTCATCAATTATGCTAACTTACTTTAAAACCTTCTTTTAATTTCAATAATGCTTTTAGTATTGAGTATTCAAAATAACTACCAAAATATATTGTGCAATTGTTTTAATGCAGAATATGGAGCATGTCACTCCAGAGCCATTCTAAGGATCTTTTAACAAAATACTCAGCTTGCTAACTATTATTGTTTTACTACAGTGTAATGAAATTCATTTCACATTCAATTACTGCACAAAAATAGCTTTTAATGAATAGTATCCAAAATAAACAAGAAAACTTTTTGGTGGTCAGTAAACATTATTATGAAAGGTTGAGAATTATCTTCCAAAAATTGAAACAATACCCAAGAGCAGACACTAATGTTGTTTACAATAAATATTAGGATCTTCAATAATTACTTTCACAAAGTAAATATAGGATAATTAATCAAAATTATTACTTTTAACCATTCTTTCTCTGTCAAACTATCACTGTAATCAACTTCCTTTCTTTGTCGAGAGCCTCTCCCATAATATCTCTCCTCTTCTTCTTCTGCTGTCCACTTCACCACCTGCAAAATAAGTTGAACTTTATGGGGGAAAAATATGGATGCAATAAAAATGAAAGACTGAAAAGAAATTCTATTGTGCCGTGACATTCCTAAAAATTTCTAAGAATAAATGGAACATTATTCTTTGAAAAAAAAAATATGTACAATAGTTGTGGTATTTGGCAACATTAGCTTCAATGTGTATCTCAACAAAATTATGTTTAATCCTAAAAGAAAATATGAATTATACTACACACCAGTCATTAATCAGAAGACATTACTATAATCTTTAGGCATTATAATGTCCAGCGAGCAGTGGACACTTTCTCAGAGAAAAAGAGTGTAATGTGAGGAGCTTTGTGGCTCAATACTCAGTTGGTCTACTCAGAGAGTGCCATACAACCACAAATGTGGAATTTTGAGAGTAGGTTTAAAAATTAAGTACAACTAAGTTTTGTGGCAGTTACTATTTTGAAAGACAACTGACGTCACACAATAAGCAACTCCTCTCTCTTGTTCACATTATATATTAATCATCAAGCATTGTAGCATCAAAGTTTCTCGTATTCACTGTTTACTCTCACTTTAATGTTCGGAGTCGTTTAGGACATACACCCCTATTTTCAAATTTTGTTTATGGCAAAATAAATATATACAGTATATTCCTACAAAAAGGATACTATATGTCTAAATACACAATATTATCTATACAAATAACAAGACTAATAAAGCCTTTGAGTCTTATAGTAAGAGGCATACATGAGAAAATATGATATATAATTTTAAACTACATAGGGAGTATTATACATATTTTTAACCTGTACCTCATCATTTTCTTTCAATAACCAATTTGGCAATTCTTCCTCTCCCATAAGCCGTGGTCGGTTACCAAGACCTTGTCTGTTCTCTTCCTCTCTACGTTCAGTGTCCATTTTCTGGAAAAGATCAAATTCAGCTTCACATCGAGCAATCATCTGATTGACTGTTTCATCATCTGGGACTTCATTTTCTTCCTGAAATTTTAATCATAAAAATTAAAATTGTTTCCTCAAATAACCAATATATTATTATGAATTATAAATCTAATTCTCACTTCATCATCTGCTTCATCTTGATGTAAGATAGTCTTTAGAAATTGCTGTCTCTCAGATCCAGTAGACTTTTGATCAAACATTCCTGCCTGAATGACTTTTTCATCCATATTTAACTTATATCTGGCAGCAGCAAGTATTCTTTCTTCCACAGAATTTACTGTCATCAGTCTCAAAACTCGAACTTCATTCTTTTGGCCAATTCTGTGTGCTCGGTCTTGTGCTTGAAGATCCTTAAAATAAAATTTTATTTACTAAATCTTACATTTTATATTCCTAGTTAATTCTGCAATTTAAGCTCACGTCACTGAAAGGCAGTTTCTTATGTATTAAGATGTATATGTGGTCATGTAAAACAAAGCAAATATGTGTATATTTTTATAACAATCAAGAATGTTTTCTAAAATTTTAAGGCTGCATTTTCTGAAGAAGAAAGATAACAATCCAATTTTGCAATTTACAGATAACACTTGTGAAGTTATAAATGCAATAAGAATAACGAGTGCTGGTAAAACATTTTAAAGAAATTTAACAGCAAAAGCAAAATAACATGGGACGGTTTGGAGAGAATTGGTAAAAGAAACTGTATAAACAAGTTATTTACAGCAATTACCATAAAAAACTGAAGTATTCAGCTTCATTAGAAAATAAACTTCTTACATTCTATTGATCACACTGAAAAGAAAATGATTAATTTGTAACATAACAGAGCAATGTCATCGAATAAAGAAATGGTTTAAAACAACAGCCCCAAGGATTTTGTCATGTTAAATATTTTAGAGGATTGTTGGGTGAATACTCCTCATACAATTAACAGAACCTTATATCAGCTATCAAGAAAATAATTTAAGGTAAAGGAATAAGGCGTAATAAAGCTAAAGAATATGAAAAACAATTCTGATAGCATTCAAATTCACTCTAATGAACAATTACAACATGATTTGACACAAAACTAAGTAAACGTAAATCTCAATTTTAAAAAATTGTCCTACATACAATTCTAATTAACATAAGATTAAATTCATATAAAGATTCTTCTCATATATAAATAGAGAATTCAATAGATGTAATGTCTGCCTTTCAATTCTATGTCTCATTGTGGGTTAGAGTACAGAATATGTATTGCATTCAATGTTATCTGGATTAAAGGGCATCTGTCTTAACCATAAAAATTCTTACCTGATGTGGATTCCAATCTGAATCAAAAATGATTACTGTATCTGCAGATTGTAGATTTAACCCAAGGCCCCCTGCCCTGGTACTGAGTAGGAATACAAAGTAATCAGAATCTGGATTATTAAACTTTCTCAGAAGTTCACCTCTATCTTCAGCCCTCGTGGTGCCATCAAGTCTCAAATAATGAAAGCCTCGCCACCCAAGGTAATCTTCCATAATTGTCATGAGTTGTGTCATCTGACAGAACAGCAGTACTCTGTGATTTGTAGCTTTTAATTTAGGAAGAATTCGGTCCAATAGCTCAAATTTTCCTGATGCTCTGTAGAGGTCAGGCCTATAAATGAAGTCTACATTATATTTTATGGCAATGTAAATTTAGAAACTTAAAACATCTTGGATATGGAATTCAAACTAATTGTGTTGACAATATTGCTCCATGTGTCATTCACTGGGTTGAATGCTGTCTACAGACACAGTAACGCTCGTTTCACACTTACCCAACAACAGTTTGAACTACATTTTAGCCGACCACTGCACAAAGCTAGCCATATTCACATACAGCCAGTTGTCTGCCTGAATAGCCTTCAGTCATTCTACAAAAATGGAGTGTGACAAGTTATTGCCTTGCATAGTCTTGTATAGACTTTTTTTAGTTACGAAAAGACATGTTGGGGGCATTCTATGTTTATTATTATTATTATTATTTTTGTATGAGTATTGAAAATTTATATGATCATATAGTAAATATGAAATGAGCCTAACATAGTATTCCTGCCTGCAAGATGACTGCTCTGAGACTACTGCACATCTGTTGAATGGCATTAGAAATTTCACCCCTAACTTAAACACAAATTTGAATGTTTTAATTACGTGGATTGTGCAAGTAGTGACACACATAGTCCTTTGTTGTTATTGTTTCTTATGAAATCTACAGCTTTATTGGGGTATCTTTTGCTACATGACAGTTAATTTGTGCCTAAGCTTTCCATCACCATATGTTCTGCATTCAAATAGAATGGTTATGCTAAGAATAGGCTCAAATATTTGAAGTTGTACCCAATTTCTCATTATCATCTCATTATCATCTCATTATCATATGAGTCAATTTCTCTTCCTGTCTTACAGTGAAGGAAGATAATTAACACGTATTAATTGTACACTTGTAAACACCCACAGATAATAAGTGAAACTGCAGAATGAGGGTGGAATAACATTTAAATATTACAGCCATATTAAAGTTCACAATACAGGAAGAAAGAGGAAGTCATCCACTTTTAGCTCAAAGTGTGACATATGAATCATGAGTGGAAATAACTAAAAGTGTAATTAGATGATATAGGTTGATATACAAAACAGGGAAAAGTTCATCAATGACCAAATAAGTATAGTAATAATATAAAAAAATGTATTCCTTAATTAGAAGGCAAAGAGTAGAGTAGCAGTGACATCTAATTGGAGGTCCAGTCTCCTGTACGTTTGGTCAGAGTTCCTTCCTTATGGAAACTACTCTGCAATAAGATTTTATAAACGGACTGGAAAAATACTAGCATTTTCCATTATTAAATGTCGCTTATTTGGTTTTATTTGCATTCATAACATTAAATTGTTTAATGGTGTCCTAACTTCACAGAATCACTCCTCTCATTCACCCACACAAGGAGTAGAGAGAAGGGCACTAAGTACTTACTAAAATGTCCAAATAATTATCAAGCAAAACCTAATTACAAAGCAATACTCACCCAATAACTACACTCCCGTGAAAACCAATGTGATCACAATATGCTTTCTCGATATGTTGAAACATGAATGGATGATTACATAATTTTCTTAGTTGCATTATTGTATTCATTAATGCTTTGGCACCTCCTTTGCCTTGTTTTCCTTTCTCTGATCCATCAGTCAATAGCACACCTTTATTCTGCATATGACTGTAATGTTAAATTAAAGAATATTAACACAAATCTGCAATGTATCAAATTCTAACTACCTGTTTTAAATGTTTCACCATTAAGTATTTTATAATACAATTCACTGATTACTTAAGGATTGCAAGAACACAGTGCATTTCATATTCAATAAGTAAAGAAACAATTCAACTTAATTAAATATACACCTGTAGCAAGCTTACAGAATTATATAAAAAGATAAAAAAATTAGTATACATTTATCAGTTTTAGCAACCTGTATAAAACTCTTTGTAATCCTGACATGTCACACTTGATGATATATTCAACTTTATCTGGCAACTGTGATTCCACTTCTTTCTTGAGGCGCCGAAGGAGAAAAGGTCTCAGTACTTTATGAAGTCTTCTAATAATTAAAATGGTCTCTTCTTCATTCAGTTCAACCTGATAAGAGAAATATAGATTTTAATAATTAAAAATACATGCTGATGAAAATTTCTTTTCAGATGAAAAGGTGGATGGAGGAGTCAATATTCTGTCTATCAACCTATTCTAAACTTACAGAACTTTATCAAAATCTCAAATTAATAACAATATAAAATAGAATTCTGAATAAGTATTTGACGATTATTAACAGGTTTTTTCCCCAATGTTTTGGCATTTTATTATGGTCATCCCTCAGTTTAACTTACAAAATGATGTTTAGGATAGGTATTAACAATGTTTTCTACAGTGTATCATAGATATTTGTCAACATAAAACGAAATCATGTGAATTATTTACCTTTTCTCCAGTTGTAGCAAATGGTGCATTGAACCATTGTTCAAAGGTGCTGACTGACTTAAATATTGAAGGTAGAAGGAAGTTAAGTAATGCCCACAGTTCAGGTAATTTGTTCTGCAGTGGTGTTCCAGTGAGCAGTAGTCGATGGGGAGCCATGTAGTGTGTGTTTAACACCTGAGTTAACTTACAGTGATGATTTTTCATACGGTGACCTTCATCGATGATCATGAACTTCCAGCGAAGCTGAAGAGAAAATTATTTGAAATGATGAGAAGATACAACGGTACTTTTTTAAAAATAAAATGTCATCAATACTTAATTAAAGATTTAGAATGAAATTTAAAAACATTGCAAAAATTTTATTTGAGGTATTCAAAATGTAGTTGTCTCAAATTCATTCCAAGCATACAAAATTCAGGAAACAATAATGAATACTTCAAACATAGTACTGTCTAGAAATGTAATTAAAAAGAAGTAAAGTTCTATATGTTAACTAACCTTGGCAAGAACAGCTTTGTCCTTAATAATGTATTCATATGTAGTCAGAAGAACGTTAAACTTAGTAGCTCTCATCTGACTCTGAATATTTCGCCTCATAGCAGGTGATCCTTTATAAGCAACTACAATTACTGATGGCGCCCATTTTTCAAATTCCAGAACCCAGTTGGACAATGTGCTGTACAGTGAAAGTATAAATATATATATATATATATATATATATAGTAGTGAGTTATCCCCCAAAAAGGTTCAATTTTACAATGCAACATTTATTAAGCTATTAGTTAATGTAGGGATAAATTTTGATCTTGTGAAAGACATTCAGGTTTAAAAACAGATTTGGCTTACTCCTTAAATTTAATATTCTTACCAAATCTCAGGCTTAGTTTATCAAAATGATAGGTGCTTGAGAGAATGCACAAATTCATGCAAATTGTACAATCTGTTATTTTCCTTTTAAATGTTATTTTATGCATACTATAACATACAGAACATCAAACTCTGTGCCAACAACTAACATCCTTTCCAATCAAAATTTCAATTTAGTAATAAAAGTGTTTTGCTCTTTATGAATGTCAACATAATTCAGTAAGTATTCTGTTATATAGATATGGAAATACTTACGACAAGGGCACAATAATCAAATATGGCCCATTCACCTTCTTTTTCTCCATAAGGTATGTTATTAATGCAATCGTCTGGATAGTTTTACCCAGACCCATCTCATCAGCCAATATTCCATTTAAATTGTTATTATAAAGAGAAACCAGCCATTCCAAACCCTGAAATCAGATTTGTTGTCAATATTGAACAGCTGTCTTTCAAAGATGTGCCTACAAACAAAATGGTTATATTGTTTAAACAATGCAGTTTAAGTTAATAGTTTGACACTGAGGAAAATGCAGGATACAAAGCAAGAATTTAATTTAAAGCATCAAGGAGCATCTCTAATTCGAGAACTGATTGTCTTTAAATATATTTCAAGTTTGTGTTGCAATAATGCTACAATTTCAAAGAAGCCGTAGACAAGAAAATTTCAAACATACCCTTATCTGGTACTCTTTGAGCTTTCCATTCACCATAATGGTGGCCTGTTCTGTCACCTTCTCAGTAATAGTATGTGCAATACTGGAAAAGAAAAATAACCATTTCTGTAGAAAAAAAATAATTTCTACAACTAATTACTTTTGCTTATTAATCAGTACTTTTTCACATCATTATAATTAGAAATTGCCATATTAATGAACAGAATAAGGAACCTTAATTTTTTATTAGTCAAGATTGTAAAAAATTACTATAAAATTAAAATTTTGTCACTGGAGGTATATTTAGCAGAAAAGATAATTGATGAAAAATTTATATTGAGAAAACATGAGTAATATCTTTATTTTCAAATCAGTTTTAAAGGAAGCACAGATTGCAAAAACTATTAGCACACATGATTTAATTCTGTGAAGTAGTAACCAAATATATTTCAGGGCAGTCTTTCACATATAATTATTTCAAGGGCAGTTTTCAGACAGTAATGTCCAATACTGTTGGGAACCTTGGATGTGCAACACTTTAATCACAAAGGAAAGCAATACAACAGATGAAGTTACAATTAGTCCTTCAGTGACAGCAGGTTGCAGAATCAAATCAGTATTCTGGCATATCAGCAAGCTGTCAGCAGCAATAGTGTCAGGCCAGATAAATGTGGAATTCCACAGAATGGGGACATTTGGTGTTTATTTATTAGCACTGCTTCCTTATGACCAGTGATTATCTTTGTGCACAACTATGAAGGGCCTCTGAAAATTGCCAAAATGCCAAGCCCTCCAGGATAAGCATTCATGTACAGTATGTGATAAATACAGTTCACAAAGCATCACAGGAACCAATGACAGCTCAGCAGTATGTGGATGTTTCAATTAGGCAACTCCAGATGTAACATTCATACTGCAAACAAATTGAGTTACTCATGAATGCTGCTCCCATGCATAGCCCATCAGAACTGGGTCCATCCTTGATCAAGCATGTGCAGGACCAGGTGAAATGAAATCTGTCAATGTATCTAGAGTTTGTAAAAAACAATATGACTATGTATTCTGTTCCTTAAGACATGTTTGACTCTGCCACATCTTGTTGTGAAACTGTCAAAGGTGACTAGATTACATACACAATATTCATGTATAAGGTTCAGCTATCTGGTTTTTAATACCCCATGATCAGTCACCTTAATAATTTCAATGTACTATTCTTTGTGAGTCATTTTAATTTCCAAACTGTGTTGGTAAATAACTAATTCAGGATATTAAAACAAAAAAGGTCCTTTTATTAACTACATACAAATTATCCACCATTTCACATTATCTCACTCTCAAATATTGTCAGCAATTCCCCTTGCTGTTTTCCCACGACTTAGTATGATGTTTCAGAAGTAGACAGTTATTATTATTTCATTAAGTAGTTGAGATATTTTACCTATAATATGTTTGCTCTTCAGTGAAGTTCTTATATTCATCATCTTCTGCTTTAGCTTTCTGAATAACTGCTCTAGCCAATTCTTCATCAGAGAGTTTTTTGTCATTTACTTGCTGTACTTCATCACGCTTTTTAATGTCTGAAATAAATAAAGAATCAATACAAACACAAGGATCCATTCCCAAAAGAAGCTTAATAAAATAGGAAAAATATAAACATACAAAATAAAGAGAAAACAAAATTATACAGTATGTTGTTACATTCAGTTTTCAAGAACATTCTTCCAAATTTAAAATATTTAAAGACCGAAATATGTTAAACACATTGACACTGTAAATCACACTTCAAAATAAAAATTTAGTGAGTATTTGAGCTATGTTTTTGTATAATTTGCATTGATACTTACACACCTTGGACTTAATGCTGATTTAAAGTTTTCATCAAATTTAAGTTATAAACATACCAGGTAATTCATCTTCATATTCATCACTGTACTCTTCAGAAAAGTCATCATCACCTTCAAAATCGTCATCTTCATTATCATCTTCACAAATTACTGTCTGCCAGCCAGGATTTACATCAAGCCAAGTTTGTAATTGACTGCTTAATGGAGCCATGTCTCCTCTCAATATTTTACCTGTCATAAAAAAGCGATTCATATTGAATATGAAATTATATATACACATATAGTCAATTTAATTGAATTATACATATTGTAGCAGATTCCTTTGGTTCCCACAAGTTTCAGCGACAAAATGTAGTAACCTGTTTGCTTCCCCACCAGTTTTTGGGAAAACAACTGCGATGGTACTGTGCCAACTCTTTATTTCGGTGATGCAGAATAATTTCCGAGTCCAGCATACATGTATGAATCATACGATTCACAAGTTTTTCCTCAGGTGTGGTTTTGACTTACACAACATGTGGCTATAAGTACACTTTTTAGAGCGTCTGCTCCTGTTCGCTCCAGACTTGGAACTGCTTTTTCAAGGCAACAACAATTCAGCTCACCTGCCCCAATTTTTGAGAACTCAACAATACACAAAAATACCCAACAACACACAAAATTATGCCTATATCAATGGACAATTCAGTTGATATGTTACAATATATATATATATATATATATATATATATATATATATATATATGTAACACATTTAAGGAAAATGTGACTAGGTCAAAATTAGTAACACATTTAGATAGGATAGAGAGACAGCAATGTCAACCCCCTTCTTCAAGAGAGTGAGTTACATTCTGTATGTCAGATGGTATATGAAAATTTGAAAAACTTCCTTCCATCCCAAGTTACATCACTGGGCTTCAATTTCAGGTAATGAATATGCTTAAAATTACACACAAAGAAAAGCATATGTTCAATGCATGGAGAAGGAAGGAAGGAAGGAAGGAAGGAAGGAAGGAAGGAAGGAAGGAAGAAGAAGGAAAGACTGAAAATATTTGGCCAGGACACAACTTGACCCCACAATATATATGTTAATAATTTGGTTTCTCATACCTGTGGCTAGTTCCATGACGCTAATTCTCATATCTGACATCTGTGAGCTTTCATCATTTAGACCATCAATAATTTCAATTTCCTGTGCTTTCTTCTTCTTCTTTTTCTTCTTCTTCTTCTAAAATTGAAGAAAGAGAATATATTAAATAGTGATAATGATTACTAATACGTTAAAGACTAGAGTGATAATTGCAAATCCAATAAATATAATTATGAAAATATATTCAACTATGTTAGAAATATATCTTCAAATTATCAACATACACAAATCTATATATAAATCTGTGATGCTAAAAAATTAACAAGTTTTCCAACAGGGGAAGTGGTGGTATGTAAATACCTTTCGCTCTTTTTGCTCATGTTGTTTTCTGCTCTGCTCTGCTTTATGTTGCTTCACCATTTCTGTTAAATTACCAATGTATTCATCTGTTTGTGATAAAAGGAATGACAAACGTTTATCTTTCTTTTGGTCAATTAATTTCCTGCAAAAAAGAAAAAGAAATTTAATTTGTGTCCACAAACAATCAGTTTTCCTGAAAGAGCCATTTAACTTAAATTAAATTATAATTAACATATAATTATTCAGGTTAAATGAAAATGACTGCTTCCTTACAATTGTTTATAACTGACACATTTTAAAACATCAGTGTATAGGGTGACTTCCCTGAAATTGAGGGTATGTGTTGCCATGTTGGACAACAGAAAGTTTTTCAAATTTTTGGTGGTTTTACCACCAAACATTGTTATTAATAAAAAATTGAATATTGAAAGAATCACAATATCAGTTCTTCAATGTAAGCACAATGGTATAATATAAAAGTGAAATAGAGTTGGAAATTTTTCAACAAACGATTGGAATGTTTTGAAAAGTGTTGCTGAACATTGAAGACAAAGTAATGACATAAGGAATAAGAAACCTTCAGAGGAAAGGAGTCTTTGGAGAAATGTTAGTGCACTATACTACTATTACTATTGAAGTATTCGAAACTTCAAAGTCAGGATTAGGATACAGGCAGTTGTCACAGGAAAGAGCAATAGTGAACCATGGTTAAGATTTATAAAAATGTTTGTATAAAGTACATATTTTTACATGGAAGAATTCCATTAACACTACTGTTATAAGGAAACTTCATATAAATATTTTCTGATTCAAATGAGTATAAATTATTCACGTCACCAAATTATAAATAAAAATAACATTACCTATAACCTTCTTCATCTTCAGCCATAAGACGTCGCATACGTTCTTTCTCTATTCTTTCTTGTTCTTTCTTTTGCTCTCTTTCTTGGTTTGCATGATGGTTCAGTACAGCACGATTCAGCCGCTGAATTTTTGCAAAATTGTTGCGGTGATACTCTTTAAGATCTTTGCCATGCTGTAAAACTGCATTCAAATATTCCTGTAAAAGCCAGAATAACATAAGTTGCCTTCATAACAAGACCTGCCACTTGGAAGTTGTTGCTTTTATTCAAGTTAAAGTGACAGAAACCTGATGCTTTTGCCTTCGCTTCCTCTCTGCCTCAAGTTTCTGTTGTTTTTCCAATTTTTCTGTAGCTCTGGCTTCACGTAAACCCTGACGCTTTGTTCTTTTCAGGTTCTTTAAAATTGATGATGTTTCCAGCATAGAATCTTTCCTTGTACAAGCTACAACCTAAGCATCAGATAAAAATAATATTTACATATTTATAGCAGCAATAAATAAATCATTAAAAACTTAAATTTCAAAATTAGGTTAATTATTGGATTAATCTAATTATCAAGTGCACATGTTAATGACGTACATCATTTGAATTTTGCATACACTGTAAATAATATGTATCCATCAGAAAATGTTAGGATAAAAGTTTTATAATAAATAAATAGAAAAAAAAGATATAACATCAAGTGTAAAATAAGCAAGTTACACAAAATAATTTTAAACATTGTGCCACACAGTGCATTACAAAAGAAACATACATGGCATTTATAATATAGGGTAAAATGAACACAAATTTCAATTTTTCCCACCATATTATACAATATCATTTGTAAACAAAGCACTTGCAAGATCATAACCTCAAAATGCCAATATGTTTAAATTAAATATGAAATATAACTCAAGAACAATTATAAAGTAGAACTTTAGAGTTTATGATAAGAATAGGTACTATATTTCAATTACTTATTAATTTTAGTTATTTCCTTTACTATTTTTTTGGTATTTGTGGGTGCACCCTGAATCTTTTATATATAAAGGCAAATATGAATAGTATATAGAGCATAGTGTCTAGCAATACAAATTTTTGGTATTTAGTTTCCACTGTAGTAATTCAAAAGTTTTCTGAAAGTGCCTTTTGTTCTTTATTACCCAGAAATTGAGTGTGTGTGAAACTTAGCATCATCATTCACCAGCTAAACATGATTCAATTGGTATCTGTAATAACACTAACACCACAAATGAATAAGGTTCAATTAGTGGTTATAAGGAATTGTGCAGTTGATTTTAACTATTGTTGAAAAAGTTGGCATGTAAATGACTACAAATGGAATATTCATTTTTATAATCTATATGGCATACAATGTATAGATGTATGCCAAACTATCACAAAGAATTGGAATTTTATTTAACAAATTCCTTGCTCACTCCCCTCTTGCCTTCAGGTCACACAGACCCTCAGGTGTGCTCTGACTTGGACCTGCCATTTGGAAGCTTGCGATGCAAGCTCTCTTCTACCAGTCCCTCATTTGGTTCTGCAGTGATGTGTTCTCTGCAGAACTCAATAAAGCTTCACACATCATTATTGTGGGTAATTAACCTACATACCCCACAAAAAATAAGCGAATAAAAGAAATGGACACACTGAAGAAATGTGAAGAAATATCACTTTCCACAAAAGTATGTGCTCTTGGAATATACTTAAACAAAAGATTATTTCATATTTCATAACATTTATTTTTGGTTTAATTTTTCTCAACTCCTTTCATAATATTGATACCATGTGCCAACTTGCTTCTCAGGTAATTAAGCTAGTGGAGTAACCAAGATGTACCTTTGTGCAGTGACGAGTTCTATTTTAGAAGTCCTCGCAGCTTAAAAGCCAATAGTGTAATTCATACTTTTATTTTTATACATAAATACATAAATATTTTAAGAATTAAGGCAGATAAAAGAACAAAATAAAATAAAAATTCAATTTCCAAGATCTAAATTTATAACTTCAATTTAAATAAAAATTTTAAACAAAGAAGAATAAGCTGATAAATGAATAATAGTTCACAACCTCACTTCGTAGTAATCTCTGAAAATTCAGCAACCTCAAAGCTCGCAGCTCAATTTCTGCTTTGATTCTAAGGTCTTCAGACATCACTGTAGGCAAGTTATTCAACTCATCAATTCTATGAGAAATTCTTGCTGCAAGTCTACAAATCAAATCAAATATATTAGTAATTTAAATAATGTTTAAAAATATTAAAATAGTTTTATCGTAATTTCATGACAAGATACACATTTTATATAACCTCTGCAGTTCCAATTGTTTCTTTTCCTGAAGCATTTACATATTATCTCTAAGATAACATGCCACCAATTTAACCAATACTGGTCTGAAGACCTATTTCATTACAATCATTCTGCTTATAAGTGGTCCTCTCAGCAATGCCAAACATATCGATCCTTGATAGGAACACAAATCAATGCCGTTGTAAGGACAAAATTTCTTAGACCAAAACATGTTCATTTAAACCAGAAGTTTAGTATACGTGTTCTTTTCTGGTATAATACTCCCATCTCACTCTCATGTAATATTACTATTAATAGTAACTCCAATTGTGTCACAATTAACTTTTCTCCAACATCAGGTGTCCGTCAGTATCTTATATGCAATCTCGTGGCAATATTATACACATGAACATAGTTATATACCATTTTGAGGTTAGCTCCTTTCCTATGAGCACCTATCAAAGTTTGCTGATACACCCTCTACATGCAAATTCAAGTATTATGTGATAAAGAGAACTGAACAAAAATCATGGGGTTTTATTTAACAAATAATTATGTTTGCATTACCTATTCTCTCTTTCCTGGAGAATGATAAATGGATCCAACCCTGCAGGTTTGGAGATAGGAGTGACACAGTTCTGTTTCTGTGGAGGCTGTGAAATTGGACGAGAACCAGACTGACTCACGGTCCCATTTTGTGAAGGATTGTTGTTAGCAGAAGTAGAAGAGACCCTTACAGTTTCACCTAAGTAAGCAAAAACCAATTATTACTTTATAAAGGACTGTTAATTAAAAGCAATCCTTTGACATAAATGTCAAATATTCTGTATTTAAGAATCAAATGAGTCACCAAAAAATTATTTGCATGCATCAATATGAATCCTTTACATTTATTTTTTAAAGAGATTAAGCATGTTACTAAAGTATCATAAATTAAGTTTTATTCCATCAGTTTAAAGAAGTAAGGTAAATATTTTGTCATTTATACAATGGTAAATAAATTATACCTTGTTCTGCAGTTTGCAGAGCATTTGGGACCACACCTGGGATTTCAAGCTGTTTACCTTGAACTGCAAGGGCCAGTTGGCTTGTTAAAGGCTGGTTTCTAGCAAGCAACCTGTATGCCATTATTTGCATACGTAATTGTTCCAATTGATTGTTGTTGAACAGCTGCTTATTCTGACTTTCAGATTTCTGTATCACAAATAAGACTATAATAATACATATACATACAGAATTATATAGAAAAACAGGAAATTTTAAAATAATTACCACAAATGAAAGAAACATACAAAATTTCAGAATTATGTCAGTTAAGTGCTGTCCATTGCGCTGTACACATCCAGAAAGTCAATTTTAAAAGTTTAGCATAGTGCAAGGCATTTTGCTCTCCTGTATATTTACAATATTTTCTGCAATCTGTGTCTTGAGCTGGACACACAATACTCTTCATAAAAAGAAGTCACAGACTGAAAGATTTGGAGACCGGGGCAGCCAAGCAATGTTAACATGGCTTGAAATTATGCAATCCCCAAACAAATGTCTCATTGCTGTCACAGACTATTGGGTCACTTTATACAGGTGTGTTGAATGTCAAGATTTGGAAGAGAATGGAGCAAAAAATGTCTAGTATTATGACATAATGTTCAGGCGTTTCAGTAACAGTGCCAAGAAGTGTATATCGACCCATAATACAACACTGCAATATTAGCAGATAAATTGCTGACTATCCTGCATTCTAAATCTGCCAATGAAAATAAAGATAAGAACTATGTTTCCTGTCCGAAATAGCAACACTGACCCTTGACCTAAGGCAAGCCCACAATTCTGTCTCTAATTCCTGTCTATATTAATTATTGTGGTATTATAAACTGTATCTATATAGATAGATAAAGAATATTGTTTAATTCAAGAACTTACATTTGATATGGTTTGTGAATCTTGTTTATTTGACGGAGAAAACCGTAATTTTAATTTTAGCAATTGGGCATATCGAGGATCACTTGTCAGCCCTCTTTCTTCCATTGCTGCAATTGCTTTCTGGAGACCCTGTAAGGCTTCCTCCAAATTTCCTGACTGCTGTAATATAATATATAATAAATAATTTAAATTCTACCATGAAGCTTGACAAAAAAAACAGAATAAACTAAACTATACATTTCCATATAATTATGAATCACTATGAAAACAGTTTGATCAATAATGTGAAGTTTCAAAAGAAAACATAAGTTCATTTTAAACACTGTGAATAGATCTGACCTGATTTCCAGTCTGAAACACATTCCACATGCCAGATGGTGATGAAGGTTGACTTAATGATACCATTCCTGGAGATACAGAATGAGAAGAATCCAATGGTGATTGTAACTGATGCTGATTAGAAGCCAGCAATGGTGATGAGGATTGCGGGGGGCCCATTGGCGATGTTTCTGCCACGTGATCATCCATGGCTTCATGTCAAACATAAAATTTTAATATAAGGGAAGTGTTTCTTCAGTACTAATAAATTTTGAATTAGTATGACTGGATTCATTACAATACAAAATTATTTATTTCAACTGGTACCAACTAAAATATTGCATAAAAATCAATATTGCTACAATTAGTTGAAAATCAGATTTTGCCCTATAAACCCTACACACATAATCAAGTATGGTGATTTCAAGGCGCGAGAATAAATGTAAATATAACATCCTGCAGAAAAAAATAAAATGTTCTAAGGGCAAACTATTCCAACATGCAAAACCAGATTAATTAAGAAAAATCTCTGTTGCTTTGTCTGTTGTATTTTCAATTATGATGCCATATACAACAGAACATTATTTATTACAATCAATAGTGTTAGATTGTATTTCTTAGAATAAGTTAATTGTGAGACAGATAGAAATTGTGTGGTTTTATAGTCAGCTGCAAATCTGGACAGTGGCATTGGTGCTCAGGCATCTTCGTCAAAAGAAATATATCCTCAAAATCCACATAACTCCTTTTTACAAGTTGAACAAATTTTTACAAATGCTATCTACCCCTCCTTGGATATCAGTATCATATTTTATGAAACAGCGATATCACACTGACAAAGTTTCTACAAACAATTATAAAAGTATAATTATAACAAGTATTTATAAGTAAAAAAATTGAAGTATATAAAATTGAGTGCATTTATGATTAGAAATATCTAAATATTTAGCACTCTGTAAACCTATTCTGGAAATCAATTTAACTTTTATACTTAAATCAGATATTTCACATTTTACATAACAAAATTTTCCAAGCAATTTTTCGGTAACAATTTTTGTGTTTATTCTGCTTTGTAAACACAATTTAATATCCAAATAAAATATATTTTACAAACATAATTTCTGTTATTAATTTAATAATTAATGTTAGATGTCAGACTTTTAAATGGAGCTTGAAATGTTCACTTACAAACTTTAAGGACTTGTAGAGGGGTTGGAGTAGATCATGTTATGAAAAGGAATCCATGTTTATAAATAAACAGTTTCAATATTATTTGGACAAAGATGGGATAGTCCAAAGTGGTCCAATCGTACAGCCTCCGTGATAACCAGGTTTGATTTCATTGAACTATTTCCTGTATGAAGAGTTCGATTATGTGACTCCTGCCAAAACAGGAAGATATGAGGAAGATACAATGTGCTGTCATTGTGTCCTGCTTGGCGATCCCTAAGCTAATCCCAACAAATGTGAAACATCAGTTTCAATTGTTTTGAGAATTCCACATATGATACATTAATCTTTTTCCAAATATTAGGACTAATTTTATGTAAAAGATGAGCAAAAAATTGAACTTTGAAAATTCTGATATACCCACCAGCATAATGGTTTCTTGAAAGTTAATACTTATAATTAAAACACCTCATACACTGCAATGTTATTTTGTAATAATATTCAAAAAGCTGGAGACGATAAACAGAAATAATATAAGTAATTCTCAGCAAATAATGTTATCCACTAAATAAATTTATGAAACTGTAGGGTGCTAACTAAACACAGATTGCATAATAAATTTATACACGTTGACACTAATGCAAAAGTATTAACACTACAAATCATTTTACATGGGATGATCAACTGAGAAATTCAAATGTTTAAAATAATGGTTGCAAAAACCATATTTTTTAAACATCAGTTTTATCACTTTATTAAGAGAGTGCTTTAAGATTAAGACAGATGTGTTATAACACATCCATAAAACAATAATTTTTCATCAAATGAAAATATATATCCAAGTTAACAATTTCATTGAACCAGTATTGTACACTATATAAATGTGTTTTTTATGTCAAATAACTAAAGGTACATAACTACCGGTGACACTCTAGATATTTTACTTCAGATTTAGCCAAACATTCCCTCAAGTCTTGATGAGCAAAATAAATAATGAAAATACAATTTCAAACCAGGATTGAATGGCCTTGGTTATATAAATTAACCACGATTAATAGAATTATTTACCTCCAGCAATCCCTGTTTCAAATGTCGTAACTCATAATAAATGGGAAAACTACGAGGTTAAACAATTTTCATCTTGTCGTATACATTAGCCACTCGTAATTAAACTCCTTACTGTGAAATAAAAATTTACTAAAAATATGATGGTGTGAGGTACGACAAATTAATTTAAAGCTTAATTAATGCAGCCATCTACAATCCGACGCCATAACCCAAACATGTTCTATTGAAGATAATCCGAACATAGTACATCACCATTTGATATATGAATCTAAGCGAGAGTGACTAATTACCTACAATAGTAGTATAAATATGTAATCCGACTAATGCGGAAACTTATAATAAATAAATATCAGCCAATTTTAAGTCAGAAAAAAAGAGAATTTATTAAATTAACAACGTTTCATTTCTTAATTTGCGATCTCTTCAGGTTACAGTTTACAAAAAGGATTTGATGGACAGGTCACTCTATGCTGACTGCCGTGGCCGAATTTTTTAAAAAAAATTGTTACCTGATGAGGTTACAAATTAAGCGATGAAACTTTATTAATTTAATAAATTCGCTACTTTTTTGACTTAAATAAAATTGGCTGATATTTATTTATTACAAATAGTAGGTATAAAATAGCTTTTCGTTTCTGAATTCTCCGCCTGTCCCGGCATCATTCATATACGAAAAAAAGTCCTTTGCTAAATAAATTCGAGGTTGGTCTCACAAAACAGGTATATACATACATATACTAACGTATTTGAAGTATTCGCGTATAATTTTCCTGAATCACCTTCTTTAAATAATTCTATATCTAGGTTTTAAATATATAAATGGCTTAAGAAAGGCTTCTCTGGTGTCAACCCGGTTTACTTTCGGAAACATCTTCTTCCAGACTGAAATGTTCGTCTCTTTTTTGTTTTGTTTTTCTGACCCTAAATGTTTCACTGAATTTTTGAATGCAGAAAGAAATTGTTTTTCTGGCATGAAGATCTAACACTTTCTATACCCCGTCTGCACGTACTGTTAGTTAACTAACTGGCAAACAAGGAGTAGTTTCTTACGTCTGGTTCGCAACTAAGGACATAATACCCTTTAGTACGTTCTGTAACGGAGACGGTTTTGAGAAAGAATGAACGATGGGTTGTGTTTGGAAGGATTATGTTAGTAACAGAAAACGTCCCGGCGTGATACACCCGCGCCAGGTACCGGCTGGGTAGTCATTGGCTCTGATTGGTCCGTTACGGGTGCCACCTGATTGACCCATTCCCACGGAATGGAGGTATATATACTTCCGAAATTCATGGCATTTACATACGTTATGTTTGAATGTGTAAACCAAACGATGACACTTTAGTAATGACAAAATCTTAGTCTGTTAAAGATATATTAATCGTCATCGCGGAGCAGATTCCACGAAGAAGGAACTCCGATCATTAGACTAGGATGCCGGTCCTCCAGTTAGATGTCACCGCTGCTGTTGCCGACACGCATCCAAACCGTTAGAGCGCCATTAAAGCGTACAACAAAATATATAGTCATGTAAAATATATTCGGGACACCTACTTATGACAAATTGTCATTATTTCTCAGGTGCTAAAAGAAATCCAAAAAAATATAGTAGATTCCTAATCCAGGAAGGAACTCCGACAAACAGTAAACGAAGCTCGACCTCCAATTAGACGTCGCTGCTGCTCGTCCCGACACTTCGCCTAGAAGATGACGGTAGTGCTCTTGCCCGTCAAAACGTCGCGTTACAATCGCTGTTTAACCCGGGTGGAAACCCGAAAATGTTTTCTGCTACAGATACACCGGGAAAGTCTTCGATCTTTCATTCGACTTGAATATCATGGGCGTCGATCCCCTTCTTCTACATTAGGTCGGCGATAGCCGAGCATGCATTGTAACTCTATGAATAAGCACGCTCAGTTTTAATTTTAGGCTAGTCTCGCGTATCTTGGGTCATACAACACAAATATTTAAATGGGACCTGACATACTGTGCGTGCAGGCGACCTGCTGCTTGTAAGTGGGTGGGAAAAGGGGAGTATTAATTATTTTGAAATTAGTTAACTAATTGTATAATTAATTAACTAATAAAATAGGTTTACTGTTAAATAAAACATTGATTTCAAAATTATAATATATATATATATATATATATATATATATATATATATATATATATTCAATTTGTTAATGTTCATTTTTAATTTAAACATGCTTTATTTCAAAATTATGTAAAATTGTTCGTAAATAATTTGCAATTTCTCCCAAGACTTATGACCTGATGAAGGTACTAATCAATACCGATACATTGTAGATTTAAATAAATAAATAAAACGCATGTTAATGGATGAAATTTGTCCTTTATATTTATAATACAGATGTAATAATATTATCAAAATCTAAAAAATGAAACAGTGCGTTTGTTTATTTGTCTATATGTGTGTATGGTCCACTTACAAATCTACACCCATAGAGAAAATTTGACCAAATTTCGTACTTATGTTCCTTGCATGTCTGTGTACAATTTCAACCCCTTTCATCATTGGAAGGGAGCACCCATAAGGGTGGAGTGGCATTACATAAAAATAACGCAAAAACAACTGAAACGATAATTGAATTCGGGGTTACAGATGTCACTGATTATAATTGTGGCATTTAATTTGCCATTTAAGTCCCCAAGTGGGGAGAATAGGGGTGGAAATTTTCAAACATGTTAAACAGTTGATATTTGCGTTGAACAAATATTTGTTGGAGTCCATGGCATTGATATTATTTCAAACCATGTTGTTTGTGTATAATTTCAACCCCTTTCAGAATGGGAGGGGAGTACATTTAGGGGAGGGACATTACAAGAAATTAACATGAAAACAAACAAGATTTGAGTCAAAATGGGATTATAAAAGTTGCTTAGTTTATTTATGACAACCTGGGCAACGTGCAGGAGTGGGAGGGGCTGGGCAGGTGTAAACAGTACAAAACTATTGTGTCAAAGAAACAAGATGATAGATTAGGTCATCGAGTGTACAGTAAACTGACCCACACCAGCCTGTACTTGATTGTGAAAAACTTTCACCACAGCACACATCACAATTGGTGCTTGCATTATAGCAGATGAATTGGCTCGCCTTAGCAGCACACTTATCACCAATGGTGCAATTTATCTAAATAAGAAGAAAGAGTCTGATGCACTGCAAGGAAAATTGGCGTATATGCTTGTCTCCAACATTTTGGGTCAACATTTGATTAAAAATCATTAATAAGGAGGGCTTACTTCCTCCTTGGGAGTTTTAAAGCATAGATTCTAAATTAAGGTTCCCATAATTCCTGACCCCTAGGTTGTCTTTGAGGGGTGTATGTTCCAGAGTCACTGACATTGACAAGAGTTGTTCACTTAGACATTTATACCAGCTGCCCAAAATCTTGTCGAGCCATGAAGTCAAGATAATTGCATCCTCACAACAAAACCATGATCTCCAGTTAATGTAAGAGCTTGGGACAAGTACCAAGAGCATGCCCTACCTGATGCTAGTTTCTTTAGGGTTTTCCCTGTATTACTTTTTGGCGATTGCCGGTTCAGAACCTTAAACCAAAACCCAGGAGTCCTAGTTACGTTTTGTCCACCTTGGTCTCCCTTCTGCATCCCCCATTTCCATTCCTTCCTATGATATTAAACTGAAGAGGCTACAATGTGGATGATCCTCATCGGAATTTTCTTCCAAGGTTCCAGATCCATTTACTTACAGCAGGCACTCACACATACACATCAAATGTCAATGTTTAGTAAAGAATATTATTTTTTAGGAATTTCTTTAAGAGTATTTTCTAAATTTTTAAAATGATGGTGGCATGGTATCATGTGGGGTTTGTGTTCTAGAGTGTCTGCTTCCTATGTCCCAAAACTAATTTAGTCCCTTCCTCTTTACCTTCATCCCACATCCTTGCTTCTTCCCTCTGGCCAATCTGCTATAGTATTGCTTGCTACTATGCTACATCTATCATTTAGTAAGGTCTTTGAATAAAGTATTTAAAATAACCTTTGCCAAATAGGGCAACTGGTCCTTTAATAACTGCAAGATATATCTCACGTATCGCCAGTACCTGTACCTTATTCTTATTACCTAAGTATTTCCAGTGTCACAATAATACATTTCGTCCCTTCAAAGATACATCACAATGCTACAAATAAGCCCAATGAATCAGATGGCACTGAATTGCAATACCACCAGCAGCTCTCTAATTGTCATCAATATATATAAATACTCTTAATTTAAACTATTTTTGTTAAATAATTTGTTTTTGTTAGTTTTGTTCAGAGCCAAAGAGGGCTCATGGCCCTATAAAGTCTCCAAGAATTTATCGTATGAAATATGTTTGAATAAGAAGAGCTGTACATTTCAGCCTGAAAAAAATGGTAGTGCTAGTCATCGAAATGTCACTGTTTTACTGAGTTAACATGGGTGGAAACCTGAGAATATTTTATTAATTCTATTTAGGGGGAAAGCCTTAAATCTTTAAAATATATGCCTTCCAAAGTTTTAATTTTCAGCATCTATTTTAGATTAAACATAAATTATACAATAAAGTAATTAATATTATGTTTATTTATTTTTGTATGCACAGAGAGAGCCATATAGTATTTGAATTCAGGTTTTACTTGCACCTGTGAAGTATTAATTTCATATAAGTTCCCATATGGCCAGTATACAAGGGTAGTCCAAGATATACACAACCGAACAAAGTAAACATAAAAAATGTGGGAGAAATATCTGTGTTTATCAATGTAGTCTCCTTTATCTCGATACAATAAATTGTATTATTTGAAAATTATATATTTAAAGTACTTATAATTGTAATTATTCCTAACTCTTCACGCCCTCTACTCTATCCATTCTACATCTACACCTAATAAGATTGACTGTATTCGCTAGGTTTGGTAGTTGGCATGATAACTTAATTGGTAAAACTGTTGCATACAAAACAGATGATCGAGGATTACTGTATAGATACGTAAGTACTAATCTTTGATTAATCCTTAGATTAGTTAAATCAGTAAAATATATAATGTAACTTTTTATTTGAATAAAATCTTCTCGGGCTTCTAACTGAGTGAAAAGTTGTATTAAATGGCATTCAAATGTATCATCTTCTAGCAAAGTGTCATCTTTTTACTTGGTTTGAAGCCTGAGAAGATTTTATTCATCCTATTAGGTTTTGGTTATATCAGTGGTATTGAAACAAGTGATTAAACAAACTCTGCAGTCATTTATTTACAAGCTTTACAATAGAATAACAAGGAGGAAAACAACTGACTGACTAAACATTATCAAAAAGTTCGTAGGTGTCTCTGCTGTCGCAGTTGCACTGCCAACTGTTAGGAAACAAATGTTGAACTGTCCCTTTTTAACATATTCTTTACACTGTGATAGACTGCATTCTAAATTAACTTTTTATTTTTTAAAAGGCTTTAATATGCACGAAGAAGTACACACACATCGCACACAACAGTTCAGTAAGTATTTCATGAGCCCCAGACAATTGAGGATCCATCAAATGGTACACCAGTCAAAATTTCAGTGGGTAATATTATTAACAGACCACAAGATATTTCATCTGTGGAAACCAGTCAAATTTTCAGTGACCAATATTAGTGAAAGAGCCAAATTCTCTGACACTTCCTTATGGGTCCAAGTCAGCCTTTCAACTCCCTTTTGGTCCAAACTCAACTTTCCAACTGAAATCTTTCTTCCTGCCTGAATTTCTTCCCCAAACTGAATTCTTACTGACCAATGTTCATCACCACCACCGATTGAGATTAGTCAAATTCAGCTACTGGTGTGATTTCAATATTATTTTCATTCTCACAGGAAGACTTGTGTCTTTATTTGACTCACATGAGCTTACCCTTCTTATCTTAAGGACAATTTAAACTACCAAATTAAGTCTGCGAACTCAGATATGTAGCTTTTTCTACACTATATAATGGCTTTTCAAGCATTCTTTAAGTTATATGACCCTTTATTTTATAAAACCTATATTAAAATAACATAATTTTCAAATAAAATTAACTACCAACGTGGTAGCATGTTACAATGTGTGTGTGTATGTATGTATATATATATATGCTGGCTGGGCAAGCCTGATTTCAGGTAAGTTGAATTCGCTGTATCTCTTTCCTATCTACATGTGTTATTTAATTTGAATCATCACTTTTTTCTTAAGTTTTTTATATATATATATATATATATATATATAATTACATAGATTATATTACATTTATATATTATATTAAATAAGATTATAATTATATACATTATAATATGTATTCATCAAATTATAATGTTAACAAGGCTAATAGTACCTAAATTCTCATTTGGTAAAATTTACCTTATTTCATTAAAAATATTTTTTTTGCCATCATTGGGTTACAAGGAGGCGCAAGTAAGAAACTTTCTACAGGTGCTTCATACCCTCATTACGGCACTGCTGGTCAGTCCAATCGAACCAGGCTAAACAAACATGAAAGAGATAATTGGTATGGGCCATTACAAAGCTTGGCCACTAGTTTGAGTAAGCAAAACATCAATATTAATATGGTCACGATAAGTATCAGAAGCTATAGTTAGTTAACAGTTAGAAAAATACTACATAACAATTGTAGCTGTAAAGAAAATACATAAGTCAGAATAAGTTTAATTTGGATCAGTCATTTATCTACCACCAACAAAAACTGAATACATTGATTAAAAATTTAATAAACAGAAAAAGATTTAACCTGTATTATTCCGATCATATACACTCACAAATACTCGAATCATAGTGATAAGATCGCTATTTGATGATGAGTCTTTCCTGTGATAAACAATCGACCTTCATGTTGAACTAAAATTAGTTGATAGATATCATGTTCTACTAATTTTTTGAATTCATTTTAAGTATTAAATTTTTATGTCATTACCTCAGTTAATATTAAGTAACCATAGGAAAGAACTGTCTGTAAAAATTTTAGGAATTAAAGGTAGACATATTAACAAAGGAAGATTCCAGTTCCCACAAATTATAATAACAATTTAATATTTATAACATAATCAATTGAAAACAAGAATAATTAAAACTAGATCATGTTTCCTAATATCACCTTCATGATCATTAGCCAGTATTCTGAAAATATTTTGATATATTTTGTTTCATATTTGATTAAACTGTGTGATTGTTAGGCTGGCTTCTTGATGATGAGTATTTCCAGCAATAAATAATCGACCTTCATGTTCAACTTAAATGGGCTCTATTATATTATACTAATTTCTTCAAATCATTTTAAGTAGAGTCTATATTTGTGTATATATATATATATATAAACATATATTTTTTATTTCATCAGTTAGTGGCAAAGTTACCATAGTAAATAATGTGAGGTATTTAATATAAACATATTAAAATTTCACTTCTCACATCATATAATAAAACTTAATATTTATAACATAATTAATTGAAAACAACAATAATGAAAACTAGATCATGTTTAATAATGGCACCTTCGTGATCATTAATCCGTATTCCATTCGATATATTTGTTTCTTATTTAATAATATTTTGTTGTGTTCATAAGTAAAATAAATTATTTGAATTATAACTTTAAAAAATTAGATAAAAAGAAATTATTATATTTGACATGTCGAAGAATTCTATGTCCGCTTGAGTGGTTAATTTATTCCAATATTATCCATGCAGAAGTTCTGACATGGATTTTGCATACTTTGAATTTTACTTTGCATTAATTTATTTTGTAATATAGGACAATGATTAGTTTATACCATAACACAAATGTCTTATTTCAATGAATATTACATGCAATATTCTGCCAGTAATTTTCCATATAACCTTGCATTATGGGATGGGGATAATTTTAAGAAACTATATCTCTACTCATTCATCTCTTGGCACAGTATCAAGTAAATACTTTACAAATTATAGGAAGAAGCTTATAGAATTATTATTTTGAAAATTCTGTTTCCTTACAGAAATAATGCACCTTAGTTTTTAAAGAACTGTTGCACTTTCATCACTCCGTTCTCATCGTATTACTTTTTTAAAGTACAGCTTAAATACAGGTTTTATAAGTTTGGATTTAAATTATTTTTCATATTTTTATTATTTTAGTGAAATAGTATTAAGGTACGGTAAATGCAGAATTTATATTGTATATGGAGACATAACGAGTCTGGTAAAATGATATCGAATGCAACTTGAAGAAATAAAGAGTGAATAAATCAAGTAATATCATTGGAGACAATAACACTATAATATATACTTAACGTATAACAGGGTCCTCAACGTCCGATAGGAAGAATTTCTCTGATTTTAAAGTGCGAAATGTTTGCAATCGGGTAACGTAAGAAAGTGAAAGGTGGAATAGGGGCAAACCTAATTGTGATATTATCTCATTTTTACTAATATTAGATATTTTTATATCAATAGCAAATACGACAAATTTTTATATACTTCATTATATTAATGTCACAGTATAAAATACTTTTTTATTCACGGTCGTGGTTTATTAATTCCAAACAGAATCGAACAACACGAAAATACTATATCGGCAAACACTTTTTTATTTAATCAGTTTTCTCAAACTGTAGGTACTGTGTCCCGTTTAACGTGGATCGGTATAAAAAAGCATTTAATTTGTCACCATCTTAATGGATGCATATAGATAATAAATCGAATTTTTAGGATCGATTATTCAGCTTCTCGATTTCACCTCACATCCTATGCCCTTAATTTTTTAATATTTTGGATTTCGCTGAAAATCTAAGTGTAAATAACAATCATTTTATTATATTTAAAAGGGCTAAGAAACATTCTTGTGCCACCTGTAGAGTGAGCCAATATTGAAATGCAATTCGGTAGTAAACCCTCAGGATTTTCATCGAGCGCTTAATTTTTTTTATTGGACCTTGAAATTTAATATTTCATAATTTTTATCGATCATTATCGATAATACTTCTCTTAAGATTAGTGCATTGATATCATTATTAATGTGGATAACAATGAAGTGAAATTAATTTACAATTTTTGAATGTTACGGATTAAAAAATGTAAGTACAATTATTAAATGTCTTTCCTTTGTGAACGGCAAATACTTGCAACAATGGGTTACAAATGTGGAGATTTATACAGACTAATAATGCGTTAAAATAATAATCCCGAAACGTTCAGTTTTAAAAGAAACTATTAATATGGAGGAATACATTAAGGACTTGAAACATAAACTATTATCAGGACTCAAATATGATTGCAAAATCGTTAACGACGACATTGTCGCAGAGACATTAAATCAATTGAAAAATTTGGATATCTCAGTAGATTTATTTAGAACTACACAGATTTTCCAAATACTGAAAATCTTAATAAAGTCTCATGATAAAGCCATTTCTAAAAAAGCTAAATGTCTAGTTGCCAACTGGAGAGAAAAATTGAGAACACACAATAAAAAAATTGCAAATAAATCGAAAACTAAACAAAAACCAAGAATTACAGAGAAACTTGCTGTTACACAAAACCAAACAGTGTCATCGATAAACCATGCTGGGAACACTAATGCTGGGAGTAGTGTTTCCAAGAAAAATGTACCTCTTCATCGCCACTCTAATAAAGAGAATATTGAATTTTTACAAGATGGGGAAACCATTTCTGAACCATTACCACAGAAACTTGCTGTTACACAAAACCAAACAGTGTCATCGATAAAACATGATGGGAACACTAATGCTGGGAGTAGTGTTTCCAAGAAAAATGTACCTCTTCATCGCCACTCTAATAAAGAGAATATGGAATTTTTACAAGATGGGGAAACCATTTCTGAACCATTAACACAGAAACTAATACCAATTAAAAAAAGATCGTTTGGAACACCTTTAAAAAGCATTGAAAATGAAAATATTAAAAGAAAAGCTCCAATTGAACCTAGCAAGGAAAAAGAATTGAAATGTCATCCATCAACTTCAAAGCTACCCTTCAAAATCCGTCCCAAACATTTTTCTGATATTTTGGACAATGACAATGAATTGGATGAACATCATATAGAAGAAGATATGGCCAATATTGCTGCAAATATGTTACAAGAAGAAATAGATCGAGATAGTGATACTGAAGATGTCATTATTGACACTAAACATAAATGTTTTCAACATTCTAGACAAACTGTGGTTGATTACATACATACGAACTTGGAACCTGAAAAACAACCAGATGAACCATGCCAAGTACAAAAAATGAATGAAAAATTGTCAGGAGAAAGAAAGATAATACTTGAGCTTGCTAAATCAGAAAATATTGGACAACCAGGTGGAAAAACTAAGGATTTATTAAAGCTACAAAGAGGAACTTTTGTTCTACTAGACATAAAAGATACTCATACTAGTTTAAAACCTATTTTTGACATTATAAAAGAAAGATCAAAACATGAAAAACAGCTAACAGTTTTCAAAGATATAGGAATATGTGATAATGAGACAGATAATTCAATTAAAGAAGTCAGAGAAAATTCAAATGAAAATAAGAAATCCTTGCATTCTAATAACACACCAGACAAAATTGAAAGATTCTGCCCATCTGATGTCTCCTCAATTCAATGTACTGAAATTGAAACAGAGACATCAAACAAAAATGATAGAACTTCAGATTTAAGTGAAATTGTGACCAATGAAGATAGAACAAAAGAGTCTTGTGATGAAACCTTAAATAATTCTGATCCTAAAGAGCTAATTCCTATAGAACACACAGAAAAAGTAATAGATGTAAATATTAGATCCTCAGGTTCCAAGCAATGTATTCCATCCCGAAAGAAAGAAACTGCACAACCACAAGATAAGTCAACCACATCTCTCAAAGTGAGTATTCCATTGGAAAGACTGGCTAGTAATGAAATGTTGATGAAAACAATAAAGGCACAATCATCAAAATCTCAAACAAAATGTAACACAAAATCCTTGCAGAGCACTAAATTGAAAAACATAACTGAAGGTCACACCACTCATTCAGATAAGTCATCAGAACAAAAACAGCTAAGGAAAAGCTTTCAAAGAGAAACATTGCAAAAAACAATTATTAAACCAACTGATTCTACAGAGAAGTCCAATATAGTAGCTCAAAAACAAAAGCCATCATTATCGAAGGAGCACGAAAATAATGCTAAAACAAATAAAATGCAAGTGATGCCAAAACAAGTTATGAAGCCATCTGAAAGAAAACATCAAAGGATGGAAGGTTCTACTGAAACGCTCAAGAAAAATGAACAAAATTTTGCCCATGAAGATAAGGAAAAAATGGTTAAAAAACCTGATTTACCTGTTGGGACTGAAGAAGAAAATAAAGTGACACATCACTATTCTAAAATGCCACATAAAGTTTATGACTGCATTGAAACAGCACGCAACAGTCAACACGAGGAAAATCTTTTAGCAGAAAAAAACTGTAATACAGAAAAGCAGGGATCATTGAATAATAGTTCTCAAAATTTAGCAAACCCAAAAGATGTTACAGAGGTAAATACTAATAAAACTACGAGTGCCCAGAAAATCTTGAAATCACCTGATTTAACTCAAACAAAAAGGGGTGAAAGTTCTTGCAACTTGGAAACCAAAAATACTGAAAGTGGCTCATCAACATGTAAAAGAACCAAAATACATGATAAATTTTTAAAACTAAAGGAATCAAGGGAAGTAAAGCGACATAAACTAGAAAATCCCATTGAGCCAGGATCGAAATTAATAACAGATAATTTTGAGCAGGATAGAAATATTGAAAAAATAAGACTTGAACCGCAAGTGCAAACAGAATCAATCAGAAACATTTTACCAACTGATAACATTATACCATCCTCAAGTAATGAATATCGAGATATATTTTCTCGTAATTCACGAACACTCCTTGCAGGCTATACAATCCCTAAAAAGAAACCAGAACCAACAAGGAGACGAAAAAGAACTAAAGATAGTGTTTCTTTTATAGACCATGCACGAACACCAACAAAGAGTCACTCAAAAACAAGGTATAAATACGATAAAGGATCAAGTTCAAGAGATTGTGATGTAAAAGGAGATGTCTATGACAAATACCATCGCAGTAGGGAAAATTCAAGATCAAGTGTAGAGAGAGATAGAGGGGAAAAGTTCAAAAAATATGATCGTTCCAGATCTATTGGTACCTTACATTCTCGTTATACTTCATCAAGTAGCTCGTCTTCATATTATTATGCAAAGTCACATGCTTCAAAAGGCTCTTCTAGACGTTCAAGATCATATTCAGTTAAGTCTAGGTCAAAATGGAAACCACTAAAACATATGACAGAATTCAAGGAAATCAGACACTCTTCTCATTACAAGGAAAATCATAAATATCATGAAGGTACAAGAAGGTCCACATCATTTGCAACCAAAGTTGAACTAGGTTCAAATGTCGCACAGAGTTCAAAAATTTCTTATGAACAACCAGAAAATACTTCTTCATTTTATCATGCTAGGCCACGGGCATCTATATCTTCTTCTAGACATTCAAAGTCATATCCAGTTAAAATCCCTAAGACAGAGTACTCTGGGTCAAAACGGAAGTCATCTCATGAAACTGAAAGGCACAGGGGCACTACATATTCAAAGGAGATCCATAAATATAGTGAAAGTACTAGTAAATCAAAATCAATTGCAAAAGTAGCTAAATATGATAATTTTGAAAATGAGAGTAAAGCGAAAAAAGAAGAATTCACAAAAACTTCAACATTAAGAATACACGATAAAATAGAAGCATCAGCAACAGAAAGAAATAATAATGTCAATAAAGGAAAATCTTCTCAAGCAGACTTAAATAGGGCACCAGTGTTGAAAGATAAGCGTAAAACTGAACAAGAACATATATTATCAAAACATAGTTCTCAAAAACTTTCACAAAATGAAAAAACAAAACACTCACTCAGAACATCTGATAAAGGCCAATCTCAAAGAAGTGATAAATATATCAATAGAATGGATAGAAGTATTAATGAAGCATCATATGATTATGATAGAAAACAGAAGAATTATTCACTTGATAAGCAATCACGGAAGGAAACTAAACCAATCTTGGAGAAAGCAAAACAACCAAAACCAAAAGATGCTAAATATGGTAAGATGATATTAAAAGAGGAGAATAAGGAAATAGAATCTCAAGCTACAGAAGAGACCATTGATATGACTGCATCTGAAAAAATAAGTAAAGCTAGTGATTTGGATTCAAATGTTGCAACGAGTTCGATAATGCCATACAAATATCTTGAAATTGCTCAGCAACAAAAACCAGATGCTTCTGATCCAAAAAGTGAAGAAAGAAAAATTTCACCCATAGGGAAGACCAATAAAGACACTAGTACTGTAACAAGCAATAACATACCAATGGAAATGATTGAGTTGTGTATAGAAAATGAACCTAATAAAGTAGGTTCAAATATAGAACTAGACTCTAAAATCACATATACTAAAGCTACAATTATTCATGAAGAAACAGATACAGATATACTTCATTCAAATTCTGACCCGGGTTTAAGCCAAATAGATAAAAACAGAGACTTAGGTCAAAAAATTCTTAGTAGTCATTCTGCATCAAGTAATCACTTACAAACACTTAAGCCAATAAGACAAAATGAGCCTGTTGAAACAAAGCAAAACATTTCATCTATTCAACCAAGTAAAACTCAAGTCAAAAATTTTACTTGTGAAAATCCGAAAATTATACCCACAGCTGGAGAAAAAAATAAAAAACATATTTCTGAACCAATTGTTATTTCCACTTCAGATAGTAGCACAAAAGAAGACGTTAGATCAATAAAAAGTAGAAAACGTTCTCTAAAAAACAGAAAATCAACAAAAGTGATTATATCTTCTTCAGAAAATGAAAGTTCTGATGCAAGTTCAAATGTTTCATCAAATAGAAAAACTACATATATGCAACCCACAAATGCTAATTCCACTTCTAAACCAAGTACAAGTCAAGGGAAAAAAATTTCTCACGCAAAAACAACTAATCGACCCACAAAGAGACAAAAGACAAAGCAATTTATTTCTAAACCAATTATTACATCCACTTCTAATAGTAGCTCTACAGAAGATACTGGTTCAATGACAAGTAATAAATGCACTGCAAAAAGTAGAAAGTCAACACAAAAGATGACATCTGTTATAAATAATACTGATGCAAGTTCAGGTGTTTCAGTTAATCCAAAACCGTCAACCTCAAATACTCTGCAAGGTAAAAATATCATCAGTCTTAATTTCACTTCTGAGCCATGTACATCACAAGTTGAAACACATTTTCATGTAAGTCCAAAAATTGACCATATGAGAGAAAACCAAATAAACAAAAGTTCTATTTCTAAACCGGCAGTTATGTCAAACTCAGATAGTTGTTCAACAGTAAGTAGTAGTTCAACGAGTAGTAGATCTCCTTCAATGAATAGAACATCAACACAGAAGATTAGATCTGCAACAGATAATAAACCAGCTGGTAGTCTTTTGAAATTTACAGAAAGAGAAAATACTTCATCTATTAAACCATCATTTGTTCAACAACAAAAAAGTGTTTCAGAGCATAAGGCAAGTTCAAATGAAGTTAAAAAATATTCCTATGCAAGTACAAAAATGAATCTGGCAAGAGATCAACAAAAGAAGAAGCATATTACTTCTGAGCCAGCTGGTAAGTCAAAGTCCGATAATAGTTCAAGAAGTAGTAGGTCCGCTTCAAGAAATACAATAAGAACACATAAGATTATTCCTGCAGTACAAAATGAAGCACCTAATATAAGTTTGAATGTTAAAGGGCATCCAGAAGCTTCATCTATTAAACCCAGAATTGTTCAACAAGAAAAAAATAAAATTGGACTTAAATCAGTTTCTAAAGGAAGTACTAGTCCTCATATAGCTATGAAAATTCATCCTGTGGTAGAAAAACAAATTAAGAAGACAGATGTTAAGTCAAATTCAGATAGTAGCTCATCAGAAAGTTTATCAACATGTTTGTCTCCATCAAGAAATGCAATACCCAATCAAAATATTACATCGACTTACAAAAATGAACTTGATGAAAGGACAAATGCTGCATGTAGCCCAATATCTTTACATGAATCACACGTGGTGATTCAAAATAAAGAATGTTCAAGTCAAGTTGAAACACAAGAAAATATTGGTTCAATTTCCGAACCAAGTACTAGTCAAACCAAAAAATATCCTCACATTACTCTCAAAATTAGCCCTGAGAATGGAAAATCAATTAACTCCAAATCAGGTGGCAGATCAACAGAAAGTAGTTCAAGGAGAAGCTGTAGTTCTTCATCAAGAAATAAAATACAAGCACAAGATATTGCATCAGCTATTGAAAAAGAGCCCGCTGGTGTAAGTAAAAACGTTTTGGACAGACCGAAATCTTCACATATTCATCCATCAATTGTGCAAGATGAAATTGTTTTTGAACCTCAGTCTACTTTGGAACCAAGTACGAGTCAAATAGAAAAATATCCTCACATAACTTTCAGAAAATATCCTGTGGGAGGAAAAAACATTAAGATGACAGATCATAAGTGCAATTCAGATAGCAGCTCATCAGAAAGTAGTAGTTCAGAAAGAAGTAGTAGGTCTTCATCAAGCAATAAAAATTCAACTCAACAGAATGCCTTGGCTATTGAAAATGAGCCTGCTGAAGAAACTTCAAATGTTGTGGACAATCTAATTACTTCACATATTCATCCATCAATTGTGCAAGATGAAATTGTTTTTGGATCTCAGTCTACTTTGGAACCAAGTACGGGTCAAATAGAAAAATATCCTCACATAACTTTCAGAAAATATCCTGTGGGAGGAAAAAACATTAGGATGACAGATCATAAGTGCAACTCAGATAGCAGCTCATCAGAAAGTAGTAGTTCAGAAAGAAGTAGTAGGTCTTCATCAAGCAATAAAATTTCAATTCAACAGAATGCCTTGACTATTGAAAATGAGCCTGCTGAAGAAACTTCAAATGTTATGGACAGTACGAAATCTTCACATATTCATCCATCAATTGTGCAAGATGAAATTGTTTTTGAACCTCAGTCTACTTTGGAACCAAGTACGAGTCAAATTGAAAAATATCCTCACATAAATCTCAGAAAACATCCTGTGGGAGGAAAACAAATTAGGATGACAGATTATAAGTCCAATTCAGATAGCAGCTCAGCAGAAAGTAATAGTTCTGAAAAATGCAAAGGTTCTTCATCAAGTAATAATATTTCAACTCAACAGATTGCCTTGGCTATTGAAAATGAGCCTGCTGAAGTAACTTCAAATGTTATGGACAGTACGAAATTTTCACATATTCATCCATCAATTGTGCAAGATGAAATTGTTTTTGGATCTCAGTCTACTTTGGAACCAAGTACGAGTCAAATAGAAAAATATCCTCACATAACTTTCAGAAAATATCCTGTGGGAGGAAAAAACATTAGGATGACAGATCATAAGTGCAATTCAGATAGCAGCTCATCAGAAAGTAGTAGTTCAGAAAGAAGTAGTAGGTCTTCATCAAGCAATAAAAATTCAACTCAACAGAATGCCTTGGCTATTGAAAATGAGCCTGCTGAAGTAACTTCAAATGTTATGGACAGTACGAAATCTTCATATATTCATCCATCAATTGTGCAAGATGAAATTGTTTTTGAACCTCAGTCTACTTTGGAACCAAGTACGAGTCAAATTGAAAAATATCCTCACATAAATCTCAGAAAACATCCTGTGGGAGGAAAAAACATTAAGATGACAGATCATAAGTGCAATTCAGATAGCAGCTCATCAGAAAGTAGTAGTTCAGAAAGAAGTAGTAGGTCTTCATCAAGCAATAAAAATTCAACTCAACAGAATGCCTTGGCTATTGAAAATGAGCCTGCTGAAGAAACTTCAAATGTTGTGGACAATCTAATTACTTCACATATTCATCCATCAATTGTGCAAGATGAAATTGTTTTTGGATCTCAGTCTACTTTGGAACCAAGTACGAGTCAAATAGAAAAATATCCTCACATAACTTTCAGAAAATATCCTGTGGGAGGAAAAAACATTAGGATGACAGATCATAAGTGCAATTCAGATAGCAGCTCATCAGAAAGTAGTTGTTCAGAAAGAAGTAGTAGGTCTTCATCAAGCAATAAAAATTCAACTCAACAGAATGCCTTGGCTATTGAAAATGAGCCTGCTGAAGTAACTTCAAATGTTATGGACAGTACGAAATCTTCACATATTCATCCATCAATTGTGCAAGATGAAATTGTTTTTGAACCTCAGTCTACTTTGGAACCAAGTACGAGTCAAATTGAAAAATATCCTCACATAAATCTCAGAAAACATCCTGTGGGAGGAAAACAAATTAGGATGACAGATTATAAGTCCAATTCAGATAGCAGCTCAGCAGAAAGTAATAGTTCTGAAAAATGCAAAGGTTCTTCATCAAGTAATAATATTTCAACTCAACAGATTGCCTTGGCTATTGAAAATGAGCCTGCTGAAGTAACTTCAAATGTTATGGACAGTACGAAATCTTCACATATTCATCCATCAATTGTGCAAGATGAAATTGTTTTTGGATCTCAGTCTACTTTGGAACCAAGTACGAGTCAAATAGAAAAATATCCTCACATAACTTTCAGAAAATATCCTGTGGGAGGAAAAAACATTAGGATGACAGATCATAAGTGCAATTCAGATAGCAGCTCATCAGAAAGTAGTAGTTCAGAAAGAAGTAGTAGGTCTTCATCAAGCAATAAAAATTCAACTCAACAGAATGCCTTGGCTATTGAAAATGAGCCTGCTGAAGTAACTTCAAATGTTATGGACAGTACGAAATCTTCACATATTCATCCATCAATTGTGCAAGATGAAATTGTTTTTGAACCTCAGTCTACTTTGGAACCAAGTACGAGTCAAATTGAAAAATATCCTCACATAAATCTCAGAAAACATCCTGTGGGAGGAAAACCAATTAAGATGACAGATGATATACACAATTCTGACAGCAGCTCATCAGAAAGTGATAATTCCATGTACAGTAGTAGTAACTTTTCATCTAGAAATAGTAAACCAGAAAAATACATTTCATCCACTGCTGAAAAAGAGCGAGCTGATGTAAGTACAAATGTTATGGGGAGTCCATCAACTTCACTTATGCTGCCATCAATCATTCAGCAAGAAGAAAATATTGTCGGACCCAAGTCTAGTTCTGAACCAAGTACAAGTGAAAATGAAAAATATCCTAATGTAATTGATAAAAATCGTCCAGCGGGAGGGAAACAAATTAAGATGACAGATGTTTCACCCAATTCGCATAGCAGCTCAACAGAAAGTAGTAATTCTGATAGTAGTAGCGATAAGTCTACATCAACAAATAATATAACAGTCAAAAAAATTTCCTCCACTATTGAAAAAGAGGCAGCTGATTTAAGTTTAAATTATGTGGGGAGTCCAAAACAATCACATATTCAGTCAGCAGATGTTCTGCAAGAGAAAAGTATTATCAGATGTAAGTCAAGGTCTAAACAAGAAACTTCTCGAGATGAAAAATATCATCTTTCAACTATGAAAATTCATCCAGTTCATGGAAAACTAATGAAGATGGATGCTAAGTGCAATTTAGATTGTAGCTCACCAGCAAGTGGTAGTTCTGCCACAAGCTGTAGGACATCAAGCAATAGAACACAGACACAAAACATTGCATCAGCTATTGGAAACGAGCCTGTTGACATGATTTCAAATGTTGCAGAGAGTCTGGAAACTTCACATACTCAACCGTTGATTGTTAAACATGAAGATAATGTAATTGAAATTAAGTCGAGTTCTGAACTAATTACAAGCCAAGTTGAGAAATATCCTCAAAAAAATCATCCTATTGGAGGGAAAGAAAATAGGAAAACAGATGAGGAGTCCAGTTCTGATAGTAGCTCTTCAGAAAGCAGTAATTCAACAACAAGCAGTTCCTCAGTGGGAAGTAGTAGCTCAAATGAAAAAAGCAAGAATGCAGCGCCCAAAGTACAAGATTTAAATGTGTCTGAAGGTAAAATGAATAATCCAGTTTTCACTGAAATAAATGCTTTTGAGAAGAGTGAAATTAAATTAGTGGAAAATACAGATAATTGTAAAATAAATGATGAAGTTGAAATTCAACCTGAGTGCACAGCGAAGGAGTTCAAGGAAGATATGAGCCAAGATAAATATGCAGCTTTAAATTTTGAGTCAATTTCTGATGATAGAATAGTATCAAATGTACAGAATGAAAGTAATACTTTTACAGTGAAGGGGAGTGCTGAACCTTTCCATCAAGAGATCAAAAGATCCCATTCTAGGGACTCGTCATCAAGTAGTAGCTCAGAACTTGGCAGGCTGCACAATGTGAATGACAAAGAAATACCAAAAATATTGAAACCAAAAACGAATGTTATTCAATTATTACAATATAATTTACGTGGAAAACCAGAGCATTCTGCAACACATTTACCTTCTTCTACGAATAGAAAAAATCCATCTTCTATTATATCATCCCCCCAAGTAAACCCTGGCTTAAATGCTCCTTATGTGCAGTGTGGAAGTAAAGAACTAGTGAGTAAACCAAATGCAGACAGTAATACAGCAGTGGACATTGATGAGTGTCTTGGCCCTATTTCCAGTACTACATCAGATTCTGGCAGTGATTCCTCCAATAGTTCATCCGGTGATACTAGTAACTCTAGCAGCAACACAGCATCAAGCTGTAATACTAAATCAGATATCAAACTTGTACAAACCTCTCCAAAGGTGATACAGAATCCAAAACAAACTTCAGATTGTAAACATTTGCCTGAAAGTCTTCAGATCAGTACACTTTCAAATCTGCCAGAAAATATGAAAAGTGGAACAATCAATACGGGTGGTAATATGAAAGGAAAGAGAAGAGGTAAACTTTCAGCATTGCAAAGGGCAAAATCCAAATACAGCTCATATTTTAACAGATGTTTCAAACTTCCACCAAATAGTAAACCAATGTCTCACATAAATATAAAAAATGATGAGAAAGTGTCACAAATTTCTAAAACCATGGCAGACAGACAAGTTTTTAAAGTGAAACAGCAGGCATCATGTTCTAATAATAGTTCTGATACACAAGTCAGTAAACAGCAACCCTATAAATGTTCGTTATCAAGTAGTGACTCAGATAGAAGTATTTCTGAGAGTTATGATGAACAAAACATTAAACTGTCAAAAGTAAAACAGGTAAACAAAGATAAGCAGATAATTCAAAAACAGAAACATACAGTAACAAAGCAAGGGAAAATTCCATCTTATTATAAGCAAAGAAAAAATATACAAACTACAAGGAGTGTAAAAAGTTTAGCTGAAAGCGAAAAAATAACTAAAGAGCAAATACAAAAAAAGTTAAAGGAATTTGAACAAAGAGAGAAGGAAGGTAAACTGCCAAATGTTCGAGATGTGGTAGACAAAATTAAAACACTTCAAAAGTTTCATAACCCAGGAACAAACAGAAGCATAAAGATTTGTTCTCCAGAAAGGAATGTGAAAAGACCTGTAGAGTTATATAGAAGAAGAGTGACAAACCCAAAACCAAAAGTTATGGAAAACGAAGACCCTGAAACAACAGAGACACCAATGAGACCAGAAACACGTGAAAAACTCATGACAATACTCAAAGTGTACAATGATAGTAGAAAGGAAAATAAAAGCCTACTTGAAGAAAGTAATGCTGAAATTGCTCGAGAATGGCAAAAAATACTCAAACTTGAAAAACAATTAAAAAATGCACAAATGAGAAGTAACAGGGAGCTACAAATAAAAAATGTGACTAGTGATTCTGAAGAATCATTAACATAAAGGTAAGTTAATAGTAAAAATGATTAATTTTTTAAGCTTTTGAAATGAGGACTTATTGTACAATATGTATAAATATATATAGGAAGAGAGAGACAGATAAATACATAGTTGGTGGCTTACCTGAAGTTAAAGCCCATGATTGCCACTCAAAACATAAGGAGGATCTTCAAATTTTTGGAGGTTCTCAGCTCCCTTCTTCAGGAAACAGATTTATATTCTATATACCAGCCGGCTGCAGAGTGGAGTTTTTTGCAATAACAGAATGTAAATCTCTTTCTGAAAGAAAGGGGCTGAGAGCCTCCAAAAATTTAAAGAACCTTTTTCTGTACACAGTAGCAATGTCAAACTCAATTTCTGGTAAGCCATGAATTATCTCTCTTTCCTTTCCACATGAATTACATATATATGAATCCCCTTAATCAGGAAGGAAGATCATAACTGCTTGCCAGCTGGGCATGAATTGAAAAATTTAAATTAAAGTGCACCAGCCATTAGACTGCAACAATTGACACACGACAAATCCAACAACACTCTGTCTCTCTCAAGGAAAGGTCACAACAATAGAAACATACATACATACATGCATGCATACATAAATACACACATACAAACAAACACATTAGAATTAAAGGAAAGAATAAGAAGTTAAAAAGTAAAATAATTATAATTGGGAAAGGATAGAACAGATCGTATGCTGGAATGAGGGCTCCCAAACATGGAGTTCCATTACTGATGAGGGTAAGGCTTTAAGGAGGATCAGTGTGTAGCATATCTTACAGTCTAGGCAAAGTCCAGGACTCAACATCCTCTAATTTTATTATAATGGTCATTGTGACTGTGGTTGTGATGAAATTTTGTTTCAGCAAAATATTATGATAACTGTTATAATGATTACTATTATACAATCTGTTCTATCCTTTCCTGATTATAATTATTTTACTTTTTAACTTCTTATTCTGTCCTTTAATTCTAATGTGTTTGTTTGTATGTGTGTATTTATGTATGCATGTATGTATGTTTATATTGTTGTGACATTTCCTTGAGAGAGACACAGAGTTTTTGTTGGCTTTGTCAGGTGTTGATTGTTGCAGTCTAATGAATGGTGTGCTTTAATTTGAATTTTTCAATTTGTGCCCAGTCAGCACGCAGTTCAGATCTTCCTTCCTGATGAGGTGTACTCAGGCCTTCAAAAATTTTAACTTCCACGTATGCCAGACAGCATCAACTATTTTTTATTTCAGGTAAATCGGCATCACGGTCTCTCTCTTTCCTGTCCAATGTGTTATTTAATTTGAACTCGTCACATTTTCATTAATATAAAGTGGCGGCTTGTGGTTATGTGCTCATATGCTACAACACATAAATTAATTTAGGAAGAAATAATTTTTCCTTAATTTTAAGAACCTCTATAATAATTGTGCTTTAACACTGCAAGTCTATGTTTCGATATCGAAGACTTTAAACTCTCTGCCTTGCGGCACATCGCTCCTAAGTTGGTCAGCCAGTGTTATTCCTGGTATAACACCGGATTTGGTGATTTAGTCACAACTGCTCATGCACACCTTACCTTTTCACCCCCCCTGCACCACCCCGTAAAGCTTAACAAATTACTAACCTTAATTGCCACAATTTCAACAGCACAAGGAAATGGAAGAGCCCCCGTACTATGACAGAGTGCGGCCGCAACAAGTGACAACCAATTTAATTGAAAAAAATTTCCTACTATTCACTAATTATAAATCATATTGTATAATAGTTTACATTTTCAAAACAAAAATAATAATCTATCATTTTTGTTCAAATAAACAAAAATTACAATCTAAAGCTATTTTAAAGAAAACAAAATTTAAGAGGTATCATAGGTCTTAAATCTACCACACGACCCTGAATACAACACTCCTCTGTGACTTGTTCCAAAAATGAACATTATTTAAAATATTTACTAAGAAAAATACTTTTGGGATAGAAATGGTAAATTATTCCGCTTTTAAAAATTAGACACTATTGGAAACTATGTAGACAGAATTAGAAATGTAGCACATTAAGTGCTAGGTCAGAGTATTGGTATCACTTTCACTGATATAGTTTTATTATTTTACATAATTATCATCGTAAAACTGGTTGCTTGTGGTGACGTGTACATAACATCAAAAACTCACAAGCCGCCACTGGTTATATATATATAATATGTATCACAAATCCTCCATTAATTTAATCACTTCTTGTTAAATTATTATAGCTTTAATTATTCACTGTGCCCTTAGACTCATTTTATATATTTACTTGTGATTTATATATATTTAATTTCTTTAGGTAGTATGTTGAAACAAACTTATCATATAAATTGTTTCTCAAATTTTAGGTTGTAATAATAAAAATTTAATAATTTATGTAACATTAATATATTGAAAAGAAAAAAGTTATAAAACTGGATAATTTTGTGAAGTTACTTCACCATTATTATTCACTTAGTACTAAACTTTTCAATTGATTTGGTTTTTTACATTTGATTAATCACTATGTTTTTTCACATTAATATAAGTTATATGACTGATTTACTTTCAGATCCTTACCAAAATTAAAGAAGAATAAATGTATTGATATGATATTAATTACTGCAATGTTGGAATGTTGAAGCATTCTGTTACACCATGACTAAACAATTTGCAGTTAATTTATTATAGTGTTACAAGTACTGCGGCTTTAAATTGATTTTATATAACTTGCCAAACTAAATTAAGAACCAATTTTGCAAACATTGAATTGTGAAAGTAGTTTAATAATAATTATCTATTGGCATTGTTTACTTTGCAAAACAATTTCTTTTGTAATTATAACAATGAATGATATATATGTATTCCCTCATATGACTTGTTTCCATAAATATTACATATGTATTCTATTGTAATTTATTATAAAGCCTTGTCTCATAAAATGCTTCTGTGAACATTTTCGAACTTGTGTTTGAAAGTTAATTAATGTGCGCTAGTATGTACTTTTCTATATGATGAGGGTATGAGTGAATGAGACTAAAAATAATCTACATTAATTATTTAATTATGAAAACTACACAGATTCATCATGTTTTTTTAAAAAAAAATCCATTTGTAATCATTTTTTATGGTTTAATGCAAGGAATAGTCTGGAAAATGAAATAAATACAAATGCTGTCCATTTAGTGAAGTAAAACTCAATGCCAAAATTTCAAGAATCAATTCCTCATCTTGAGAGATGTTAAATGTGTATTACATGGGTCCGGAAATGTATAATTACAGAGTTATGCAAACTTTTATGAAAGTTAGTGCATGATGACATGCCTTGTTATCTGAACTGAAATGCTTGACTTGCTGTGAATACTTCTTAGCACCCACAAATTATTATCTACCATGTCTAAGTTACTTAGCTGTATCTGATCCATTTGTATGAAGTTTGTTTATGATGATTTTCAGTATGTGCAATAGGTTTGTTGGCAGTTTGTGTGCTGTGATAGGTTTACAGTGAAATGGACAGTCTGTTTTTTATTGGTTGAAGGCTGTTGTGATGTACACAAATTAAGAACTTTCATATATGCATTACATGTATGGTTTGGAGGATGGTAATTCTTTGATGGCACATCATTTGTATCAGGAACAATTCTCAATGCAAAGAGTTTCAGATTTAAAGACTCTTGACGGAATCCATCGCTGATTATGAAAACACAGAAGTTTTACACACCCACCAAATACTGGGGGAGTCCAAGACATACAAACCCTGAAGAGAGGAACCTGTTCTCAACATTCTGAAGCAAAGTCCTACTGTCAGAACAAGGCAGTTAGGTTTGCAGAGGAATTTGTCTTCCATACCAGTATGGAGACTGCTATCGTCCATATCATCTCTGCAGCCTGTTCTACCAGTGGTTCCTCCAACTAACTTTGGAGCTGTTTTGTCGTTCACGGATGAGGCAACATTCATGAGGGATGGAATCCAGAATTTTCACAATCAGCACATATGGGCAGGCACAAACCCAATGCAACTATTGAATCATGTCACTGACAGAGATTCTCCATTAACATCTGGGCAGGCATTGCTGGTAGGGACCCTGTGTTCTTCCAGACAGTCCAAATGCATGTATTTACTCAAATTTCTTGCACAATGGATTATATTGTTACTTATAAGACATGCCGCTAGAATCCAGTTGACAGCTGTTCTTCATGCATGATGGTGCTCACACACATATGAGTCTTTCTGATTACAGACACCTGGATTTATTACTTGGTCAATGCACTATCCCGACTTAAACCCCCTGGACTTTTTATTTTTGGAGATACCTAATTTCTTTGATGTATTCAAATGCTGTGAACTCTCCTTGCAGTACGCACTACAACACGCATATTTGATCCTGTTCTAAACTCAATGTGAAGAAGAGCAACTGCCTGTATTCAGTCAAAGGGAGGTCACTTTTGAACATTTCATTTGAAATGAGAAAAGAGCATTCCAACTAGGTACTTGAACTTGATACAAACTAATTAGATACAGAAGTTCAGATAACAATGTAATTATGCATTTCCATACCCATGTTGAATTACACATTTTTTCTCTTAATATGAGAAATCCATTCCTGAAATTTTGTGGTTGAGTTTCCTTACACCCTGCTTACATCTGATAGTATGATACTACTTAAGGAAATAAATCAAAAACTGCAGCTCAGATTTAGCACATTGTGAAGAAACATTAAGAAATTCACACCAAAATAAATATGCCATTATTTCTGAAGGTTCAGATACTTGATAAATATGTACAGTACTAATGGTATTGAAATACAACTCAGAAAATTGGTAGTGAAATACTATTGCAACAATGGCAGACATACGAGTCACCTGCAATTGGATACATAAAAGGTTAAAACCATGGATAATATCTGAAAAAAATATTTATCACCATAGAGCATAAATAAAAAAATTAAATATTAAAACATTTATTGTTGATAACAATTTTATTCATAAATAAAATGTTTTTTCTATATTGCCACAAAAGTGTCTTACAAGAAAAATAAATTGTCAACAAAAAATATTTTGAACTGGCCACAACGAAATAGCAGTAAGAGTACATCTAAATGGAGCTACAAAAAGAGTATGTGGTCTTTCGCAGTGGGCAGCAACTCAAACCATTAAAAACAATTGTTACATATAGCACAGTGTAGAACTAACACATGGAAGTGTGGAAAAAGACATATTATGAATGAATAATAGAAAAGATATATTGAGAAATACATGACAATAACTTATTGAGATAGTGGATTATGTAAATCTGTGGTCACAAGGAGTAAGTTGTTAAGATAAAAAAAAAGGGCCCATACAAGGTGATCATCATACCGTGATCATTTCCCAATTATTTTGTGCACTGTGATGAATTTGGCAACTCAGGAAATGATTTTTTTTTAGTGTTTCTCAACAGTAAAAAGGCGATTTTCCACACTTTAGCTCTAGATTTATTTGTTTCCTGAACAAGAAGCTATTTGCTACGTATAATTTTGTTGTAAATGGATGGTTTGAGACATAATTCAGGTATCTATGAATGTGTACTGGAATAGAAAAAATAAACGGTTATTTTAATCGTGTAATGAATAAATCTTAGCGATAAAAGTCACAGATTTCTATGTATCTACGTCTCTAGAATGATTTGGTTAAGTTTATTCTTACTGGACTGTTCGGTCTATTGTGCTACTGCTTTAATTCTTAACCTTTACTAAGATAAAATAAGTCTTTTATTATTGAAAATGATAACATTTTTCTCATTATGTCCTGTGTTTATTGTAAACAATGAAATATCGGATAAATTTTTTATCAATAGATGTATCGATAGCTCAGTCGATAATGGAGTCGAAAGTTTGTTACTTTGTCGTGTACGAACAATGTTGATACACGTCAGTTGTTACCGCTACTTCAGTTCACAGGGTTACGAGCTCAACTAGTGAATTGCCCACGAGTTCAACTGAGTTTACAGAGTTAGTATCTAAGGATTTTCTATACTTTTATTATTTCATTCGTATATTTATTAACTGGTGAAATATGGTTATGTTTTTCAGGCTTTCAAAAATGAAATATCTACCTCATCTGAAAGTATTTTTCTGCTTGACCATGCTACTGCTTTATTGCAGTTGTGTCACCTGTTTAAAAAAATCAGAATGCGAAGGTAATAGTAGTGATAACTTATTGTATGAACAGCAAGTTTCTAAAAATAGTAAATAATTATTAAGTCAGTGACCCAGAATTACTCGTTTAAAATTTTCATAGTTATCGCCAGATCCAACTTTCACCGAATTATTGGCATAATTTATTTTATTTCGAAAATCGTAATCATATTGTATATGCAAAAACACATTCATTTCATTTAGTGTAATACAAAATTTGGAATTGAGATTAGACATGTTAACATTATTCCAAATGTATCATCTTTGAATAAATGAATAATCACATGAGCTGAATTTTACCAGAACTTTGAGTCCTTATGTGATTTAACAAAATTCATTGAAACTGATCTCACTATAATTGTGCATGTCATTCCACCTCCTTGAAGTTATGATTTTATAATAGTCATGATAAATGAAAATTATCTTTAATTAACGTATATATATATAATAAACAATGATTAAATGTATAATTTCTCTTAATTATGACAAAGTATGTAATGTTATATTAGTTTTAGTACAAAATTGGAGTAGCTTAGGGAAATTTGTTCATTTAAGAATGTAATAGTATACACTGATAATGTTACATAGTGCCAAGCCATTTACTACTTGGAACAAGTTAGTTTTTCTGGTTGTAAATAAAATTATTTTATTCCATTAGTCCTCATTTAATAAGTGCTAAGTATAATTATCACACATGAAATGTAAATCCATAAAACACGTGTTTTAACTTAAGGAAGCATGCAGAGTTGGAATAAAACCAAAATTATTTATGGGAAAGAAAATTTGAGAAGCAATAATTATCGATAGATCATTTATTCCATTATTATTTATTTATATATTAACTCAATTGGATATAAATTGTGTATAAATGTAAGGATCAAAGTAATTATGATAATTTGTATGCAAAGGAAAAATAGATAATTGTGGCTTACCTTAAATTGAAGTGCGGTGTAGCCATAGGGAACTGAAGTTGTTCTTAAAATTTTCGGAGGCTCTTAGCCTCCTTCTTCTGGACTTCATTTTCAGTTAAGCCACAACCTATCTTTCTTTTCGTTCCTTACCAATATCACAATTATTTTTGACAGTATCATAGTCTTACTAAAATAATTCATATAAAATTTGTGTAGTTCAGTGTTAAGTGTAATTTATTTTGACTTCGTCACATTTTCTATATCTATATATTGATTAATTGAGTGATTATTACACACCTGTACCAAGTATTATAATTTTTATATAATATTTTTTGTTGTCACTAAACTATTTTGGTGTGGCTTCTCTCCTTTTATGGCTCTGGTTTTCAGTGTTATAGACCTTCAAGTTGCAGGCTTAAATGATTTAACACCAATTAAGTACTGTGATGGATGTTAATAATTAGGTCTTTATATGTTGGCATCATGTAAGTAAACATTAACTCTTGTGTAACTATTAAATGAACACTGGTGGTTTTGTTTTCAGTTTGTGTCACTGTTCTGGAAAAGTTTGGTGAACAACTTTCAGAAAGTGTGAAATCAAATCCATCTAAAATAGAGGATGAGTTCAGAAAATTCTGCAAAATATCCAAAGGAAAAGAGAATAGATTTGTGAGTATTGCACAGAAAGTATAAATATAATGAACTGCCATACTGTATATTTTAAAATATACTTTCTGTTGTTTATATATTTTTACATACACATTTTGTCTGTTGTTTTGATGATGTGTCTAATTTACTGTTAGAGTTTAATTATATTGCTTTTAAATGTAATTTACCATATCCCATTAGAACTTGTTAGTATCTAGTATTTTTCTCTCTCTTTTTTTAATGTGTATATTACAAAGTACACAGAGCAGAGTCTCAAGTGGTTTGAATTTCAAAATATTCATAATTATAATTATAGAATCATATTTATTTTAGCATTAATATTTTAATTCCTATTTCCCAGTGTTACTACTTAGGAGGTTTGGAAGAATCTGCTACTGGTATTTTAGGTGAAATGTCAAAACCATTGTCATGGTCTATGCCTGCTGAGAAAATTTGTGAAAAATTAAAGAAAAAAGATTCCCAAATTTGTGATCTTCATTATGGTATGTATACACACACACGTAATATATACAGTATTCCGAGTGCATCAATGGTACATGGTGTTTCAGAATTCCTATGACAGACTTGTAGGGGTTGTATAGGAGACTTAGTAGTTTTGATAAGTATCCCATGTCTGGAAATGTTCAATTTGGATGCAGAATAACTTTAAAGATAAATCAATTTAAAATCTTCCACTTCACAGTTCACAAACAAAATGGACTGAGGGCAACAGCTGATATTGTGTCTTGTGTTTACTATAATTTCTGTTGAGTCAGTGTTCACATCAGTTGTCATTCAGTCATTGAGCAGTACAGGAGAAGACTGTACAGGATGGTAGAATACACATTTGAAGAATACATTGAGATGTTGATAATTTATGGTGAAGCTGGAGAGAATGGTCAAGCTGCACAACATGTAACACGAACATTTTCTGCTTCACCTCACTCCATCACATACCTTTTTTGTCACAATACAACAGCAGCAACTGTGAGAAGAAGGAACCTTCATAGCTAGGAGGGCTGACTGGTACTCAAAACATTGTCCATGCCGTGAATGTGCCCCACGCAGTGTCTGTCATGTTTCGTGTGACCACCCACAGAAAGTTCATGCAATGAGCCCAGCAGATTTTGTGTCACATGCCAGTTTCTGTGCATGGTTTCTAAATCAGTGTTGACATTTCCGAATTTCCTCGCCATGTTCATTTCACAGTTGAGGTTCACTTCACCAAGGAGGCTGATTTTAATTGTTGAAACAGCTACATTTGGGGTGACAAAAATTCTCATGTCACACAGCGACACCAATTTCAGGAACGGTTCAGTATCTATGTATGGGCTGGTATCATTAATGGTCATCTGATTAGGTCATACATTCTTCAGTACTGCCTAATAGGTCTCAGGTACTTGACCTTCCAGCAAGTGGGACTAGTGGAGTTCTAAGAAGATTTGCCACTATGTCAGCAGTTCTGGTTCCAACATGATGGCACACCTGCGCACTGTGGGGCCACACGAAGAACCTTGCTTATGAGATACCCATAGAGTTGGAGGGAGATCTTGCACATGTTTTGGTGGCAGCAACAGTTATTCAATACACACCAGATCTTGTTGGACGTGTTTATGAAAACATGCTTCACAGATACACTTTGTACATCGAACAACAGGGCGTCACGTGGAACCACAGTTGTGCACACAGGATAGAACTCGTCTTCAGTGATTCAATAATCAAACTTATTTTGCATCCATATGGTACCTTTCCAGATATAGGTTCCTTATTTACCTAATCAGCCAAATTAATTATGTCCAATCAAAAATTTTAGTAGTCCTAGTGAAGTGAAACTAAATGGATTCTATTTTTTGGAAGTTTATAACATGATGATAAAATTTATCCAATTTTAATAGATTCATATCGTCCCTCATTCTATATAGATATTTATTAGTGGTGTGCTACCAATATAAGATCTAGTCAATATGGTTTCCATTTGTGGGTTAGATATGAACTTAATTGGGCAATTATCTGATCAAGGTGAGAATTAAATTATCTTTATGGCAGCTGATGCAAATATTTTAAATCATTTTTTACTTGTAAATTTTATTATGATCAATATAATGGTTTCTGATCCTAGACTAGTGAATAAATGAATCATCTCCTTCCCTCTATAGGTTTAGGACATTCATCTAGTAGTTGATTGTATAAGCAACAAAGTCATTGTTGAAATAATTGATATTGACAGGAAAGAAATTGTTTACCTGAAATTGATGGCTAGTGTTACAATGTCAAGACATTTCTAATTTTCAGCGGTGCTAAGGTATCTTCTTGAAGAGATGGTGCTGTATATATAGTACAGAATTTTATCTCTTGCTTTCCTGTCCTTATCAATTATATATATATAGATGGGACTCTTGAGCAAGTCATTTCGAGCAAATGACTTTTTCAGGAGTGACTTCCCGCTTGCTCATAACTAGAAATGTGACTTAATACAGGGTAAGAGCAAGAGGGTTTCAACTCCAGCTCTGCAGCACTTCACACACAGCCGATATTGTTTAGACTTGGACAATGCAAGGACATGTGGAGGAGCAGAAAAGTCCTTTGAACAATTAAGGAGCAAGAGTCAAAGCTAGCTCTTGTCATACAGCAGCTCTGACCCTCTCTAATATATATATATATATATATATATATATATATATATATATATATATATATATATTGGTATGGAAAGGATAGAGAGATAGGTTGTGGCTTACCTGAAAGTGAAGTACGGTGTCGCCAAGAGGAACTGAAGGTTGTTCTTCAAATTTTCGGAGGCTCTCAGCCTCCTTCTTCAGGAAGGAGTGTTACACCATTCCGTGCACCGGCCGGCCGCCGAAAATTTGAAGAACAACCTTCAGTTCCTCATGGCGACACCGTACTTCACTTTCAGGTAAGCCACAACCTATCTCTCTATCCTTTCCATACCAATATTTTTGACAATGTCACATTCTCACTATTACAATTAATATATATATATATATATATATATATATATATATATATATATATAGAGAGAGAGAGAGAGAGAGAGAGAGAGAGAGAGAGAGAGAGAGTTTATAATGTAATGTTTCTCATTCTAAACAGCCTGCCATTTAATGTTTTGTACTTTTCTAGATAAAACAATAGATCTGAAAACAGTCGATCTGAAAAAATTAAAAGTTCGTGATTTGAAGAAAATTCTTAGTGACTGGGATGAATCTTGTGACGGCTGTATAGAAAAATCAGACTTTATAAAGAAAATAGAAGAATTAAAGTCACAGCATGTGGAACTTTGAAATATCTTAAGTTAAAGTATTACAACAATATTTTGATTTCATTTCAAATGATGAAATTTGCATCAGTTTGAGTTAATATTTGTGGAACTTACCCTCCCTGAAGCACTTCAACAAGTGAACCAATCACTTATTTCTTAATATTTGAAGTGTCAATAATTTTTCTGTTCTACATTTTTTATATATGTAAAAATTATTTTTTATTTATGTAAAAATTATTATATGCGTTTCCAATTGCTTCATGGTAATGAAGATACCAAAAATACAACAAACTGTACCAAGGGGAGATAATTTCAAATAGTATATATATCTCTCTCTGTCTTGTTTTAATGACTTATTTTTATTGTTGAAGAACAAGAAAAATGTTTAACAATGCACAGCATTTGTATCAAAACAAATGTGTTATACATTTACTCTAATAAGAATAAGATGTTATGATAATCAGTTTTATACAATTGTCAATTTAAATAGGAAATTAAATCTAAGTCTGAGAGTAAATTGACTATGTTCTCAGAGATGATCCACTAATGCTGAAAATTTTTCTAAAACTTCCAACCTTGTGAAAGTTGCATTATATCTAACCTTCCTATATGTATGTATATGGATATATATATATATATATATATATATATATATATATATATATATATAAAAGAGCAAGTAAGTATGTGACACCAGAATAATGAAAATAATTGGTATGGAAAGAAATTAGTGGCTTACCTGAAATTGAATTCCCGTGTTGGCACTTTAGACAAGAGAAAGTTCTTTAAATTTTCAGAAGCTTTAACTACCTTCTTCAGGACCACACCAAATGCTTTATCCCATACATCCTAACCATTAGGAGAGCACACATTTGCTCCACCTGGAATGGTCTTGATACTTACACCAACTGAATTTTCATATATTCTTTATGATTAGGAATTACCCTGCAGGTCTCAAAAAACATATTCTGAGCCCTATCTACTGTACAACCCCCACTTTACACTAATTCTCCTTAAAACCTTTAAATCTGATTCTACTGCTTCCACCATGGCAGAAAGTCCTAGACTAGACATCCTTCAAAGGGTGCTTTCCCCTCCAATACACATTTCCCTACTCCACAACCTGTATGTATTTCCAGTGAATGTGGAGTTCTCTGATTTTTTCTTTTTTGGGTGTAGACAGGCTATGTTTAGGGTAATCCACATAGTGGCAACTCCCCTCTTATAGCATAGGAAAGGGATTTGAAAGGGGGGATGCGGAAGGGTGGAGGAAGGTAGCCAAGGGTAACTAGGGCCCCCGGGCTATGGTTTAAGGATCCTACCCGGCATTCGCCTAAAAGAAATGCAGGACAAACCCTAGAAAAACCCTGCATTAAGTAGGTCGGGCATTTGGTACTTGTCCCACGCCCTTCCGATGGCGGGAGAGGGGTTTGCTTTCATTGTGCGTTATTTATTGTGTGGAACACAGTGTTTTTTGACTGCTAGTTCTTCTATTGCCATCAGGAGACTGAGAACTCTACATTCACTAATATGAATTTCCAGTATTTAACACAGGTTTTAATTTACCATGATGGACCTTGAAAGGGAAAGTTAGTGGCTTTATGGCGTGTCTATTGTTGCTGGGTAACAGCTATGGTGAGCGTCAGGAACAATGGAGGATGGCGCAGATTGAGGGAACGTTGGCAAGTCCAACATTGTCAGGATAAGCGTGGAATAAACACATGACGATGATCATCTTAGGTCAATCACTAGATGCTTACTAAAGCTTATTGGCTGTGTAAAGTACCTTCATTCATGGTTTTAATAAAAGCTGTACTGTAGATAGAATTTCTTACTGTGCAGTTGGCTTTCACACAGGTTGCTTCTCGAGACGCAAGAGGTTGACGCCTGAAAAAATTTTAAGACTCCTGCCAAATATGGTAATATTTAAGCCCAGTTTCATGTAAGACACACTTTCCTTTCCGTACCAGCTATATGTATATGCTATAGAAGAAAGATATGGCTGACCTAGCCAAGTTGACTTAGAAATATTCTAGTTCGTAAATTTTCATTAAAACATGAAAATTTCAAATAAATTGCCAAATTGTATTCACGATTTATGTTTTTGTATTAAAAATGCCAGATTTTTCAAAGCTGTAACAAATCTATTCTGTTAATTTATTGAAATACACTTATTGGTACAAAGTTCTCAATGCTTTTCATTCCATCACATATTCGAGATATTTATCAAGCATTTCATTATCTAATTTTAGGGAAGAAATTGATAGGCAAGGATTGTATATAATCTGAGAATTTAACATAATTGGTGTAAGAGAAGAAATCATGCAAAACTGACAATGAAACGAAAGGGGCACCATTTGTTTCATTTTGTTTCATTTAGTTTTTTGCAACAAATATCTCAAGGTAATCCATTGCCATTGCAGTTCTTCTTTCCTGAACAGTTTTTTTTTGTTCGGAACGCCGAACCCTTTCTTCGGAAACGATGGAAAACTCGAAACTTTAATATCGTTACGCCATTTTAAAAATGGAAATGAAGTTCTTCCGACTAATAGGCCTATGTGGAATTAAGTCCTCGGACAGTCAGCGTTTCGACGGGTAGCCTCACTATCGCTGTACTTCATACACCTGGCGTTCTGGAGTATCATTTCCTTATTGTTTACGCTAAATTCCCTGTAGCGTACAGGTTTCATATCTTTGCAAATAACTACATTGGCCAAGATTTCTGAATTCATAATCTGTGCTAAAGTCTGAATCATACTCCATAACTTGAGGGATTGATCTTTCCCGTGGCGGCTCGTGAGTTTTTGAAGTTATGTGCTACATCACCACAAGCAACCATTTTTTTACGAGGATAAAAAAGTAAAATAATAATACTACATCAGCGATGGTGCTACCAAAACTCTGGTTCGAACCATGATCTACAACATTTTTAATTTCGTCTACATAGTTTCTAATATTTAAAGGCGGAATAATTTAGCACCAAATGACACGCAACTATTTTTCCTTCGTACATATTTTAAACAAAGTTAATTTTTGGAACAATCCACGCATATGGGAATATTGTGTGCAGCGTCTTGCGGTAGATTTTCGCACTGTGATGCAACATGAGCTCATATGCGGTTACTGGATTTTCCTTAATTTTGCGATACGAAACGTTTTCTGGGCAGTTTAGCTTCCTCTTTCCGATCCTTGCCGGCGAAATTATCCGGAATAACATCGATACGGTAGTTTTTCGACCACTCCTATTTTTTTTTTTGGAATTACAAAAGAACACATAATGATAGAACAAATGTGTGGTGTTTATTAATATCAATTCGCCACAGGCAACAAAAACTGCTTTCGACAGGAGAGTACCGATTTACTCTTTATCAAGTGGGAGGATGTACAGGTAGCAGTGTCACGCGAGTCTCACAACGAATCGGAATCATCTGACCGACCTGGTAGAAAGACGTTGAGCGTGGGTTACCGTCACGTGGTACTGTCCGTTCACGACAGTTAACGAGGAACCAAGGTCCGCGCGAAGGCTTCCCTAATTATGCGATGGGTATCGTTCACAATCGGGAGAGGCCACCGGACATTTCACAACCTTGACGTACCTCGACGGATTTTAGTATGAGTGAATTAATTTTCGATACGGTTCCATGAGTAGCGACGGACGAACGCAAGCTTTTACACGATTAACAAGGCTGGTCTCAACCTGATGAGAAACCGAGTATTAATTTCTATCTTAATCCCACATCGGTCACTCCATTTTACGTAATGTCAGGAGGAGCAAAATACGAGTTAAATTCGTTGAGTATATCTTGAAACTGATTTGGTGGCAGATGTATTGTATCTGTAATTTAATTCTTAATTTCTGTGTGTCAATGAAATTTATTTCATAGACTGCCAGTTAGTATTACTCAAAAGAAAATCAGTATATGCTAGAAACTCTAGAACTCATGGCTTTCAGTTAGTTTAGAACTTCCTTCACCCAATCAATTTCGCTGCTGTCTCCCGTGTCCATTGTCATTTCAGACTTCTAATACGCTCACTTTGGTCCTCTTTCCAATTATTCATTTCTCACGCGATCTGTTCTGTTCTTCCTCAATATGGCGCCTTTAATAGTTCCTTGTGCATCTTGTATAATCCTGTAATTTAAGTATCATTTGTCATTACTAGGCATAGACATTGTTGAAATATCTTCCTCGTTAGATCAAAAAGCCCATTTGATTTTAATACCATAGAATTTCTTCCAAATGTACTCCACCCGAAATTTATTCTTCTACTAGCTGAGTTCCCGATTAAAATCCAATCTCGGTTTCTTTTGCGTTTTTTTTATGTAACACCCCTAAGCGTGCTCCCATCCCACGCCGATAGGGATTTAAATTATATACATAGAACTTGTAGATAAATATTATAAATTTAATTGACCCCGATAAATATTTATTCGACGCAAAAATCAGCCGATTAACTTGTTTGACCCCCGCCCGTTGCAATTAAACTGCATGTGGGAAGGTCTTAATTAATCTGAGAAACATCCTTAACCCCGGATTCGAGTCCAATCTCGGTTGTTTGTGCGTTATTTTTATGTAATGCCACTCCATCCCCACCCTTAAGGGTTCTTCCCTCCCAAGCCCAAAAAGGGTTAAAATTATACTCAGAGAATATGTAGAGAGATTTTATGAATCTTATTAATTCAGAAATATATTTATTTAACGCAAAAATCGGCCGATTAACGTGTGCGAAAATTTCTATCCCAACCCTCCTCCGCCCAGACCCGCGCGTTGCCCAGGTTATCCTAAACAAACTCAGCGACATCCATAACCCTGGATATGACTCGTCTCGGTTGTATTCGCGTTCTTGTCGTGTAACGCCCCTCCACCCCAGCCTTTAAGGGTGCTCCTTTCCCATATTGTAAGGGGTTTAAATTATACTATCAATCTCTTTGACCTCTAAAAATAATTACCCGACTTAAATATCGAGCGTTTCAGCATGTTTGAAGATTTCCACGCACACTCACATCTCTGGGGGTGGTAGAGGTGTCTCAGCCCGACAGTGTTTGTTTCTTGGTCGCAAGGAACACGTGTACGAAAATTGGTGAAACTTGCTCCACTGGTGTAGATTTGTATGCGGTACATACAAAGAAACGCTCTGCTTTATTAATTAGACATACACACTTTTCGAATCAGCACCTATCAACGAGACAGAAATCGTGTTAAATTTATTTATTTTTAATCTACTAGTTGATTGTAAACTACCGTATTATTATCCATTATCAATTCTCAAAATTTTATCACTACGCAAAGAAAAGTTCTCTCTGTAGCATTTTTATTGTAATCCTTAATAATTCAATGTTGGTTTAGTATTACTGTTGGTATGGTGAGAGCGCTGGACGAATCATTCATTTCTAATATTGGTTCTCAAACTTCCGCCACCGATTCAAGTTCCAAATTATGTTTTCATTAGCAGCCTGACCTTGTCTTTCTTGCGTGTCCCGGATGAAACCTGAGGAAGTGATATTTTACGCCTTGTTGACCGGAGTTATCTATACGAAAATTACATCTTAGCTGAATGAGATAAAGGCAGGAAAATATTAGAACCCTTCGAAGCGCAGACGTGAAGGTTATCAAAGATGCTGTGTTAGGGTCGATTCAACGAAGGTTGTTCACGTTTACCAAACACCTCAGTAAGAATCAGCGGCCCACGCAGCGACGAGTAATTCCTACCATTAATTTCCGTACCATTAAGTCAAATAACTTATAGGAATAGAGAAATTGCGAGTGAAATTGAGCAACGACCATTGAAAACCGATTGTGTGGATCACGCCAGGTATTATTAAATCACTCGGCAAACTTCCCATAAATTTAAGCATATTTTCTCATCACAATAATTCTTGGAAGTACATTCCAACGTAAAACGAATTTTTTTAAAAATAAACAGTTATCATAAACGCGAATAAAACTTGATATTTCGAAATTACTATTGAAATTGGTAATTAAATTAAAACCCCTAATTAACGGTTAAACTGGAAATCTTAATTCTCCTCGAAGCAAAAGTTTTTGTTCATAGAGAAGCATCCCAATTTTATTTACATTTTGTTAACGTTCACAAATTAAAGAAGCAATAAATCACATGAACGCGATATTTCGATCAGTTCCAGAAATCTGCCGGACAAGTTGTGTACGTATTTGTGCAAGACGTACAGAATTAGCCACAAATAATTTTTAAAGTAATTAGAATGTTTAAACATTATTGTATATGAGAGAACGCATTTTCTCGCGTTGGTTTGTATTAAAATAATAATATTATTAATAAGCAAACTAGCAGAAGGTTAACTCATCCATCAGCTGGGACAGTAGATGGGTATAATTGGATCCTCAATTCGAAAAGCCAATCTATCCAAGAAATAAAACAGAGCGTTTGTTTGGATGGGGGTAGAAATTTTCACACATGTTAACCGACCGATTTCTGCGTCGAATAAATATATTTCTGCATCAATGAGATTCATAAAATTTCTCTACATGTTCTCCGTGTATAATTCAACCCCTTTCGGGCTTCGGAGGGGAGATCCCTTAAGGGTAGGAGTGGTTTGGCATTACATAAAATGAATCGAAATTTGATTTGTCGAATTGGGCTCATGGATGTCACTGAGCTTAATTATGGCATTCAACTTGCCGTTTAACTCCCCCAAGTGGGGGTGGAAATTTTGAAACACGTTAAACGGTCGATATTTTACGTCGAATAAATATTTTACGGGATCAATGAAATTGATTGTATTTCTACCGATGTTGTTTCTGTATAATTTCAACCCCTTTCGGAGGTGAGTACATTTAGCGATATTGGTCGAGGTGCGTTACACAAAAATATCGCAAAAAGCAACTGAGATTGGAGTCAAATCGGGGGTTATGGATATATGAAAACTCGGACACACAACTAGTATGTAAATAAAATAGTTTTAAACAAAAGTACATCAATGGCAAAATCGTCGGCCTTGGTTGTGCGACGGTGCGTGAATCTTCAAATGTTGTGAATTGTGCTTGTGGAGTCAACTTTTCTGTAGCGATCTTCCTCCGATGTCTGCTCAGCTGTTGCATCAATTTCCGTACTATGTCTGAAATCACGGCCATAAAAATTTATCTGGTATCTGATCCTTTTGTGAGATCTACCTTCGTAACTCATCAATACCGTCTACTTGTGCATAATGAAAGCGAATGAACGTTCATGAAAATTTTCATGACTTTTGGTTCAAAGACGAATTGAACAGGCGAGATCTGCAAGCTCTTTAGAAAACTGAAGATAAAATAATTCCGCCGAATTAAACCTACTCCCTCACACATTACATCACTTTGCTCATTCTTGTTTAATCTGCAAGAGGACGTGACTCAAATTGATACGCTGGTGGAAATGGGAATGAATCTGAGCTCTTCTGAAAGCTGAGAAACCCAAAGCACTTCGCTAATGAGGGACGAGTTTCGTTACTTTTCTCCGGCTAACGTTTTGTTTTCCTCTTTAAGGAGCAATATCCTCCAGGAAACTCGTAGATTTCAACGCCGTGGGTATTTTGCAAGTTAGCTCTGGAAATTTGCCGGTCTAAGTGCTTAGTGGATATTCACCTCTTTTCAAGAAAGGCAAGATATGACAGCGTAATTATAACAATATCCGAATAAAAGTACAAAGCTCAAGAAAAGAATCAGCAGAGAACCGCTAAACATGGAAGTGGTCATGAAAGAGGTTGCAAATTTTTTTAATATCTTTGCATTTAATCCTTCGCTCTCTAAAATGCTGGTAATTTTATTTCACCTCGAATTATCGAAGGCTGTCTCCATGTCCACAAACGTTTTCCACAATTCTTTCGCCCCCAACATTCTCTTCCAACACTTCTTTGTTTTCGGTTGCTGTTCCTTTACGATTTGTCTGTATACAATTCTCATCGCAAGAACACGAAAATTACTGTAGACTATTCGCGCAGTGTTTCGTTATCACGCTAAAAATCCCTGACTGCAAAACTTGCACCCCGGCAAGTACAGTTAAAAGGTCAGTTCGGGCAAGAAGTAACGCATCCGGAACCTCGGAACACGCATTCATTACGCCCTAACAGTACCAGACCACCATCATTCACCTGGCCTTTATTCGTTCACCATGTAATTAGAAAAAGTGCACAGATTTGTCTGTGTCGTGTAGATGTCCGCGGTCGTCTGGAGCGTGACGTCGGCCTGGCTTCCAAGGAACACGATCACCTGTCTTAAAATTTGAACAGAAAATAATTTAAATTTGCGATCCTATCATACGACAGGGACATTACAAAGACGACATTGAATTTTTTTGGTTTCGGTAATTTTTTTCTACAGCTTCAAATGTTTCCATAGTATTTTCTTGTTAAACAATAACATATTTGTTTATTTTGCCGATCTTCAGGTTTATTTAAGCCTCTTCTTTCTCTAACGAAATATATATTCGTGTCTCGCCTTAGTAACCGTTTCTTTTCAGTTTCGAGTGCGTCGCCGGATTGACTTCCCAATGTAATCACACCCTCATATAACTTTTGATCGAGCAGATTACATTGGATTATTATTCATTCCATTAGCCCTCGGTCGAGGAAATAGAATACGTCATAATGTAAGATTACAAGAAAAGAATAAAATATTACCAAAAAAATGTTTAATTTAAAGCATAATTAAATTAACAGAAATTAAAGAAATGATAACTATATTAATCTTCAATTTTTATTGGACGTAGTTTCCAACAGCAAATCTTACTTCGATTCCCGTCGAACGTAAAAACGAAAATAAGTCGCCAGTTAAATTATACAAGATTATAATCGTTAAATAATAGCACACCTTCAAAGGATACCAGAAAACTATTTTATTAAAGAATCTGTCCTTCCTATTTACGAACTCTTTAATCCAGTAATATGCTGCATTAATTAACAAAGATTTACAACTCTATATAAATAATTTTTTTTGCAGTTCAAGTTTTTATTTATTCCGGAAGACTATTGTATAGATTTATCCCGGAATAACTAATGCTTGATTTAAAAAGGCTTATGCGATGTTTTTCAATGCGGAGTTGAGAGCGATTTCTAGTGCTGTATGAATGATTTGCTCCGTTTAGGGCATATAAATTGATGTTTCTCCAGACAAACTTTAAAATTTCTAGAGGCAAGGCAAAGTTAAAATCCCAAGTTTCCGAAACAAAGGCTTGCAAATTTCATTCCAATCCACACCAGACATGATTCTGTTAAAGTTTAGAATGTTTGCAACGCGTGATGAGAACGACCCCAGTTTTCTATGGAGTAAGACATAAGACAATAAAAAAATGCATTATATATAATAGGAATTTAAATTTAGTTTAATAAGCTGCATTCGAAGATTTTAAGTTTTTTATTATGTTAATGATTTCATTTTTATTGATCGAGAGTAGAAAGACTTATTAACCGGTGTAACGTAACAGTTCACAAAAGCAGTAAATATATAGTCAACATCTTTTTTTGCCATTAAATTTGTCTTTCTAATGTGTTATTAACGGTTGGTAGTACACAACTGACTAAAGAAAATTTATTCTAAATTTCACAGTCATCTTTCCACAAGCAGTATTTATATCACCTTTAAGTCGCAATGTTACCGAACGAAACGGAACCAGAATTTGTAACACTGCATAAAACGTACGGTGGGAGTATTTAGCAATGTTCTTGAGCTACTTAATGATATCGATACTGAATTACCACTTATCGATTGCCAGAAAACGCTTGGGATAGACACGAGGAGAATCATTTCACAGCGTCGATATTTGGAATTACACATTATTTAGAGAAGAAATATCTGATTGAAATCCAGGATTTTGCTCGTCCACAACCGCGTATTCCCAAGACTTTCACATCAGATAGAACCAGACACATAAATAACGCCATGATAAATTTGACCGAACGTCTCTTTCAGTAGGTGATATGTATTTTTTCTAAGATCGCTCAATTCGGTACTGTAAGATTGTGCGCACACACATGACGGAGTCTGAACTGGTGGGAATGTTTACGTTTCTATTATAGTCGTAATTTTTCGCCTTCCCTTTTTCTCTTCCTCTATTACCTTTCTTTATATAATTTTGTCATTTCTGGTATTCATCCTCCACCTATCCATATTTGCGACCCTGTACTTGTCAATTTCTCTGCGATTTGACTCTCGATCTTTACCTTTTATAAACCTAAATGGAATCCCCGTACATAGAGATCCTTACAAAACTCCCAACTGAATTGAATTTCAATCTGCTCTATAACTAGATCCTCAAGAAGCCGGAACAGATGGCTTTTAGGAAGATGTTTATACAAGAATAACAGTATATCACCTTTTAACGAAGTACAAAGTTTGTGGGGAAGAATGCGAAGAGAATGAGTGATCTGCGGGATCGTGATTCTCCTCGCCTCGCCTCGCCATGTTTCCGCAGGACAAATTCCCACGCTAAGGTTCGGCTTCCGCGACAGCTCGTAAAATCGTTCCGTGGGCCTTCGACACAAATGTTTCTCTGCGAATCGGGACGCTGAAGCCTTCAACTTAAATAGATACCACATGAGCCGTTTTTAGCTCCTTCAACGCCAACACAGTACCACGAGTGTGTTACATTTTTCACCTGCCCTCATCAATAATTTGGAAACACGTTTTCAATCCTTATTTTGTCCACTAATTTAATCTCAAAATACTTTAACAACTTCACATTTCTAAATCCACTTCTCTCTCCGAGGCTTTTGTATCATCATTTAATCCTAAACAGTTTTAGTAACGATTTCAGAGATTCTAGGTACCTTGCTGGAATGAGCAGGTCACCCTTATGAAATAAAGCCTTCTCATTTGCTGAAATATGATTATAAATATCTCTTCATTATCAAACCACTTTCATTCGAACCTAATTGCAATAGAAGTATTTCACTTCAGGTATTTCTTTTTTTTATTTTAAACCGGAACTTACGTAATTGCTCAGTTCTAAAATAATTTTTCCAAATCTTAGGTCTTGAATTTTGTTTTCAATTTTAACTTTATTCTGACAGATTTTGTATCACAACTAACTTCATTCAAGCTTGAACTTAAATGAAGACGATGATCTTAAAACACTCCTCATTAAATTCTGGGATAACAATGTTTGGGTCTTCCATTTCCTGATTCAGAGGAGAAAATAGGAATTGTAAAGAAGAAATTAAATAAAGGTAAAGAAGGGAAACGTGTTAAATTACACCTACCGCCTCTAGGGGTTGGGTAGATTTTAAAAACATTTCTATACGGCCATTATTAGCGTCGAATAAAACTATTTCGGTGTCGTTTAATTTGATAGTGTCATAGAATTTTTAAGTGTCTAATTTCAACTAGGGGAGCACTACTATGGTGCGGGTGGTGGAGGAAAGGGTTTATATAAAAAAATAATGCAAAAAAGACCTATATTAGTGTGCATTCAGGGGTTATAAGAGTCGCCGGGATTAGATCTCGCATTAATCACGGTAGTTTATTAAATTTTTATGACCTCGGCGTGGAGGTGGACGCGGTTGAGAAAATGTTATCGGTAGTAGTTTCGACCCTTTTAACTTACCGACTAATTTTTTTATTATCTATTTAGTCAAGTTTATATTTATATACTTCTTTAAGGTACCGGGAGTGTTTTGAGACTTTATTAAGTTAGCGAGTATTTTTTACTGTTTTGACTCGTCGTGATTTTTAGACACTTATTTTATGTAGTAGGAAAATTCCGGAATAGCGTCAGTTCCTGGTTTATTTGGAGTTAGGTGCCGAGGGATAAGGTCGGGGAGTGGAACGTAAATGGTAAATGTTCCAAACACTGGCGTTATTGATGCAGGTTAAATGGAATGTTTACCAAAAGGTTAGTGTCTAATCAATTCCTACTCCGGGGTAATTTAAATAAATACCTGGGCAACGCCGGGCACTCAGCTAGTTAATATATAAATTAGGAGTTCTGTAATTCACGATATATCGCAATGCAATTGTTTACAATGAACTAGTGTTGGGAAATACAGAAAATTTGATTTACATTTTCAGTGTAAATAAATTTTGTGAATAAGGCGTAGTTAGGATCAAAAATTCCTTGCACAACTGAAAAATCGTTCTTCTAGGGGATAGTTAATTTCCTCCTCTGAGGAGTCGTTTGAATTTTTTTAAATTTCATACGAGGGTGTTAGTGCATCACTTGATCTGGTCCGGGGACACGTACGACTTTGTGGTACGGTCGCAAACATTATCATTCCACCTTCAGTTGGTAATGATGATGATGATGCGAGCATAGGCACATTGCGTTTGGCGATAGTTTGGAAAGAGAAGTAAACAGGATTCGAAGACGGGACTTCTGTGACTTGAGGCGATGGCGCTGGGCGCTGACCACTACACCACAGATTAGGAAGCAGCAGAATTCGTGAATCCCTTACGTAACGAGTCCTTCATAAATATATAAACTATATCTGATAGGAATAAAAATCCTCCACCCGGACCACAATTCCAGAGAAAATGTGCACTGCCGGTCAGAAAAATTGAGCGTCCTTTTCTGAATGCAAAAAGAAATACGCGGAAACGGAGGGCAATGAAAGAAAATAGCTCCTCGAATACATATTTTCTGACGAGTTATGCACAACGGTTGCAAGATGATAATAGAATTAGGCTGTTGGAAGAGTGACTCGTTAGACAATCTATTTTCTTTCAATAGACATTCAGAGACGCTTAATTGCTAAATTGAGGAAGAGGTGCTGTGATATTTAGTGAAATTGTATAACTGAAGTCAATTGTAAAATTTAAAAATATTTTTATCTGAAGATTGTACTGTTGACTAGCTGCCACTGGCCATTTATAAAATATAAAATGTTTAATTTCCCAAGGTTTCCCCAGTGTATACGAAAAATATAAAATAGTTTCTGGATTTGACATTTGTTGACAATGGTGATTTTTCGGGTATTCCATTGTCTTGGAGTAGATAGGTGAAGCAAGAAAAGTGAAAAAATGCGAAAAGTAAAAAAAAGGAAAGAAGAAAAACAAAGAAAGAGGCAGGTTAAAGAGATGACGTGAAAGATCGTTTAGAAGATCAGAAAAAAGATGTAGAAACTCCAACGTTTCGAACAGTACGGAAAAAACTGTTCGTCATCAGGGATACTTTTATTTGCCTTGTTTCACTTTTTCTTGCTCACCTATCTACTCCAAGAAAGTGGAATACCGGAACAATCTAAATAATAATAAAAATGTTTGAGTGCGTACTTCTGAGGACACGTCCAGATCATCCTAAGGCCTTGTAGATTTCGTTCGGTTTTTGCATCTCGTGTACTAAGACAATGGGAGAGCGCCGAAGTGAGAGGGAGGTGGAGGCGGGAGTTTACGTGGAGGGGATGCTGCGTTAGCCTTAGCGCTGTCCCGCGTGCTGGAGCTTAGTCTTGCTTGGTCTTCACCTGCGCTGGTGCTCCAGGCCGTCTCCGTCTCAGACATGTGAGTTTGCCTTCTCCTTTCCGCAAGGTTCGCCGCCCCCGCATAACGGCGCTCAGTTCCGCATCGCCTTCGACTTTCGCTTGCAAAAGTCAAAACGTTTCCTTGCCGCATCTTAAATAACTTGCTCGAAATTCTACCGGTCCCAATTTTACTACGGTATCGTCCAAGACTTTGACTAGTTCCGAACATTACTCCAGGAACGTGAAGTTAATAAAAAATTGAACACATTTTCCGACCAACGATAGTTCCATATTCAAATCAGGTACACTGACAAGTCTTCCTGTAACGAGTACCTAAGACCTAAGAGCAGTGAACCTCGGGGGTAATTTGCCTTAGTTCGGTGTTTATTCCGGCAACGATCGGACGCCCGTAGCTTCAGAAACAAATACAATTTGAGGACTTCCCCGAACGGCTGAAATATTCACGTGCTTTTCTTCTCGGGGAAAGAAAAAATTGAGATGGATCCTCTGTCCTGCGGGTGGTATTGTTGAAATAACCAGGAATAATGACAGGTTATGAGCACAGATCAAAGTCAGAGACCGGATGTTGGTGACGGTCGTTCGAGCAGCCCTTAGATGTTGTAATAATACTACAATATTATTTTCCATTGTCTGATCGGATTGGAAAGTAAATTAAAAATAATTGTATACACGAGGCAGTACACCAGAGAAATGGAAACAAAATTTGGTAATGGTAAGACGAGAAGTAATTAAAGAATGAAGAAAATTTTATGATTCTAACAGCCAAACAAACTACATTCTTCATAGGGGTTTGTCCAATTTAGCAAAGTATACTCGTGTGCTAATTTACAGTCATTTTTCTGCACGATGTATAACCGCACTCATCTATAAATTCACCTTACAATTATATCAATCAGATAATGAGAAATAAGCCATAGCACAGTAACCAACACACCTCAAATATAAGTCAGCCGTAAATATAAAAAAAATTCTGTTCTTTTCAGTTAATTTATAAGGATTTAAATTTATGATAAATGATATCAGTTTTACACATTGGATTTTGGGTGTCAGTTTTTGGCAGGTATCATGGGCGGAGGGATTTTTTTCACGATACGTAAGCTGCGGAAGTTTCACGAGAGTAAAACCTTGACCATTTCTTTGCAGTTTCGGCCAGACGAATCTTCCAACTCGGAGGATCTGATTTTTGGTTTAAACATTAAGAATAACTGTTGGATTGCGCTGGGGGTGACAAGTCGCTTGCTCTACATTTCTGAGAATTTCTCAAAATTTAGTTCCTGACATCGGAGCAATTATTTATCTAGATTTTTAGAAGAGACAATATAATTGTTTAAAGAACGGAAGCAGACGTGAGATATGAAGTGGCGCCAGAAATGAGAGAGTAAAGAAGAAGTTAAGGTTTAGGACACGTGGTTGAAGTGAGAGAAGAGGGATTGATAAATTGTCGTTTAGAATTATAAGAAACTCCGGGAAAGAATTCTACAATTTTATGCTCCAAAGTTTGCTGAACAACAGAGTTTATTAATCTCACTTCTATCGCTTGTCCTGAAGCTGAACTTCCTCTTTTATCTCACCCCTTCTTCTCTTTAACTACTAGTTCAAAACACGACAAATAACTACTCCGATATATACGTATTTTAAATCCGTACTTAAACCTTTTTGTTCTATTTCTTTACAGGGCGAAACATCTATTGAGTGTGATCATGGTGGCATTTTTGCAGGTAAGGTGCTTCATTATCTCTATCTTTTTTTCCCACCGATTAAATTTTACTTTAATAGGTAGTTTCCTTATTAAGTTATTAGTTGTTGGGTTCGTCATTGATAAAAAAAATAATCTTAACGATTTCACAGGTTTATAGGAACAAATTGATTCTGTCTATTGATATAAGACGAAGATTGTCGACCAGGAAAGCTCATGATAATTATTTAGTTCATTCTTATTATTAATTAAAATAAACTTTCAAAAGGTTTTATTAAAATTATAATTCCAGTATTTCTCATTTCAAAGATATAATTATCCAGCTCACTTTGAGTGTAATGTAATTATACTTGTACGTGATTTCTCCAAATGTTTTGAAAATTCTCTGGCCTTCGTTGTTTAAGAAGCTTGTAAATGACTTAACAAACCCAGACATGGCGGTTTGTATGTTCGAATCGAAATTCTTAAAAAAATTTCCGCGTAGCCAACGTTCACCAGACCAAACTGAATTCGGTTCCATTTAATAATCTCAGAGCGCTCCCTCAAATAATTTGAATTCCTATTTTTTAACTCCATAAATAAGTCTATTAGTATTCAACTACACCAAAATATGCGCTGGTATCGTTTACCAGTAACACGTAGTAAAGTTTGATATTTGACGTAGCCTCCCATTTTGAAAGGCTTTTAAGTCGTAATTTTCAATGTGGCCTATTCCAGAGAGATTTTTGTCTTTTTATATGAAGATTATTAGAATAAAAAGGATAGATATAAAAATATAATATTTAAGCTCTACAAAAATTATTAAAATTCTAATTTCAGTTTCGAATTATGATTGTGGACAAAAGTATCGAGCATCAAATTCTATAGATTTCAAGCGAGATTAATGGGAAAACGGAGAAATAAAAAGCTTAAGTTTTGAAATGTTTTGTTGAATGACGCTTATATTGAAGAACGAGAAAGTATTATAAAGCATGCACGTCATCAGATCATTTAGAATTTGGGATTTTGTGGGTGAGAGGATGCGAAGGAGAGAAAAATGCGACAAACTGCATCAACCAGAATTATTAACGACGAATCACAAGCAGAAGCAGATGTAATTGAACAAACTCTGAATTAGATGATAAACAATTCTTCAAGACGATCAAGTTTCTCAAAGTGAACCTCTACCTCTGGTATTAGACAATCATTGCTTATAGCTCACTATATAGATTTCATTAATTCCTGTCCAATTTTAATCTCTGAATAAAACTGTTATTTCCTTCAAGTAATTTAGAGACTGATTCGCACACAATTAAGAGGAAATTACGAGAATGGCGATTTTGATACTTTTACTATTTATAAGTATTAAAAGTGTACGGTGCCGAAGAAGCAAAGTATAGGCGAATATAGTCTTGTAAACGATGATGGAACACATTTGGCATTTCTTCTTCCCCTTTAACGACTGCCGAACAGTGAACTCCAGTGTGACCACCAATTTATTTGCCATCCTCTAACGGAAAAAATTGACTTTGCTATTATTTAATAATTTGACTAAATAAAATTTTGGGAAACCAGGGGAAAATTCAAATCAGGGTGACTGGAAGGGAATACAAAACCCATCGCCGTTTACCTTTGAATTTTGTATAATTAAGATAACAATCCATCTGTAGTCCGAAATATTTTTTGTGTCTCCTAATTTATCTCCCAACATTCTCGAGGTAAGGCGTGTCAGGAGAAATTTCACTAAACACGTTCTTCTACGTTTTCCTCCTCTCCTTTCGTTCCTTACGCGATGCGTTGTAAAAATCACAAATTTGTGACACGACTTCTTACATATTCAGGATTATTTCTGTTTCCCCTTTGTAACTTGATACCGAAACCAATTATTTAGTGACAATGGAATTTAGGATTTCCCCATTTTATTTTAGGGCAGAGAGATCGCGTCTGATCTAGTTTATTGTTATTTATTTTTATATTTCCGGTTATTATAAATGCATTATATGTCACTTCATTTTACAGAACATAATTCTGTCGTATAGTATTGACGACTAGTTTATAACTAAACAATAAGTGACACAGCTACATGCTAAATGGCATTCGCTTTTACAGGTCGGTACTCTTTTTAAAATTTAAATGAAACAATAACCAATATAAACATGATCAAAGATTGAAGACTTTCCCGTTGTAATTGTTGGATAAAAAGTTCTCGGTTTTCACACGGGTTGAATAGATTAAAACGCGACGTTTCGCCTAGAAGATGACGACAGAGCTTTAAGTCGTCGAAACGTCGCGTTTTAATCTATTAAACCCGTGTGAAAACAGAAAACTTTTTATCCAATATGGACATGGGCGGAAACAGTAAAATGCTAGGTAGGAAAATTAACTTAATATTTTGTAAAAATGTTTACCGACTGCCTCGATTCACGTAAATACACAAAATGGCCGTGAAAGTAATTGCTTAGTGGTGGATACTGAAATTTAACTATATATTATAGCTTTGTATACAATAAGTAATTGAATGTTTTTAAGAATGGTGAGTGTAATCTCATTATGAAACTGAACTCCTTCCGAATCTCTGCCTATACAATTATCCACAAATTATTTTCATTTTACACACTCACACACACTGAACTCCTGCGTAACTCAGGGCAAGATTAGAAACTCTTCTGTCTTCCTTCGTATTTCAGTGCACAACAACCTTCAAAGTGTTGCATATCAACAGACAGTACTGATCTTATAAACCTGTGAAATCGTTAAGATTATTTTTTTTATCAATGACCTACCCAACAACTAATAATTTAAAAAGAAACTACAAGTAAAAGTAATTATGTTTTTTTTTAAAATGTGTAAAGCGTATCCCCAGTGCACTACAGTGTAGGCTTCCCTGTGTGACAAGATTGCAACACTTACGAAAGAGTTTCCAATTTCTCTGCGGTTACCTCAATCTGTTTCGCATATAAATGTATTTAAATAACGATTCATTGAACCCAACTATTCAGAGCCGCAGTGAGCCTGGAACACGTACTGGGGTTCGAATCCCCATGCGGTCATCTTATTTAAGCATATACTTTCCTATTTATTAATATATGGTCAAGGAAAGCCGCGGATAGGACTGCGGAGAATAGATACGTTGGTCACGTGTTTACTCCAGTTCACTGAGTGGCTAATAAATCAACAATCTCACTTGATAGTAGTTAATAGTCTTTCACGGACTGCATGCGTCACGGAAAAGGTGATCAATTCAAAGAGAAACTTGACGAAATTTATTTCGAAATATATTATTCAGTCTAAATATTTCGAATGCCTCCATATATTACATTCAGTGTATTAGAAAATGGTAATCGACGTCATTAAGATAATAACTGACGTACTCGGGTGCCATTTAATATTAAAAAATTATAATATAAATATTAATAGACATGTTAAGGTTGATATATAAATGTTAATCGTTTCATTTCTTAAGCAATGGGACGAAAGTTGCATGTTAGAATATATTGTGAATATAGCAGAAAATAATTAATGGTAGCAGAGATCAAAACCCTTTCATGCATATTTCATTTCAAGGCTTGAGATTCCAAAATATCCTGCTTCTTTAAATATTTTATAATATTTATATCAAGTCTTATATTTATAATTTCTGAAAGTACGGAAATTTCCCTAAGCAATGATTGCCTGTCATCCGTATGTAAAAATCTTCTGAAATATTTTTATTTTCGTAGTATTTTATATTACAATACTGAACAATTGGGTGGCAATAATTCGTAGAGTTTTCTCGTATGTTAGGTATACGAATGTTTAAAGAAGCAATGCGTGCAATAGGGTTTCCTGGCCAAAAGAGATATTGAATTTTCTAATTAGTTGTGACTCAGCCAAATAGTTCTTTAATTGCTATATTGCAGGTCATTGTCCTTCTTGGCTTCTCAACTCACATTAAGAATTATTTGTTAAAATGGCAGTTTCCACAGCCAGGGTAGAAAACAGACCCCCTACTCTGGAGGTATGAAGGTCTTCTTGATATCAATGAAGACGAGTAGAGTTCACACTGACTGAATTTCTCAGTTACGTGATACATAGTGGTCATTGCGATTACCGGTCCATTGATTGAATATCGATAGGGTTCGTCGTAGACAATAAGCGGGCGGGTATCGGACCATGGACGTCGGGTTTGATGCCCTCGGGCCCGGGGGCGGTGGCCCGTGCAGATCACAGAAGCTTGACCTTGCACCTGGCCGACAGTTCCGGTCCGTTCCCAGCATCCAGCATTGCACACAATAATCAATTGTTCGGCGTCGCCTTTGTTTCATCCGTTTCTTCCCCGCGTGGCGGCTATTCCCCATGGATATTGGCTCAGCCAGGAGTCTTACAAACGCAAATCGCGAAACCTTTTTACGGACGCTTTCATGAGCCACCGACCGATGACCGACGTATTTCAGTACGCTGTCACTACCACCATACAGAAAGCGTATGTTTCTACATATTTATTCAGAAGTAGATCCATTAGATTCAGAATTAGATACTGCTATATATTACCTCGAAAAAAAAATGCGAATAATATTTAGAGAAAATAATAATTGGAAGCATTTCATGTTAGTTTCATGACTGCAGTGAGCGTAGTGTTTTAATAAATACAATTTAAATTTGTGTCCACTGTACGTTAAACAGGTTTAACTTATATATAGTTGTAGTTAACTGAACTCATACCTTTAATATGACTATATATAGCTGGGAATATTATTTATTGCTAAACAAGAGGTGGGTGCATGCACCAAAAAAATTCCATATACAAAACATTCGGTAAGGCACTAAATATCGTGAATAAAAAATACGACGTGAGGCTTTAATTTGACCATTAGGTATTCACTTATTTTTGCGTTACTCAACTGTAGTCATCAGAATCGCATTGAATCATATTCCTCGCAACTAATGGAGGTCTAGAATAGGGATCGCCAAACGGTAGCCCGCGGGGTTGTTTCTGGTAGCTCGCGAAATATTAATAGAATAAGGAATCCCCGTTCCGTTCAGTTATCATAGATATTAATTTTTATTCTGTGTCAAGCCCATGACTGCACTAAATTGCAAATTTCAGGGGGTAGGAATTAGTGGAAATGTCAGACATATCATTTTCAACTAAATTAGAGCTTTGGGAGGCAATCTTTAGAAATGGAGACGTCAAACAATTTTCCTGCCTTGAGGAAGCAACTTGAAGAACAAATATTTTATCAACCGTTTTTGACCAGAAAGTTGTGAGAAGTTTATCCGATTTAAGAGAAAAATTTAACCTCAGCTTTCAGGACTTTAAAAATTGCAGTCCTCGAAAAATTTACTGCAACACCTGCAACAGATGAATTTTCTGCCTGCTTGACTGAACATTTTAACGAAGACGAGTCAATACTTGTACTTCAATAAATAGATTTGATTCTAATAACAATTCGAATGGATCTAATCTGGCCACTCCTACGAATAAAAATATTCCGTGTTGATCTGAGAGTGAAGACATTCTTCAGATGAAGCTAACGGTGCCTATTCGAACAAGATTTCTGTTTTTTTAAAAAAAAAGAAGAAGAAGACACAATCGCCAGGATAATTGCTTCCGAATGGCGGTGACCAACAACTCACCAGTCACAGACAAACTCGTCGCAGAGAACGAAAGTGATGAATGCAATTGAATTGAATTAATTTTTTTCTATTTTGATATTAGGTTGCGAATTAAATTTTCGAATTTCTAGAATTTAAAAGATTAAGTAGAGTGCAAGAATAGAAAGAATAAATTTAATTGAAGATGGTTTGTAATATGTACTGCAAAATAAAAAAATTTAAAACCACCTTTTTTCAATTTGGGGGTTGCAAGGAGTTTTTAAATGCGAAAGTAACTCCCGGGAATTGGCGAATATGACGACCACTGGTCTAGAGTTCATCTGGAATAGTACATGAATTATTATATTCTGGATATGTACTTTATATGTCATACATTACATTAAACTTAATACATACTTAAAAAGTTACTGTAAGAATAGGACGGAAAGACGACAATCAGTTGCGTTTTAATATATATTTCCTCATAAACTAAAAATAAATTGCTGACGCCCTGGCGTTACTTTGCAATAAAATATGATTCAGTAATTTGCGAACTGCGAATTACATGAAATTTTATTATAATACTGATAACATAATACTATATCCCTTCTTTCAGTTTGATTGATAAAGACTGTTCATAGATTAATATTTACGCAGTATGGTAAAGTGATGAAATTTTTTTAATGTGTTGTATGACATCACGCATTCAGAACAGATTTTTCTTTTTCTTTTCAGAAAGACATTTCTTCCACATTTTCTTTCGATTTATTTCTCTAGTTAAAATTCTTCACTATTTTTTATATTGATTTATTTACAGTCGCATCAACAGCTCAGGTTATTATCGACTCATTTTTTTACTTTTTTCGGAGGACTAATTTCTCTCACGCACACAAAGATCCATGCCCTCGCCGGAATTCGAACCCGGGACCTCTGTGAAGCGTGGCAGTCACGCTGACCCCTTCACCACAGGAGGTCGGCTTTGTTATAATTCTGCAGCTCCTATTTTCCGTTTCCTAAACGTCTAATTCCTTTATTGGCCTAAAATTTCATATTTAATTCTGCCATCCAAACAAGGGAAACGTTTAATAAAATATTTTAATGAATTCAAATAATTGTTATTCTACTTGAAATAAGGAGCTTGAATTTCCATTCGTGGTCAATGAAATCAATGAAGATATTTACATTCCGTGTAGGTCACAGCTTTAACGTTCACATTCCCCGCCAGGTTTTAACGGAAACGGAAAATCGGAATAATCATGGAAACTATGACAAATACCGAGTCATACTGATAGTTCCATTTTTTGGAACTAACTTTTTTAATTGAACTCGACGTAAGTTATATATATAAATGCAGGAATTTGTCCTTTAACTTGTATCTGTCTCAAGTTTAAGAGATTAAGCAATTTAGAGTCAATGTAAGATAATTAGTAACGCGAGGTGGTTCGTACGAAAGCTATGTTTGCAAAACAGCCTGGGGAAAGCAAGTACGCAGGAAGGTACGTTACACATAGGATCTGCAAGATTCTCTCAGATAAGCTCTCCCGCTAAAAAGCAGCCTAATTAAATACGAGCGTGTGTTTGGAGAAGTGGAACGCGATAGTAGAAGACGTGAAAAGCCCATCAGACAGCAACGAAAAATTAATTTTACAGAGGTAGATGGATTTTTTTAAAATATATTGATTTAATTAGTCGCATCGACATCAGAGGTCATTAACGACTCATTAAGTGTACTCATTTTTGCCTTGTCGGGGGACTAAGTGACGAGGGTTTCTCTCACGCACGGAAACATCCACGTCCTTGCCGGGATTCGAACCCGGGACCTCTGTGATGTGAGGCAGTCAGGCTGACACAACAGGAGGACGGCTGAGATGGAAATTTCTGCAGGGTTAATAATAATAAGGAAAATGTAATACATACGTTCTACGTGTTATATCTTACAAAAGATGACGAATAACTATTCAGAATTTTCTCACGGATGCCTCGCATTAGTTTCCTTTTACAATATTGTGTTTATTTTATGATTATTACACTTTATTGTTATTCACTTACGTACACTTGCTTTGATTGGTAATAAAAAAAATTTTAATACCATGACGGATTCAAGCAAGATGAGTTTCCATGTGAGAACCGATGTTCTGAATCTAATTTTTGTATTAATAAAGTTATGTCTCATACGTTTGGATACTTCGGACTCCTAGGTCACATACATATGTAGGGGGAGAGAGGAAGAAATCCACTTTTGCTTCGCTGAGAGCGTGAATGTGTCGGAGGAAGACGTGTTCGTCCTCGGGCTGCAGACCTTGCGAAGTCCATGGCGCAGGGAAACTATCTTTTTACTCATCTACACGTTCCCGATTACATCTGGCCATGCGGGAAGGTCCTGGAGTAAATACGTCACACACACAACATATTTTTACCTCTCACTCACAGCCTTAATTTAGTAATACGGCTTCTAGTGGAAAATTCTGTAATTACTCGTCTTGCATTTGTCGTTTAGTCTGTAAAATGTCAGAAGAACCTTCCGAAAGTCCGCATCCGTCGTATGTGCCAAGGTGCATGGATAGTAATTACGTTTAAGAGCGGGATGAAGAATACCGCATCATCGCAAAGATCAGACACTTTCACGCTTATTACCCGCGAAGAATCGTTACGTCACAATACCCTGCCTCTCTTGTAAAGGACGCGAAATTGGAATAAATCACATTTCACTCTTATATGTTCGTTCCCCGAACATTAAGCGCCAGCTGAAAGGAAAACAAAATTGTAATTTCTTGAATGTTTCCGGGTGTTGAAATTAAACACTTTTAAAAACTTTAAAGGTCCCCATTTATCAAACGGTGGAGGTGGAGGGGCGTTACATAAAAATAAAGCATAAACAATAGAGATTGGAGTCGAATCAGTGATTATGGATGTTGCTGAATTTATTTACGACATCCCGGGCAACACCGCGAACCCAACTAGTAATGAATATAATTCATACGTGCAAAACGTCGAAAAATATTCCAGATAATTTTAGTATAAAATCACGAGATATTTACAATCTAATATAATTCATATAATATGATATAAAATCATATATAATGTTCCGATACTTGTGCATATGCAAATATTTAACTTACTACGTCAAAATCGCTGGATTTCCTTATTGTTAATTGTGGATTAAATAATTAATTAATACGCCTCTAGACCCACTTCAGTCCCTGTATTAATAGTTGCAAACTATCAAAATACACAAATTCACAACTTTATTCAACAAGAACAGTCGACTCCGGATCTGCTTCTCAATATAAAAATAATATAAACACCAATCGATCTTCACAGTAAGAAATTTAATGACAGATTGAATTTAAATATTTATACAACAATTAATAAATTCGGAAGAAAAAATAAATCTTTTACTTGAAGAATTTTATACTTATTGCTGAATTTGTCCAATTACATATATATATATATATATATATATATATATATATATATATACACACACATAACATCCGAAGAAATATTATCAATCTCACTGACCCTGAAAAATATTTATCCGTTTGAAAATTTTCACACCCGACCCTGGGGGTTAAATGGTAAGTTTAATATCATAATTAAACTCAACGACATCCATAACCCCGGCTTTGAATCCAATAACGGTTTATTCGCGTTATTTTCGTGCGGCGTCCCTCACCCTAAGGGTGCTCTTTCGTATGCCGTAAGGAGTTAAAATTATGAACAAATAACATCGGTAGAAACGCCATTAATCACGTTGACCCCTCAAAATATTTGTCCTGCTCATATATTGGCCGTTTTAGCAAGTTTAAAAATTTCCACCCTGTACACCCCTGTTCCTGGGGTGGTAGACGTATTAGTCTAGTGAAAAAATCTACCAGTTTACCAAATATGTTTCCGTTAAAGCTAAGCAAAATCAGAAATCAGCTAGAAGTTCGCTAGCAACAATGTATGTTATGAAGTGATGGTTAATCTTTTCCAGATGCAGAGCTCGAGGCCGGAAGCGACTACAGAGCTGTACGAGTCTGTGGAGATCGGAAGCAGCGCCATCTTCAACGAGACTAAAGAGCCGGACCCGCTAACCAACGAAGCGAGCTCGGTAAGTATTACTCAGGAGGACGCCTACCTCTTCAACACCTATCGGATTTGCCATTGTTCTCAACAGTAAGACGGGGATAGACGAAAGGGAGTTGAGCTGTTGTAAACCTAATTAATGCAACTTTACGAAAGTGGTTCTGCTATCTGCCTCCTGTTTCCCGTGTGAATAAAGAAACATAGAACTTAGTATTGGAGAAGACAGAAGACACTTATTTTTTTCCATTAATTACGAAGGTCTTTCCGCCAGAAAACACTCAAAAATTTAAGAAAACAGAAAATAGAATTTGATTTTTCAGCGATGACATGAAATTTTAAAATCAAAATAAACTTAAAGATTCTGCCAACGGTCGGAGACGCTAAAGAACCTACGAAAGCCAAAATGGAAAATAAGTATTATAAGCAATATATTAAATCAACTATTTTTATATTAATAATCAGTTGAATATTACAGATTACGTAAAAAAAAATTTTTTTAAAAACTTAGAAAAATAATAGAAACTTATTTTGTAATAAAAATAACCGACACTATTTAATCGCCATACTGAATGGGTTATCTGGAGTCAAGTAAATTTTGTATTATATTTTCCTAATGAATGGCCCAATGTTTTTGCCTATAACCGCATTTAATTTAATAAATAGCTTTTTGTAAGTAAAAACATTTTATTTTTCAAAAACACAATATTTTAAGGAATGAATAAAATTTTGTTGGACTTTTAGATAAGAGAATTGTTTTTCTGTATAAATACAGGACCGATAACACTCTTTGCCAGAAGACGATGACAGTGAACGTCATCGAAACGTCACGCATACATTTTTTTTTCTCACTCGGTTAGAAGCCCTAGAAGATTTTATTTACATTATATTTTATAATAAATTTTAAAATTGATCTCGTGGTGATCCAATATGAGTTTACTCAACTTGAAAAATTTTCTTCGGTTGGAACCAAATTGAAATATTAGTTGCCTAGAATATAAAGTGTTACGAATCAATTATTACCAGATTAATTTCGTCTGATAGGAACATTAATTGCCTTAGGCGATGGGAAGTCTTAAGGATATTCTCACTGTAATTCATCTTACTCGGCGTTTCAAGAAGATTTCTTCTTCAATTGGATCTCTAAACCTCTTCTAGATTTCACACTATGATTGCTGCTGTTCCTTTCTTTAACGATTAACGGGAAAGCATTATACTGGAATATCGAATTTTCAGCCAACATCAGTAAAAAAAAATTGGGAGAGTGGCGGTTCGTTCAATGTCCGTTATTCGATTGTCTGACTTTCGTTCCAGACAGTTACCGTGTTTGCGACAGTTGATTTACCTATAACGGTTAATTGAGACGCTTCTTTGACTACGATATTCGGCGATCCAAAGTTCAACAGAATTGCTTCATCAAACCTCCGCATTATAATTTCCTTTTAATAATGGTTTTAATTAAGCTAACAACGAGCACCTTCATCAGCAATGTTGATTAAAGTACTAGTACATAGTTGAGTACGAGAGGATTTGCAGTAAATTGTCATTTTAGAATATGTCTTAAATTGGAAACAACTTTTGTAATAATTATTAAAGTTTAAAATTGAGATTTAAATTAAAATATTTAGTTTTAAAATAAAATAACAGTTTATTCGTTAATAGAAACATATTTTCCCTGGGTTAAACTATTAAACGCACCATCAAAAGGAAATAATAAAATAGTTAAGTATTTCAATATAATTGTAAAATTGCTTTTGTTATGCGAGGGTGTGTAATTATAAACTTACGGAAATAGCAATGCAGTAGAGTGAATTGTGGAAACGTGATTTTCCTCAAGTTTATGATATTGCTAATATTAATATTGCATAGGGTCACTAATGAAACTTAAGTTAATGTGACACTAAATTTTTAAATAAATAAAAAATAATGCATAGCAGCTGAAATGAAGTTAGTCGTAACTACTCATAGAAACCGTTCTCATTTCATTCAAAAAAATATTTTTACCTTCTTGATGAATATATACAACATTATCTGATGGACGATCAATGATCTGATCTACTTATACTTTGATACGGAAGCATCGACTATTCTCACTAATTGAGAGTTTTGAAAAGAGATTTAAAAACGAGAACTCTCAACGCGACAATTCGTAATTATAAGAAACATTCTAATCTGAATAGAAAGCAAGTCTTAGGAAGTAAGAAGCGAAAGTGTTGAAACAGAATTTCTCATACGTTGTTGAGATGACAGAGGATGCCTCGCTTCGAAATATCCGGACAACTGGCCTGCATTACCACGTAAAGGAAGAGAAAAAGTTAACAGTCAGATATCAAGCCAAAGTCTTGATAATCCCAGGAGTGGATGTACAGAGAAATAATTGCAACTGAAATTTGGTCACAGGAGTTTGCTTTGTTTGAGACCTCGGCCATATCAGTATCTAACGCGATCAAACAGAAATACCGAGTGCAAGGAGAGAAGTTCAAGTGAGACCTTGCCACTCTATTTAAATTTCTAGTTAGAAATAAATGTTAGGTTTCGGCACAAGTTTTCCAGAAGGGACGTTCATATATGAAATGACTTAAAACCGGATGCAATTTCTTTTTGGAGCCTTCATTTTAAATGATTCTCCGTAGAACGCGAATGAGGATTTCGATTAAAGTAAACTGAAACTATATATGAACCTTACACTTTCAAACATTTTTCTATAAAAAGCAAAGTTCTTCTCATCATTTCTACATATATATATATATATATATATATATATATATATATATATATATATTTATTAAGCTTCTGTCTGCACAATTATCTGTTCTATGCCCTTCATCATTTATAATGACTAAAATAAAAACCGACCAAAATTAATATAAAACAACATATCCCAGCGTTTATGCAGTATAATAATAGGCCAATCTATTGAAGTGATAAAGCACGAACTATTTGATCCGCTGATAGGAAAGCTTGGTGGTTTTACAATTATATGTCTTAACACATATGGTCCATTATGCAGTACAGAGATGATTTAAGCTGGACAAGATATGAGCATGTTGTAAATTCCAGACTTTGCCATGTATTTGGCAATGTAACCCTTCTCTTACAATGATTATTTTATGAATTTTCCCTCATAATGCAAATGATGACGTCATGTGCAAATATTAGGGTTCGTATTAATATTTTTAATCCGGTATAATTTGACATATTTTTCGCTTTTGAAAACGTCGGAATAAGAACTGCGTAATAATTCATCACCCGTACGCACGTGGATACGCCAATATTCCTGCGTTCATGGAACATATTATAATTCATCCTCACCCTCCAGCTAATATCCCTTTTATTAGATTAAATGTTCAATAAGCGAATAGGCGTTGTTATAGGAAGATTGACATGGCACTCGCGATAGTTGAATTTTGAACATAGAGGGATTCGAAAGGGGATTGTGAAGTAGTTCGCCCATTAACATCGGTGGCAAACCTTGAAGTTGAATAGTCGGATGTTAAACAACAAACAATAACTGTAGTCATTACGATGGAACGGAAATCTTTTTCTTCTCATATGCAGCCGGCCTTGGCCTGCAATACGTTCTTCCATTCTTTCCCCTGCCGTGCATAACCTTCTCTTTCTACCTGTAGTACACACATAAACCGTCAAACAACGTTGGCTAATGTTAATGTACTGCTCCTCGTTCGTATTTCACTTTCAAAGCCATTATAAACAACAATGTAGTAATGAAGCTGTGCGCTCCAGTGACTAGTAAAAAGTCATGACACAATTAAAATAATTATATTGTAAACACATTTTTATTCTTCAACTATCTGAGTAGCTGGAGTTGCCCGGGTATTTATTTAAATTAACCCGGAGTAGGAATTGGTAAACATTTCATTTAACCAACATCAATAGAGACAGTGTTTGGGACATTTACATATTTACGGTCCCCTCCCCGAACTACCCTTCGGCAGCCAACTTCAAATAAACAACAACGATGTCTGACGGTATTCGAGAACTACCTACTACATAAAATAAAAGTGTCCAAAGAATCACGACGAATTAAAACATTAAAAAAATACTCGATAACTTAATAAAGTCTAAAAATATGCCAGGTACCTTAAAGGAATAAATAAATACAACCTTTAACTAAATAGAGACCAAAATATAGTGGGTACCCTAAGAAAATAAAAAAATTAGGTGGTACCTTTTCTCAACTGTGTCCACCTCCACGAAGAGAAACATAAAATTTCAATTACCACTATTATCAGCGACTCCTATAACCCCTGAATCGGCAATAATCTTTTTTGCATTATTTTTTATCTCAACCCGTACCATAGTAGTGGTTCCCTCCCTTGGAGTTTAAATTAGGCCCATAAAAATTCTGTAATGACACCATAAAATTAAGTGACCTCTGAAACATTCGACGCTAATACTGGACGTTGAGGGATGTTTTTAAATTCCCCGGCCCCATCCCTAGAGGCGGTAGGTGTCTCTTAGCGCCTCAGTGTTTCTTCCTGGATCGTAAGTAACATATGTATAAAGTTTGATAGAAATTAGTCCACGAATTTAAGATTGTAAACGGAAATTTGTTTCAACTCCCTCCACCCCATTCCTAGGGGTGAAATACATCTTAACCAATATTGTAAATGTCAGAATTAAACTCGGTAACTCCCATAACCCCAGTCTCAGTTGTTTACTCATTACTTTATGTAACGGCTTTTCACCCACATCCTCCCCAACCGCCACACTCAGGGGTTGATCTACAACTTAACTGATATACTGAATGTCGTTAGAATTAAACTCGTTGAATTCTATAATCTTTGACTTCTGTTCTTTCGCGTTATTTTTATATAACGCCCCTCCACTCCCGTCCATTATTGGAGCTTTAAGGGGTTGAAATTACACACTAAACACATCTGGATATTAAGTGTAAACCACGGCAGCCAACTTCAAATAAACAACAACGATGTCTGACGGTATTCGAGAACTACCTACTACATAAAATAAAAGTGTCCAAAGAATCACGACGAATTAAAACATTAAAAAAATACTCGATAACTTAATAAAGTCTAAAAATATGCCAGGTACCTTAAAGGAATAAATAAATACAACCTTTAACTAAATAGAGACCAAAATATAGTGGGTACCCTAAGAAAATAAAAAAATTAGGTGGTACCTTTTCTCAACTGTGTCCACCTCCACGAAGAGAAACATAAAATTTCAATTACCACTATTATCAGCGACTCCTATAACCCCTGAATCGGCAATAATCTTTTTTGCATTATTTTTTATCTCAACCCGTACCATAGTAGTGGTTCCCTCCCTTGGAGTTTAAATTAGGCCCATAAAAATTCTGTAATGACACCATAAAATTAAGTGACCTCTGAAACATTCGACGCTAATACTGGACGTTGAGGGATGTTTTTAAATTCCCCGGCCCCATCCCTAGAGGCGGTAGGTGTCTCTTAGCGCCTCAGTGTTTCTTCCTGGATCGTAAGTAACATATGTATAAAGTTTGATAGAAATTAGTCCACGAATTTAAGATTGTAAACGGAAATTTGTTTCAACTCCCTCCACCCCATTCCTAGGGGTGAAATACATCTTAACCAATATTGTAAATGTCAGAATTAAACTCGGTAACTCCCATAACCCCAGTCTCAGTTGTTTACTCATTACTTTATGTAACGGCTTTTCACCCACATCCTCCCCAACCGCCACACTCAGGGGTTGATCTACAACTTAACTGATATACTGAATGTCGTTAGAATTAAACTCGTTGAATTCTATAATCTTTGACTTCTGTTCTTTCGCGTTATTTTTATATAACGCCCCTCCACTCCCGTCCATTATTGGAGCTTTAAGGGGTTGAAATTACACACTAAACACATCTGGATATTAAGTGTAAACCACGTCAACCCCGAAAAGTAATTAATCGACGCTAATAACGGTCGTTTTATCACGTTTTCAAATTTTACCCCTGTTCATCCCTTGAGAGTTTCCTAACGCTTCGTAAACTCGACAGCTACCTTCGCGGGGGTGCGCACAACAACTCACCAAAGTTTCATCGATATCGAATGAATGGTCTAAGAGTGCATAGGGGACACACATACAGACATTAATTTTTATATATAGAGAGATGACGATAGTCTTCGGTGTAACTCTTTCTTTGGAATTATATATTTGCCGGTAAATCATGAATGTAAGGAATAATAAAGGTGTGGTTTGTTTTTACAAGTACTCCCGTAATCGGGGGCGTAAATAATTAAATATCCGAACATACCGCTACTCCGTTAATTGTAGACTGAACGATTTAATTTGAACGTTAGAATACGGAAAGGTAAATTTTCGAATTGCAAGCCATGAATCGAGCTTGACTGTGAGGACGGCCATTTAAGTGCATAAATATGCGTGACTTCGTTGGATGGCTACGTCGCGTAACTCAGGTCAGCGAACCGATCCTTCTCGTCTTCCGCGTATATCGGAAGAATTCTTCTCACTGGCAATTTACAACGGTGTCATATTCCTGTTTAGTTTAACAGTTTCGAGTTTCTCCGCATCCGAATCCATTGCTCATTCAAATATTTTGGGAGCGAACAGATAAACAATATATTTGAACGGTTTAATCTTTATTTCTAAGTATTTAAAGTAGAATAGGCTTCCCAGTTCAGTTTCGTTAAAAATCTGAAGAAAAAAAAAACTTCTATAACGTACAGCTGTCTCCACTCATATCATACTGCAAGGTTTCCTAACTGCTTCCCGCTATTATAAATTTAGTATCTGAAATTATAAATATTTTTTGTTGTTAGACGAAAGACCTTTTCCCACAGCACCGTTGAAGAGAAACGTGTACTGACGGTTTTACAGTTGAAAAGTCCAAAAAGTGAAGTCAGTCAAGGACGAGAACCACAGAAACGGAAGCATTACATAAAAGTACCGTTACCTCAACATCACATCAAATCGAGAAACTTTATTTCATTATAAATAATACTGTCTACATTGCAACTATTTGCATTCAAGTAACACGCAGACTGCTAGAGAATTGTAGAAACTTCAACGCCTATGGCCTGGAGTTTTTCACGTATTGAACTCATGAAAAATATAGGTTCTGTGATTGGTCAGCAAGAATGGGACATTAAATAAAAGGAACGTAGTAAGCAACTAACTTGCCTGGACCATGAAATTGTATTGGTGAGAGTGTCTGCGGTGTTGTAATTTAGGGTTCCGGCAGGCGAATCCCGCAATTCCACTATCAATAAAGAATTTAACTTAAACTATCTAGACAAGACATTTACCGTCTATTTCACTGCTAGGTTTACCAGTCCCATATTTCGAAACGACTCATTTCTTGCCAACAACTAAATTCTTAAATTTTGCATAAAACTACACAAGAGGCTAGAGGCAATATAAAATGTTTCAACGTTAATAAATAAATAATTAAATATACGAACCTACTTATAAGTCTTTTTAATAAATAAAACAATTTATGCCCTTATACAGAAGTTTTTTATTTATATTGTATCGACTTTCACACGAGTTTGTATAAGGTCATCAATTGCTTTATTAATTGGAATGATTTTTCATTTAGAGGTAAAAGTATAATTTATGAGCTCGAAATAACCAAGAACATTAAAAACAACCAAATTAGCCGTGATTAAAATTTACAAGTATGTTATTGTGGTGTGTAAATAATGGAATGATTCAGATTTCAATTAGTTAACACCGCAATAGCGTGTGGCTTAAAACTTTCCACGATATGGTATTTGTTGTATATGCTAGTTTTGTCGACGGAAATATTTCATACATTCAAAATGTCTCTCTAGTGCCGATTATGTTATAAATTAATGCGGAATTGATATTGAATTTTCATTTATTTTATTGGTTCTATATCAGAATCTATGCAGTTTTTCTAAAAAAAAAAATTGTATATTTATTGCACAGTTGGTGCTTTCCGGCTACGTTCCCGTGCCTCAGGTTCGGGCTAGACCCATCAGGCCAGTCACCGTGGACGGACTAGAATGGCGCCTTCCTGTGGAGACTTGGGACAGAGACTACCGCAGACATCGCCATAACACAACTCGTGTTCACCGTGAGTTTCAATATCACAAATAAAAAAACCAGTAGATTACATTAGAATTTTTATGTAAGTAAATGTTTATCATAATTTAAAAACATAATTTCTGACAGTTATTGGTTTAATTAACGCATTGAAATATAAAATAAGGTAATGGACAAGGTACCTATGACAGAGATACAGTAGAGATAAATTAATTAGTTCAGGAGATCGGGCCCCTGAGAATTGCTTTGATCTGGGTTGTAATACTCATTACTTCAGGGTTCAATGTTGGGTGGGGTTTCTTAAATAAAAAGTTTAATTATAATTATTTACTAACAAAATTGATTCACATAAAATGATTTTATACAAAAAAAATAGAATAAAAAAATGAGACATGGACTCTCTCTCTGGCAGGGATTGTGTCAGAATTTATTTATTATTAAAAGTATAAATGGAGGAACCTGGAATTACGATACTGTATTTAATCCGTTCCAACGATACCGTGCCGTGGTAGTTACAGCCGGTGCAGACTGCTGGTGGTGGAAAAGTCCGATGCTGGAGTTGGGACCCCCCAAGGGCATTTCGGTGTCGTGAATGAATCGTCCAGGATTCGTTGGATATTTCTAAGTTAAAGTGTAGTCAAGCTCGCGGCTGGCTACCAACTGCTGATTTCGCCGTCTCGAAATCTCCAAAACTCCTCCGGCATATGTTTTTAATTTTCTATGCCAGTCAACTCAATATACTGATTCACGCCAAATAAGTTTGGCGTCCCTTGGAGCTGTCAGACCTCTTGAGGCCCTTTTTTTTTTCACCGAAAAGGGTCCGAGACCACCAACTGGACAAACAACGGCTTCCTTCCGAAATAGCGCGCTTTTAAAGAAATTTTTATTACAGGGTATTCATCCATCAAGTTAATTTTAAGAAGAAACGTATACAGTTTTAAAAATAATTTATTATACCCCTTCAGTTCATGAAACTTTATTTTACCAGTTTGCCATATTTCCCATAACTGTCATTTTCCATTAACCAAATAAGGAACATGAATCCCGGCCGGACAGACAAAGAAACATGATCGAAATAATATCAGGGCTGAAGTGTAATGACAACTTTTTCTGTTTTGACAGTAGTACTAGATATTGTTTTACAGGAGTACATCTTGTACCGTTTGTAAGCCTCGCGAACAATTGAAACTCGGTGCAATAGGAGAATATTTTAGGTAAAAATGGTATGGAAATTACGGAACGAGAAATTGTTCCATCAAATGTTGTCTAAGGAACAAATCATTGGAGATATGTTTGTCAGTTACCCAGGAACAGTGAAAGTAGATATAGTTCATAAATCACGTAGTGATTAGAATTGTGAAAAGTAATGAGATGTGAACAGCAGAGACTGAATGACATGTCTCCGGTCCTGATTTTTACTGTGAAAATGCATATCCAACTGATTGATGTTTTCAACACTTGCTTCTATGAATCTTGGAATATAATCTGACAATGAATTTCTGTGTTTTCATATATCCGTTATCTCGATGCTGGGCAGGAAGCGGTAGTGTTGCAATACGGAGGTGTGTTAAGCGCTAATGCTAATGTACGCGTGAAAGCAGATCTTTCCAAAGCTCTTATGTTCGCAGACATCGAAGCCGAGTGCCAGGACGAGTACATGAAGATCCGCATCGGCTTCAACGGTTCCTTCACGGGGCTTCTCTACTCCTCAGGTACGTAGCGTTGCTTTGCGTGGCGTGGCGTGGCCTGTCATCGCGTGTTTGAAACGTCTCTTTGGTCGCAGGATACGCCCACGACCGCGACTGCGTCTACATCAACGGCACCGGGAGGGACTACTACGAGTTCTACATCCAGCTGAACCGCTGCGGCACTCTGGGGAAGAACTCTCACACTTTGGAAGGCCGCTCCGCTCCCAAGGTGCGTCAAACACCTTCACCACGGGGACAAAAAAAAACTATAACATATCCATTTTTCCCAACTAAGTGATCCTGCTACACAAATGTAAAATCCCCTTATTCCTAGTTACGCTGACAAAATACTTGGCTAAACAAAGTTCTCAATATAAAAAAGTTTGACAGGATCCTGTGCTTTCAATCTCACATGCGAAAGCAGGTGAAGCTGAATTACACTTGCCCTCGTGTCCTCACAACGAACACTCCCTGTAACGGAATCTAACTGTTGTAAATATCTTGGAATCACGATTAGTAAGGATCTAAATTGGGGAAATCAAGTCAGCGAAGTCGCGGGGAAGGGGCGGAGGGTGGTAAATAGGGGTTGGAGGAAAAGTAAGAGGACAACCAAGATATCTAATTACAGATCATTGGTCAGACCCATTTTAGAATATGAGACAACTTGTTGGGATCCATATAGAAATGAACACACACTATCGTTGGACAAGACACAAAAACGAGATGAAAAGATGTTTCGGGGTCGATTCGCGAACAATCCTCATGAGCATTTAGAACCACTACGTAATAGGAGGAAACATGCGATGATTTCCGCAATATACAAAGCTTATACAGGTCAACCGACCTGGAAAGAAATTAAAAATCATATCCTGGCGCTCAATTATATTTCTAAAAATTTTAAAATTAAAGAAAAATGGCAACGCACAGACGTTAGCAAATATTCATTTGTTAGTAAATGTATCCGAGACTGGAATTCATTGCCTGCAGAATTACTGACAACATTTCTGAATATCGCTGATAAGTTTAGACGTAGGCTAAGGAAACGACAATCAAGGACTGACTTGACAATATATAGTAAGAAACACAATATCCAAGAGTAATATTGCGCCACTTTGGGACGCTAATTTGTAATGAACTCAATTTAAATTACCTCTAATTCATGAGCATAAAATTAGAAGCCCCACGTTGGAGTGCCAGTTTTTAATAAACACTTAATCAAAAGTAAAATTGCTTACGGGCCTCCAATAAAATATAGGAATTTACAAAATGAAAACCAGAAAACTATACTTTTTACAATAGAACTCTAACTCTTATTTATTCTTCACAATTAAAACTAAACAAATACCTTGGAACGTCAAAAGCGGTTCCCAAGTGACCCAGCACACCTATGTATGCTCGTTACTTCATGGTTTGTTAATGCTCAGAACAAACTTCGGAAATCTGGAAATTTATTGAATCAATCCGACTGAATCGGCTATATGGCGAGAAAAATGTAGTTCAACTCGCTTATTTTTAATGAACCAATGTCACAACCCAAAATTAAACACCCTTCTCCACTTTACTACAGCAAGCTGCATTGCCCAGTGCCACCATAGGAGGTGTGGAGATAGGATTTGTTGGCAGAGCTATCATAGATAGACGGCATTACACAGGATTACAATCTCCCGTGGCCTGTTACCAACCTTTGGCAAGTCTACCTGAATCTCGAGTGAGATGAGTTATACTAAATCCCCATGCAAACACAACGTCCTTCAAGAAATACAAGTTGGATCCACTATAACACAGAAAATTGCTTAGAATCAGAATGATTTCACACTCTGATAAAAACAAAGACTAAAAACCAACGACGCACCCGGACAGAACGTCCGATTCCAGTCCACTCGACCGGGCTTTACCCAGACACAACGTAAACAAATACCAACAGCCACTCGACTGCGACTGCCCTCGGGTTAGCCTTCTCCAATACTGATTCTGGCGATCGACCGCCAACTTATAACGAACGACCTGGCGTTCGCCTGACGGCGCTACGCTCAACTGACTTGACGATGTTTGACCTCACACCCAATTACGCTGGTAGTGCTCCTTGTCTCGCCTGCCGGCGCTTGACTGGCTGCTGGGCCTAGCCCTCGCCTGCTCTGGAACTGATTTATTGTGTTTTTATTGCGCCAAAGGCCCTTAAAGACCGTGTCCCCTTGAAAGCACGCACGACCAAGCATGAGGGTCTACCACTTTCTACACCCCCTCTGCACGTGCTGTTAGTAAACTAACTTGGAACACAAGGATTGGGAACTTGTGTTTGATCCGCACCTGAGGGCATAATACCCTTTAATACGGTCATTCACGGAGATAACTTGTGAGAGAGACAGAATGAAGAGCGTAGGGCTGAGGGAAAAAAGTGCCAATAATTCAACCTAACGGGTCTCCTTACCGGGAAGAAAACCTCAGCGATAGTTAGATGGGTTGAAGGGCACAATGAGCTAGGATACTGCTCTTGTGCGACAGCAACATGCACATGGTTTTGTTGGTAGGAATAAGTTAGTAGTTGGTTGTGGGTATCATGCACGTCGATCCTCTTCTCGTCGAGGAGTCCGGATCTCCGCACACGTCCTGTGAAAAACCGTAAGCAAGCGTGGTCAGTTAATCGTTATGAGCCGATCATGGGGGTTCTGGGGGGAGGAGGAGGTGCTTTGGGCGTTTGTGTTTACATCCCAAGGCTTTTATATCTTTTCCTCGAGACACATTTCGACCGAGGGTTAAATGTTCGTAAACATTGAGCGTAACGGAAATACATCACCAGTATTGCCGAACTGAAAACAGAAAATCTTAAATAAAATAAATTCCTGAGTAATCTCTACAATATATATATATATATATATATATTATAAATTTTCATCTGGTCAGCGTGGTATGAAGTGAAGTAGTTTATGATAAAAGAAAGATCAAATAAAAAAGTAAAGTTCTGTCAAAATAAATAATCGTTGTTTTCTCAGGCAAATAATAAACTTTGCAAATACAGTAGTGGTTTATGTTCCCCATATATTTTGTATATATGTCATTTTTGTGTAACTACCACCGGGCAAAAGCCGAATAGTATCTTAATAATAATATTATGCAGGCACTCTACGTGCAACCCATCAGAGGTCGATAGTCAACTTTAACAATATTTTCTTTCTTTTAGGTAACAGAAAACTCGATAATAAAATTACTCTGCGGTTAAGCCGTCTAAGACAGTCCGTCACTCTGTTTCGAATAACGAAATCGGTCTATCTGTACAAAATATGTATTTATTTCTAACGTCACATCCTCGCTCGGATAAAATCTCATCATTCATGTTGGGTAACAAGTAGGATCAGGATAAATGCGAATGGGTTTAGCTTACAATTGTACATTCAAATGGTATTGGAAATGGTGAGTTGTCAGTATTGGTTAACATGTTTCATGGATATATTGAGAATGTTTGGCAGTTCGATTTGCATAACAGCTTCACTCAATTTTTTTACAAAAGATTTACATTCCTATCATTACGACCCTTTTCAGCGTAACCGTTTACGTATTTCTTTCATAAGAGTCCCAATTATTTTAAGGGAAAAATTCTCTTTACTTGATGGTGAAAATGACTAATGTTTGGCTGTTTCTGCAGAACTTCATGTGGAACACGGTCACTGTGCAGTACAACCCTTTGATCGAGGAAGAATGGGACGAACACTTCAAGGTAACCTGCGAGTACGGCTACGACTTCTGGAAGACCGTCACATTCCCGTTTCTCGACGTCGAGTAAGTAACGCAACTTACCTAGTCTATTATATACAATTGTTAAGGTTTGATATTCAACTGACACAAATATTTAAGAATAATTCTTGAGTCTAAGTTATAATATAATTTATTATTTTTGTCGTAGAAAAAAAGATGACTGAAATTGTTAGATATTTCCCACCGTCAAATTTTGATAAGGTGCAACAGTTGGATTATAAATACCTTTTTTTTCAGTATCGGCAATGGGAATGCATTAAGGAAAATAAATTCTGGTGCAGTCTAGCTTAAGTCTCAGCGTTCCGCAATGTCAAGATGCGTTGTTGATTGCTGCACGTGTAGTAAAGGGGAATTCGGATTTGGAGTCTCGGGGCTGGACGTGGGGAGTCTCAATATTGACTTCTGGAACACGTAGTAATAACATTAAGGTTTTATTCTTTTTCATAGAGAATCTAATAGTCAAGAGGATGAAGCTATTTCTGATTAGTTATCACACCTCATTTTCCAGGACGAAAAGAAACCTTATAAGCGCCGCTCGATTTTATAATGTAAACCGTATACCTATCGGAAATGTAGAAAAGAAAAATATATCAAAGTTTGTTTAATTATTATTGTCCACTTTTACGATGACAATCAACGGTGAAGTTGTACTGGTGTCCAAAAAATGGCGGAAGGACCACGACGTGAACATTGCAAATCCACGGAGGAGCGTCACAACCCACATTTCGTAGGCCCAAGAAAAAAAACTACAGAAGATATAATAATGAAATTGCACCATATGCTAGAGCTTATCAAAGAATTTATTTAATAATTTTCAGTACACTTCTACATCTGTAGCACGAAAAATATCGAGTCCGTATTTAATTTCTTGCCATGTTCTTCGTACAGACGCGATATTCTTCGTGCTACAAATCCTTCACATTTAGAAGTGTACTTATAATTATTAAATAAACTCTTTGAGATACTCTTACATATGGTGTAATTTCACTGTCATATCTACAGTACTTTTTTCCCCCTGAGCACCTTGAAATGTGGAAGGTTTGCAAGGGACACCCTGTATATTGCGGAGAAGTAAGAACAATTGTCAGATTATTTTCAGGCATCTCCTTAATTCATTGCGAACGGTTAGGTTTACAAGTAGTCCTCAAAGAAAAGGAAAAGTGAATTCTAAATAGGGTGTAAATTGATTCGTTGATTGTTAGTAAACGAAAGGAAACACGACTTAAATATTACATACGCATGAGACGAAGTTCAATATCATGGAAATTAACTATCTTGAAATCGCTCAGGCCGAGTATTCGTTTCTGTTCTTCCAAGAATATTAAGAGCGACTCAAGCTAAATCAAAACAAATATATAGCCTATATAACAATGCAGCACTCGGATTCACAATTCTAATAAATGTAACTGAAGGTCCGTTCAACATTGTGCTGCTATGAGAGTTATCTCAGGACAGTGGTTTCTGCAAATCACGTACAAGGACATAGTATATTTTCCTACCATTCATAAGTAAATGACTTCTTTCTTGTTTTATTTTGAGTATTGTGAAGGGTTGGCTGTTATAAACATTTAGTATATTTTGAAATAGTTTTCACTTAAATTCATATTAAGTGATGGTAATTGTCCGTCACAGATTTGTGTCGTTTTTTCAGGCACGTGGCGATAAAGATATGTGTTGTATTGTTTTTCTAATGTAGGGTGGCCACTGGAAACCCCGTGGTGTTCACGCTGTCTCCCCCGGAGTGTTACATGGAGATCCGGTACGGATACGGCACTTCCGGTAACAGAGTGTCCGGGCCCGTGAGGGTGGGTGACCCGCTCACTCTTATTATCTACATGCGCAGTAAATACGGTGAGTCAAACACTATAGGGTAATAGAAACTTTACACTTAGAGCGCAGAAAAAAATACGAGTGTCCCAACAGTGCGTGACTATTTCTGTGAAATAGTAACATATTTCTGATTAAAATGTACTAGTTCGGTGCTCTTCTTCGTGTAGATAAAATAGTTATTGAATTAGATATGACGGCGTGGGACAGTTGAGACTCAAATTGGCCTCCCTAACGAAAGCTGATGGTTTCATTTGCTACAATTGCAGAATATGTTTAGTTTTTTACGGTTCTCTTTTTACTTCGCCGTGTATTGTAATATAATTCTCGGGGGCGGGGGGGGGGGGTTTAATTTTATATGAACACATTATATTTGATTGGCTTTTAATTTTAATTTATTTATAATTAAGGGTTTACACAAATTCAACATGGTCCTTTTTTTAATTGCATCTAGGTAAATTAAAATGTATTCCCTCTTGAGTTTAAACTTTAGATGATTCACTGTAACTACATTCAATATTCCAATAAATTTCTAATACGTTAAAAAGGCAAACCTTAGGGCGATTTCATAAGACTATGAACATATACTGAAAATAAGAAAATACGTCTTATTATGTGAGGGCATATACATGCGGCAGAAATCTCAATTAATTTCGTCGCAGACTCTTTTGTAGTCGGTTTCCCCAGGCTAACCGGGAAATCTTCTCTGGAATTTCTGGCAGCTTCATCCTTTATACTTCCTCTTTCTTCTTCCGTCGGTCGGGCCTTTTTTCCTTCTCAAAGTTGTACCTGAGAACTATTTTTACTCCTATACTTTGTTTCTTCCCAGACTTCCCCGTTCTCCGGGCTATAGATAGGAACTGTCCTGTTTCCTCGCTTGTCCACCTTCCAGCTCGTCTCTGATCGTGTTTGATTTCAGCCAAAATGCGTCGATTTTAAACCTTTGGAAGCGTTGACCTTCCGGGATTTTGGTCAGGTCAATACCCCTGAGGCAGGGTTCTCACACAATCCGCCGCCTTTGTCTTAAGGCATGGTTCCTCCTCGACATCCCGTCACCACGGTGCCAAACTTCATGGCCGAAATTCCCAGCAAGATACAGCTTGGCTGTGGGTACACAGAGTTTTTTACTCAAATATTAAAAATTCAATTTGAATTAATTTGAGGTTTGTCCTTCTACGCTAGAGTGTGGCGATGGAATTTTGATCGCATCTTAACGAATCGCCAGGTTCAGTAAACTTCACTATTTCTTGGTTCAGGTCTCCTTCTATGATACACACCACAACGTCCTTCTTCTCTTTTGTTCACTTAAATATTCTGAAAATGAATAAAAATTGATGTATAAATTTTGACATCGGAGCAACCTGTCCATAAAATGTAATACTTAGCACAATGTACAATTAGATTTAAAGTGTTTTATAAAAGTTTCTATATTTGCTTTCGCGAAAAACTGTACTTATTTTTATTATTTATTGCATTATAAGATATGGACATTTTCTGTTTTACGAATAAGAAACGGTAAACCGGAAACAATATCCTTTGTCTGACACATCTGAAGCGTGTTATATTGTGTACAATAGCGTTTTATTACATATTTAAGCAATAACTCGTCCTAATCCACGTTGATCCGAAAAATTACAGGATACCAAGATTAATGTCAAGGGAAAAGTCAGGGTAAGATAAAAATTAGCGTTGAAAACGTTTCATTTTCGGCCCATTACTCTATTTAATACATTCATAAATCTTATACCTCAAACTGTACATCCATTTACTCTCTTTGATTATATAAGTAGGCTCTTCTAGGTTAAAAGAAACGTCTTTAGAAATCAAATACTTGTGGCGAATACAAATCTGTTGCACTCAGTGCTCTCGGGTCATTATGTGATACTAATACAAGTAGACTGTAAAACCAGTATAATGTAATATAATCAGGGATGTGACATTAAGGTCAGGACTGACATCTGCTCACTCATACGCAACCGACAGAGGGAGTGCTTCAAGTATGAGCTCTATCCTTTCATTCAACTTGTAAACATATTCGCAATGTTCATAAATTGAAGAAGTTCTTGCCTCTTGGACTTTATTCACAGCGGATCGTTTAGCTTGTATCGTTTACCTCCCAAGAATGAAAAGCGGTAAAAATTGTTGCATGAGCATCGCGAATGAATCTCAATTAAAATGGCCAACTCAGGAGTCCGGATCGAATTTGCGGACCACGACTAAATGGCCTTTGGTACGATTATCTTTATCAAGACCTCTAGGGAAATCGTTCTCAACACTTTCTCACGTGGCAATCGCTTATTATACAGCCGTGGGAAAAATAGTAATTCTAGACACAGAAAAAGACACCTTTCAGTAAATTTTTCTCGATAATATTTCTATACATTCCATCCATTTTAAATTTTATATTACGTTTCGCTGAACGTTTAGTTAAGGTCATGTAACGACCCTATTGAAATGAATGTACAAGCTCAACTGAAGCAACAATGGCTGAACTTAATTATTATGAATGAACAATTCTTGGGCTTCTTAAATACATTATTTCAGTATGTAATGAATAAGCATCTTTAACTTTCCGCAGATGGATTCGATATCGCTGTAAATGACTGTTACGCACACAATGGAGCCAATAAGAAAATCCAACTAATCGATCAATATGGGTAAATATATTTCATTAATAACATGTATAATATTTATTCAGATATATATTTGTGTAATATATGTTAACTTTAAATGATTAATAATTATATTCACCTAGTTCGTTTGAAGATGTACTTTGCAACGTCCGCCAACAAGATTTATTCTAAAAATAAACATTATTTATATTTTGCCTAGTTTTCGGAGCCAATATCAAATTTTTCGATCATTTTCATATCTGATCAATATTTAATCTGATGATAGAAAACAATTCAGAAATAAATTGCTATAAAAATAAAGTTATTATTTAGATGCATCTCTCTCTCTCTCTCTCTCTCTCTCTCTCTCTCTCTCTCTCTCTATATATATATATATATATATATATATATATATATATGCATCTAAATAATAACTTTATATATGACTCATTGGAAAAAATTATTCATAATATTTGTATGTAAAAAGCAATTAAAATTTTTTACAAAATATTGTCTGATTAATGGTTGTAAATGCTAATATTTAATTGGAAAGAATTAAGAAAAGCTTTTCTGGTTTTCACCCGCTTTATCTCCGTAGCCATTGACGTTTCGATGGAAAGCACTTCCACCATCTTCCAGGCGTTAATTGAATTAAAAATTGTATATATGTTTAAACTTAATCAGAAAAGTAGGTTTATGATAAAAACATATTTTTTATATTAAATCTTTATATATATATTATTGGTTGTATTTATTATTGTACTCGATTCATTGTGCACCGCGTTGGTTCTATTTTAACAGTTGCCCTGCTGACGACAAACTCATCAGCAGATTTCGAGGAGCTTGGAGTGAATCTGGTGTATTCGAAACTCAAGTTTTTGCTTACATGAAGACGTTCCGTTTCACCGGATCTCCTGCATTGTACATAGAGTGTGACGTCAGAATGTGCCATGGCCGTTGTCCAGTGCGTATAATGCCTTTTCTAACTTCAATTATGAACTTGTTAGGAACTTAGTTTTATGTATTAATATATGACATCGTGGATCAATTAAATGTTTCATAAAACAAAATTAAATCATTCGATTCTTTTGAAGTGTACATTATCTTGAAATAACTGCAGCTAATCTGTTTTTCAGTATTCTGATTTTATAGTTAAAAAAACATTTATAATGCTTTCACAAATTTGCAATTATCATTACATTATAACATACTAGTATGTATGCATATAATATATTATTTTTAAAATATTGTCCGTCACGTAATAATTCCTTGCGCGATCTATGAATTTTATTCATTTTAATTTGCTTTGTTGCGTGTTTTTTTTTTTCCACAGAAATAGAGAACAATTCTGAAATATTCTATTGATATATTTTATCCTTATCTTCTTTCTACTAAATAAAGTCAACACGTTTTGGCATTAACAATGTGCACAATTCAGGTGGCGAGTTTAATTCAACCATATTCCGTGAAATACTCAGTTTTCAGTTAACTTATCCGATGACGGTACTAAAATTCTATATGCATTTAATTAAAGAGTGTACAGAAACATAATTCTAGTCCTCTGTTTATGAGGTTCACAATATTTTGATTTCATAGAGAAACCCCGAGTTCTTTCTCAGTCTATTTTTGCAATGGGGTATGTCGAATATTGATGGAATATCCGATTTGTACAAGAGCGCTGAAAGGCTATTAGATTAAATACGTGAAGTTTGTTCACATTATAACAAATTTACTTTCACCCCTTTACTTCACTTACACACCATGTGAAGTACAATCATAACGAGTGAAAAATATCTCGTAATTTTCCATTCGTCAAGTTCTGAAAGTTTATGGCTCATGAGACGATGTACGTGATTGAATTTTTCAGAGCCAACCGTGCCACTGGAGAAACACAAAGGATATCAGCAAACGTTCTGCAGAACCCACTGCAGCTCCTATGCAATCTGAAAATGTCAACCTATTCCAATCATTACAAGTTTTACGTGATGATTCTGAAGAAGACAATATAAATAATGGTATGCCACTTGACATGTACTCAACAGTATGCATTTTTACCTTCTTACCAATTTTGGAAGCTCTAAGTTTATATATATATATATTGGGAAGAGAATCAATCATGATTAGATCAACTAAATCAAACTTTTCAGCTATAATATCTTTTATTTTTTTCTATACCTATTTGCAAAATTATCATCTGCCGTACGAAAAAAATCCTGGACACAGCAGTATAGTTCTGTAATTTATTTCTTCATGGATAACATCTTACCTTATTGCTAAAATATATATTGATTAATTTGCATAAGCAGTTAATTATCATTGCAGAAAATTGAAATATGTCCCAGTTTTTATAGAATTTGAAATCAGTTTATAATCTCTCCAATAATGTATTTTATTATGGTATTTCAAAAACAAAATACATGTGGTATACACCATTTAACTCAAGTTATAAAATATTTTATACAATGCAAATTTTTTTATAGGGACAGCAGTGGATTCACAAAGTGTCTGCATGAGAATGGGCGCATTTACAACAATGATGGGTGAGTATCAATAGAAGTTCCCTAATAGGCATTTTACTCACAGTGACTTTACCCTTCAGTTTAATGGGACAGAAATATCTCAATTTCTCACAGTATCTGTATTTTTTATGTCTACAACATTTAATTATCGTGTAAGAAGAAACAATAATTAAATCCGGTTTGGTATCTAAATGTCTGTTGATATGTCCAATAGTGGTTGTGTCATCCATTTCTTTTTTGTGGTCTATGAAATTAGTAATAAAATGATATGTAAATATAATATTAGCAGAACTACCAATTATCAAAATAGTATATAGGTTTTTAATTAATCGGCAGATGAATTTAATATGTGCCTTTCCTTTTTTTCAGGATTGGGTTGCATTTTTCTAACTATTTTGAGTTTAAGTGTTGTGTTATTGTGCTACCGCATCCAGTATCTGAACAGGAACAATGATGTCACACTGGACAAAGATCTAATTCCAACTCCATACAGCCGGAATGAATTTATGTCCCATAAGGGCAGAATAAATTGAGACACTTCTGGAACTTAAAGAACTGTGCAATAATATATCTTAAAGAAAAAACATTTGTGTTTACATACAGAGCGTAGGTCAGAGAAGACAGGAGTGTATGCTAGATAGAATTCCACTAGTAGTGAACATGTCACCTTAGTCTTCTTTTTCCTACCCTCTGTGTTTACACATAACTTTGGGAATTCATGTATAAAACTTATGTGGGTCTAGGAGTTCAACATGTTGACAGTGATCACAAGATTAATTGCAATCAATGTACAAATTTATTTTATTCCATTTGAATACAACTATTTTCATGAAATGTTTATTCACATAGACTTGAAAATTTTAAACTAATTTGGTTTTAATGAAAGAGAATGATTCTGAATAAATACATATAAATAATTAGATATAAAGCTTCCAGATTGTAAAAAATTAGTTTATTTCAATATTTAGATTTGAAATTTAATGAAATTTGTAGATTTAATATGGGAATAATACTTTCCAGTGTTCTTTTGTTGAATTTGGAGAGGAAAATTAAAGTGGTAAAGATTTAAGTTAATTCTAAGTAAGGGAAGAAAGGGAATTTACAGAGAGGTAGGAGTGATAAACCAACTTTTTGACCAGGAAGTAAGCAGTATCAGTTCAGCACATCACTCAGACTCATAAAGCATTAACAGCCAACTGGCTGGATTTAGCTGAAATGAGTAGGTCCATGTCTGTAATGGAAACAGACTCGTGTGCCTATGGACTCTACTGTTGCTGCTTACTTCCTGAAGAACACAGTTGATTACTATTTAAAATATGTGACTATCACTCCTTTATCTGTCTGAATTACCTTTCCACTCTTCCCTATATCTAAGATCTCTTTCTTAAAATTATTTCACATGTTTCTTCTCCAAACCAGCAAATGGAACACATAAACAACTTAATGCTGTATTAATTAGCAATTTTCTACATTGTCCTGAAATCATTTTTCATTGTTAGCATTTATTTATTATAAATAAAATGAAAAAGGATCCACGTAAGTCTTTGACTGTGATTATATAGGTCATGATGGTACAGGTAGGTCATTCAGAATAGAATCTTTTAAGGTGCCGGCAATTTCATTTTTTTTATTAATGTTCCTTCTTTAGAAAATAATATTTCTCTTTTGCCATGTCTCAACAGAATAAATTAATTACATTGCATATGTCAAACTTAATAATTTATTTTTCATTGTGTTAAATGTTGGTTTAAGCAAATGTAAATTTTATTATCTGAGAAATAAATGTAATGTATTCTAAATAAATTGATTCTGTTAGCTACAAAAATATAATTTACTGATTTTCAAATATTAGGCTTGTATTTTATTTTTTTTGCTGAAAATGCATGCTTGTGTTATATACATTTGTCAAACTTGTCATTTTACCAATACTTTAAAATAAATTTGTTTTGTAAATAAAGCTGTATTTGTCAAAACAGTTTGTTCCTTCATTTAAGGGTAAATTAATGTAGATCAAATATCAACCTTACCGAATAATGAAGATGTCTGAACTGAATAGTGCAAACGACATTTCTGCTATGTCATATTTAATTGAATATTAAACTGATATAAGACATTAGCATTGCATTAGGCAATTAAATAATATATTTTACATGTTAATATTATAAACAAATAAATATATATATGAATATATTCAATAAATTAATTATTTCGATTCTTTATATTAATACAAATACTTGAATATGAGTGAATATCCAATGATGTGGTAATGTGACAAGGGACTCAAAATTAAAGTATTGGGCTTTAAATCTTATTTCTGGCGTCATGATAAATTTGTTTTCTTTAGTTTCAGAAATTGACCAATTTTAACCAACACAAACCCTGAGCTTGCATTAGTTTGAAAATCCCTTAACGCGATGGGGGTAATAATGTATTTTTGCTTGTTTAATAAGAGGTCATGGGAATCTAAAACTAATGCTTATGACAATTTCTTCTATTACACATGCCTCATCTATTTCATAGCAAGGTTTGGAGACCGGAATAACCAGTTCTAAATATGTGCTTCTCATCATAGGTCTATCCCAAACAATCCAAATGCCTTCGGAAATATTTTTTACTAGCTGGGTGCCCGATCGATGTTTCCCTGGTTGTCATATAACCATAACATCCAATTTGACTCCAATTGTTTGGTTTTGCGTTATTTTTATGCAACGCCCCTACACCCCCATCCCTAAAGGTGCTCACGTCCCAAGCTGAAAGGGGTTGAACTCATTGACACCGAAAAATTTTGTCATTTAATTTTATCTAAGTGTCCCAAAAAAATTAATGCAATTTGGAATTAACGAATAAATAAGACCACTGTGTGACTGTTCTTTAAATACAGCCATGACGATTTTGTGAAGTTTGAAAACCCAAAACTCGAGTCGTTAGATACTAGTTTTGTTACATATATAATACAACCTGGATTTTGCACAAATGTTAAGCATGAACGAAATTTTAAAAAAATAATGGCAAATTACAGGCATTATAATTGTATTAATTAAGTATATCGCTCATCGAATTGCATCCTTACTCGATACTTATGATATTAATAAAGTACTTAAAAATGTAGATTGCTGGCCCAGGCATAAAGTTATACTTTATTTTCCTACCTTAGTTTATCTTCAGAGCTAATGAGTTTGTGTCAAGAACCGTTGATGTGAAACGGTAATATGGCGATAAAGAGAGAAGACGTTTTTCCTTGTTTGTTTTTAAAATAGGACATACGAGCGACAAATAACTGAATGTCCATATAAAGGAGGCAACGCTATTGCCGCTTACCCAGGACTAAGGAAACGAAACGCCTCCTAGAAAGAGACGGAAAGCGGATAAGATAGGTTATTCCAAGGCCAATTATGTTTGTGTGTTTAGTATATCGTAATACTTTGCCCACGTCAAAGAATTGGTCCATCCACTCAGCAAAACAGCCTGAACCTTCATTATAACTAAAATACTGCCCTATTGACAAGCAAGCATTCAGCCTCGTCAAACTGAACAGTAATTGATAAAATACCAGCGCTAATTGCTCAAAGTGAAATGGCCAAATATAATAAGTATCAGGAATCATATTAAACGTGATCTAATGGCTAATTGTCATTTGTAGATCAATAAATACGTACAGTACATGCGTTAACAAGTATTAAATACTGATTGGAAAACTTAAATATGCGATTGTCCAGATAATCGGAACCACCCAAGTTTATTCAAAGTATCGATTTCGGGGTTTCTTTTAGGTTCTTGATTATGTTTTCACTCTTTTCCTCCAATTTTTCAGGCAAATGATGTAACGAAAATCTATTTCCCTAAAGAAATCGACAAGAAAAACGCTGATTACGAGGGTCCAAAATTTATTATTTATTATGTAAGAAGACAGGCTGTAATACAAGGATGTGCAAAATTATTGTATGTTTAGAATCAGTTCCTTAAATATTCTCCAAAGCACCTTAAGTTTCACTTGAATCAAAATCGTTAAACAATATTGAAACGTTTATTCTTACGTATGATGTTGTTTTCTGAAGCGCTCATTTAACACTAGCGAATAGTAAAAGTCTTTTAACCGCCACTTAGAAGTTATAACGGTAACACGTGACTCAGGTAGACACCTTCTGGGAGTATGAAAAGCCAAAACTTAACGCTGCCGAGTGGAAGAAAAGGGTTGCGCAATTTAGCATTACGACCATAATTGCAGAATTTATCAGACAATTAAGATCCAATAAGCCCTTCTCTTACAATTTGCATAACAATTTATTTTAAATGAGCGTATATTAAGTCACTAAAATTTTTTATTCAATCTTTGTCAATCTTTAGCGCATTGCAGAATTATATTCTTCCTATAACAGTGCATCCTAAATTACCTGATCTTCCTTCTGTATTCACTATAGCATCATTTTCAGTTTTCACTAAATTCTCTGCAACGAGTTCTTCCATGGCGCTGTACTTTTATAATTTAAACAGGCCTTACTTTGTCTGTAACTTTAATCTGGACATTCGCATGTTATACGAAATTTCAGAACCTTTCTGTATTTTCTTTTCAAGTTCCAACTGTCCAAGACTTTCGTCCACTTATCATACTTGCTATTTTCTTAATCCTATTCCATTGTTGAAACGTGAATGATTTCTCTTATTCGAAAATGAGGTCCTGCCTGTCGGTTCGTATCCCGATACCCATACTGCTTCATCAGCTCTCATTTTCTTGTTTCATAATTACAACATTTATTTAGTCCTTCACAAAACTCGATCTCTTCCAATCGATTCTCATAGAATTAACTATGACACAATCTTTTTTATTTTGTCAACGACTATTTTATTGTAAATAATTTTCTATTAAAAAGGATGGATTGTTGATAGACTTTATAAAATAATATTATTAAAATAAAATGTCAATTGTTTTCCGCTTTGACTTGAGTAGTGTGTACTGTTGGACTCATGTGTTACGGTAAAAATAATACAGTTGTATACTGATATAGTATGAACAGTTTCTGGAATGTGACTTGTTGCTAAAATAATGCAACTAATAACTATTATTTTATATTAGCGGGTAATTAAAATCTTGTTTTATATTAACAGCAACTTTTAAAAGAATGGTTGCAGATTAATGTTTGTTTTCTTTTAGATGGCTAGATGTTTATTACCATAATTTGCAACAGTACAAAATGGGAAATCGTCAATCATAAAATTTAAATATAACATATAATTAAATTAAATAGAATTTATAATATAACATGATTAATATTAAACGTTATGTTTACAGATATTATAAAGATACAACATATTTTCTTTTTGAAGTCAGCCATACTCGTAAAGCGACTTTTAAGAAGATGTAACAACCTAATTATTTTTTTCAGATGAATATGACTATGTAGTCGAAAGCTCCTGTTTCGGTTTTAATAAAAAACTAGACAATTTAATAAAAGAACTGTCTCTGAAAAATGAAGCAGCTGAAAAGTTTCCTATCAACTCTTTCAACCGAACTTCTTACATTAAAACACTGGTTCGTTACGTTTTTACCATGTATAATGCGATTGGAGAAGTACTTATGGTAATAACTTAAAAATGTGTCTCCTGAAAGAATACAAGCGATTTGAAAATGCAAATCGGTCACTCGGCTCAACAAGTTTTGATGACAAGAACGTGATAAATTTTTTGCGCTTTTGTAGTTCCAAATTTGAAACTACCGACCTGAGTGGCTCAGAGCGACTTGTGAGTCTGCACGTTGGAGGGGGAAGACTTGTGCCGCAGTTGTCACGGAGAACCAGAAGCGAGAGCAACGGCGAGGAAGAGGAAGATGAAGACCAGCATCGCCACCTTGGAGGAGCTCACTCAGGCGCTGCACGACGTCTTCTCCGCAGACTCTGTCGACGTCGACAATGTCGAACAGTTGATGAGCTCGTACAAGAGCAATCCTCTGCACTGGAAGCGCTATGCTAAATTCGATAGGTTCAGGTAAATAAGCTCAAACTAGTTGCAACCTATTACTAAATTACTTCAATCAAATTTCCATCCACCGCACCGAAAACTAATACAGAATATACAGTTCTCTCCCTGCATTTTATCGCCCGTTAATTTTATGTGCAGTAGACCCATGTTCGCTGGTCACATATTGCAACGATTAATTACTTAGGGGTAAGAACCGATATTTACCTAATTCTGTTTCCTTATTCCCTGACGAAAAATGAGATTGTAGTCTTTCCACTTGAATGATGTGTTACCACTATTCTAGGTTATATATTTCTCGGTGCTTTTAATTTTTTATGGTCTCCCGTCCTAACGCATTGAATTTTTAATTTCCAAGACCGGTACCCGATTATTTTGCAGGGGTTCCAACAACCGGCTCGGAATTTCATGAATGGTTTGTACTACCTGCTGTGTACAGTCTATTGAAGTTTATTAGCTTTGAAACGTCGTCCAGTATGCCGTCTCACATGGCACGGTATGGATTAGGAAGGCCACGTGGCCAGTGCGTCTGTTCTCCTCGCACTGATCGTCGGTCATCCACGGTCGTTTTTCAGAAATTAGGCGGAAGGGAGTCCAACTCGTACCTGAATGACTCAGGGAAACCTGAAATAACCGGGATCGAGATGACCGGAACCAGATTCCAACCCCTGTCCTCTCAATTACGAGTTCCAGCGCTTATTTTAAACGTGCTAGTAATCTCAGATTCATGTTCCATCCTTTACAGCGAGCAATAGAAAGATGAATTTTGTCACCGACTGACATTTGATACTAAGTTTTGCCTTTATATCGGCAAGGAATGCAGTTGATTTCCGTAAGGAAAGATGGCCGTACTTCCCAACATCAAAGTTTTTAGAAATAGATATGTCAGAGTGTTGGGTCTATATTTAGTTTGTGGCCTGAGGTGATTAACTTCTTATTTCTGATAAGAAGGCGAAAGGCGTCAAACGTCAGTTCATATTTTATTAAAATTTCAGTTTTCTAATCCTTCTGATCTACAAGTCATTACTTATTTTTTCTAGTTTTAAGTTGCATCGATCTTATATTCATTTACCAACTATAATAAAAATTAGCCATTGTATAAATGCCCGGAATATCTTTTATGGTCGCAACGAACAAAAGTTTCTCAAGAATACCCAAAGAGAGCGAGGCGAATGAACACGCTGCTCACGTGCTTCCCCAAATCCAGAAAGTGTCACGTAATTTCACATTCTGGCTGTCGACTCGGCTAAACACCCGCCATATATTACAACGCAGATTAAATTAATAGGATATAAACAATTTAAGAATTTTTGGTTTTAAAATTACACGCGCAATATTAACAATACAAATTTGTTCACCACTCCAGAAATTATGGATAAAACAGATTGTATTTAAATCAAATTACATATTTTTTTAGGGTGTAAGCATTTTAAGGTTTTCAAGAATTGTTTAGTCTTCCGGAAATACAGTCGGTGATAATAACTTTTTTGTTGTTGACGTGGTGTTTTCGTTGCATGTTCAAACTTAAAAACTAACTGAAATCGGCCGTTTTAGCGCAGTTTCGTTAAAAATAAATTTTAGCTACTCACGGACCAATTAAAAATGCGTCACGGCAATTTTGCCATTCATGGAAAGAATTTTTCCTTTATATAAGTGTATTGTATTTGTTAAGGTCCCTTAAAATGCAGGAAGGTCAACTAATGCCGGATTGAAATATCGTATTCCTGATTTGTTTTATTCGAAGTCGATGCGTCGTAAAACATTTGAGTTGTCAGGATTGATCATGAGGATATACAGAGATCGACAAACTTGCATAAATTAATACAATTATTATATAGCCAAAGGGATCGGAAAGGCGTTGGATTGAATGTTCTTAATTTGCCATGGAGAATTTAATCTCTTCATCCCTGCCGCGTCAAGATACTTCCTTTTGTAACTCGTCAGTAATGAGTGCTACGACCCTAATTTAAGTATTTCACAGACCGCGGAATAATAAGACATTTTGTGCAACCAGTCGATATGTTTTTTAGATTTTCCATTGTCCCTGACTTAAATAAGAAACTGGGTGTTGCGGTTCAGTGATGAAGAAAGGCATAAACCAATTATTTGAACATTAAATATTAGTTTCGTTGTTGCTGGGAGGAATTGAAAGTACGGCACTGGAATATTTTATTTCCAGTACCCCGCGGTCTGAGGAATATTTTACCGACACGCGGTTCCTTCAAATAAAAATCTGGTGTTTCGGAGAATATAATTAAAAGGATCGGAATTATATTTTAACAACATTTTATTCCATTTTTTTTCGGAAAAGAATCGGTATTTGAGTCCAGTTCAACATTCGCATGTTCTCTGAATATAGACAACGTTTTACATGGTTCACATTCAAATAGCAATTACATCGAATGATGTGTTGATAAAGGAGTCACGGTTGTTGTTTAGCCCCGTGTAGTGAATATTTCCTGCGTAACTTCACAATCGTCCGTCATTACCCGACGGAAAATCCCGCAGCAAGTCATCATTCACAATGGAATGTTGTCAATTTTCAGTCCGATGTCTGAAATGTTCTGAGTGCCATAACTGCATGGTGACACAATCCCGGTGATTAAAACTTTCGTAGAGACATTTCCTTGTTCGTTTATCGAGCTAACTGATATGAAATCTGAGTTTTATTTTTTACTATTCTCAAAACAGGAAAGATATTTCACAAGTTTACACATCTTAGAGAAGCATTTCGTCCTTATACAATAAGTTGATAATATTTCTTTAATCTTTTTCAATATTTCTATTGATATTAAATATTCTTCTGTAGTTTTCTTTGCATTTTTTCTTTCCAATGTATTTTTGATTTATTTTGTCATAATCTACATTCGTTACCGATCTGTTAATTCTTTCTGGAGTTCTGTTTTTCTTTTCTTCATTACCTATTTGCATAAGCGTTGATATAATACACGTAGTTTAAGATTTCTCTCGTGTTTGTAGTTGACGTTCCGTTTGGTTTCTAGAGCATTGAACGACTTTTCACGGGTCACGAGCAGACGTTGCAATTCCTCAGAGGAAATATATATAGTTTTGGTATTTTTCCTTACCTTCGTAACAGTGCACTTAATTTTTGTTTTTTATTTGTAGCTAATTGATACCTTTCTTTTCCGGATACTATGGAAAGGAACTGATTTGTTGAGGACAGTGTAGCTTTCCGTCAGATTAATTTTAAATAACCGCGTGCACGCCGAGCTTTCTGCTTTGACTTCACGTCGGATGATGTCCAAATGTTTTAACATTTTTTGTGATTACTTTTAAACGATTCCGAGATTGAAATACCGGTCAGGTGGAAGCTGATTTATTTACCACAGTGGGTTTCTCTCTGTACGCAATTACCCTGTGGTCGAAGGAACAATGTGTATCCTTACGCCAGAAGTGGACCAAACTGGTTGTTATGTATTAGTGGGACGTTCTTGGTCTCCTAAACAGAACCGTGGAAAAAGGTCGTGTGTGCCAAGTCGAAGAGAACGCTTCGGAATGTCACCGGAACCGCCATGTAAACAACGAAACAAATTTCACAGGAAAAGCGGATGAAAGGACAATAGAATGTTAATACTGAAGACAACATCAGTCATCGGCCTTTGATAATTTATGTGGTATATAGTAATACGAAGGGTCACATAAGTAGAACGCTTGCCGAAAATATATTTAAAGAGCAGAGAAATTGGTTAGATTTGAATTGGGGTTATTTTTGATAACAAATTGTCCACCATTGTGGACATTTCATTCACTTTTCATGAAAACAAATACAGGAATTTCAACTTTCGTTTACCAAACTCGTAACAAATACAAATTGTGTCTAAATAGGAAATCAAAGTTTAAAAAGTTGCATATTAAGCTTTTTTATAAAAATAAATTAACAAACCAATGCAATCCAAAAAAAAATTATCTTTTTTCGGCTAACCTTTTGCATCTCTCTGCTGAGATTGCTCCCTTCTTATTATCTCCGGTTGACTACGGGTCGATATATCAGCAATTTTGAAAGTGACTTCTTAACAGGTCATGAGGTTAATGTTTCGATTTATAAACTCTGTAGATTTTTTTATGCAAATTTAAGTCGAGGTAAAGTGGCAGAGAAAATGCTCAATTATTTTTTTATACTATTTATCCTCATTTGCGGAAATAGTGCAAGTCTAAAATATATATTATAGCTACATAAAAGCACCTCACATCTATTAACAGAAAAAATTATATATTATATATAAATGAGAAGTTTGAATACATAAAAACAGAATTTTGTAATCCGACCCTTTTTTGTTTTTATGGATGTAAATAAAAATTGTTGACCTGTTTTGACTTATACAATTGTTTAAGCTGAATGTACGATAATTAGTCAATATCGGCTAGATAAGTTTAATGATATGCGTGTTTGTATGATAGTAGTCTATTCTTCGGCGTTCCATCGTATGATTCAAGTGAGACAGGATTCAGAAATACAAATGATTCAATATTAGACGGAGTATTCATACGCGAAGCGATCTTCAATTTCCAATCTGCCGTTTGGGTATTGACACGTACAGAATAAAGGGCAGCAAAATATCTTCTGAACTTGCGTAATATATCTGTCGTGGAAGTACTTAGTTACTATGTTGCCGCGTTATCCGAGAGCCTGTTGATAACGAGAGGAAGAACTGTCTGCGGAACGGGCTTATTAGCCCAAAAGAGCGAGGGCAAAAGAGCAAGACCTTAGACCACGAGAAGGCAAGGTTTTCCTAGGATAACGATGGCCGACCGTTGATTTTACGTTTCGCCATCTTCAGTATCGGCCTGCAAAGTAATTACAAGCAGAGCTACGAAGAGCAATCGTATTGTTAGATTATAATAATGTTATTAAGCTGCAGAGTCAAGGTCGTACAGGAATCGAGAGATAAAGGAACGGTACATATAAATATTATAAAAGGACGAAAGCGATATTAAGATTATAAATAACAGAACATAGTCGAGTATTTGATTGCAAAAGGGGCTGGATACACTTAATAGACCTGAACCTTTATAAGAGATGCAATTAATGCTCCGACCTGAACACAAGCACGTTATATTTTACTATCTTGAAATCTTCTTTTTCTGATCGTAATATTACAGTCATCCCTTTCCCGTCTGTAACCTAGTGCATTACATCTGACTGTATTTCTCGACAATATTATATTCCGCGCTGACAATAAAAACCCGAAGAAAATACCTTAGGATAAAACGGATTTGAATTATCAGACTCATTGTAGAGTGAATCAGTAATTCAAAGAATTGTTGCTTTAAACTTTTCTATCCGAAATTACGTAATTATTAACAGATTTATAGCCAATTTCTCCCTGTCAAATAGTCTAGAACCTCAAAGACCACTAAAAACTTTACTACATTTTTCGCAAACAGTGTGTAGTTACATTTATCTGCAATCATTCTTATCGACGAACATTATTATTACATTTATCGACTTGTGTATATTTTTTTTTCCAACATTTATTAATTCCAATGCAAAATTTCAAAAATCTGTTATCTTTCGTCGGAATATCATTATTTAAAAGTCTCAGCTTTCTTTATAAACACAAATATAACATTGACAATGTACGATTAGTGGGACAGTACAGAGATATAAATCAATAAATCCAGAAAATGTAAAAAAAACTGTTCTCTAACAAATATTAATAAATTGACTCGAAAAATAGGATTTTTTTAAAATGTACATAAAATGAAAATTGGGTTTAAACTCGTAAGGAAAAGAAATACATAAATGGTCATTCAAATGTTATTTATAAAACTGATTGTGCTGGTTGTGGAACGAGGTATTAGGCCTTACTAGTACAAATTTAAAAATAAGAGTATATCATGAAAATAATGGTAACGTAAGCACTAACACGAATACAGCGTTGTCATTACACCATTTAAATTTAGAAATAAAATTGCGTTTTTACTTCAAGAAACCCATAGCGTTACGAGTAACATAAATCTGTAAAAATAAATATAAGGGGATGAGAGGAGTTCAAGAGACAAAAGAGAAGAGTTAGTGCAACATTATGGAAATATTCTTTATGTATTCGTTATGTAATAATTTCATTGAATTCTCTCCAATGAAATGAATCTCTATAACGTATCTTCAATTCGATAGATACCAAGTCGATATAACTCTTACAGCACTTGACTCGCACTTATATTTAGGCTTATATAGATACGAGTTTATCATGACGTGGGTATAAAATCTTACAATTTAGACAATACTAATCATGCATGATCCATTTAATTTTTTTTTATTTAATTTCGGGCGGTGTTCCTGACTAACACGGACCTTACTGATGTTAACTCATTCAGTAGTTCTGAATGAGGAATGAGCTTGAGATAAATCTTCCGTCTGTATTTGTAATGGATTGACCGATTCGTTAGGCCACTGTTATCCAGGAACAAAACATGTTACTTGTGTATACAAACATGTAACAATATTTTTCAAACTTTTAAATATTTTAATATAATAATAATCTGATCAAAAAATTAATGATATTTTCTACTAAATCAAATAATATATTGTATATTTATATTTTAGGCTTCAACAGTAAATATTTTAATTTTATCATGAATATTATTATTGTTTAAGCCAAAAGGTTCTTCAGATATGAAAATTAAAAATATTCCTTCATTAAAATTTAACTATGATTTGAGACTTTGTGGATTTCTTTGAATTAAAAAATTCTTGGAAATTAGTACAATTCTTTTAATTTGGAGACTGATTAAATCTTGGATGAAGTTTTCTCGGGATTCCAACCACCATCTTCTTCAGGTGAAGAAGATGGCGGTGCAAGCCATCGAAACGTTGTGTTTACAAAACTACGCTACCCGGTTGGAATCCCGAGAAAACTTCATCCAGCAACTACACCGGGAAAACCTACGTTCCTTATTGATTAAATCTTGCTTGTTAGGATTGTAATAAATTTTAAAAAAATCAATCTTATATAAATACTTTACTGGAATCTAAATAATGCATTTCAAAGTCTTTACTTGCAATTCCGTAATTTTTAAACAATAAAGAGTCTTAATATATATTTCTTACAGGAACTTTATTCAGAGTTCGATATTACCTGACTATAGTAGGAAATCACAATATTGGTTAATATTTTATCAACGTTTCTGCAGGAAATACGAGTGATGCTCAGAAAGAAAGCGTACTGTGACCCTAACGGGCTGTGGTTTTTAGATTTTTGAGGGTTGGCAACACTTGAGTGGTAGAGGAGGATCTCCTGACAGAGCGAGAATCGCAGGAACGCGGTAGTACGTAAACTCACGTTGTAGTGTCAAGTTTCGTGAAAGATGTCGGTAAGAAATGCCGCCAAGTGCGAACCACGTGCTGTGATCCGCTTCCTACTGGAGGAAGGAATAACACCTATCGAATTTTTTTCGCGAATCAAAACGGTTTATGAACTGAACTAGTGCGTTTAAGTGGTGCAGGGAGTTTAGTGGAGGCAGAACAAATGTTCTTGACGAACAGAGGAGTGGAAGACCTTCCATTTTGACTGCTAGGTTGGTGCAAAAAATCGATGTTCGTGAAGTGGATGAAATGTCTGCGATGTTTCCACAACTAACAGAAACGCTGGGATACCGGAAACTGCGCTAGATGGGTCCCAAAACAGCTGACAGAGAAGCACAAGATAAATCGGGTCAATAGAACCCGCGAGTTTCTTGAACGACTTGAATTCAGATGTGACGATTTTCTGAGGTCTCTTGTGACTGGAGATGAAACGTGAGTGGCTCATTACACGCCTGAGTCAAAAAGACAGTCGTCAAACCAATTCCCCATCTGCCAATAAAGTCAAAATCACAATTTCGGGCAAAAAAAATCATGGTCTTAGCGTTTTGGGACCGAAAAGGTATCATTTTGGTCGAATTTCTGCCTCAGGGGGAGACCATCATTGTACAACTATTTCGAACTTAGCTCGTTTTCAGGTATATAGGGAGGGATCGAAGCTAAGGTATGAGTCCGATCATTTGTGCAACTATTGGCCTACTTAATTTAAACGGAACGGAAGTCAGTTGTCTTCGCTTTCGCATCTCAGTTAGGAATGTTAGGATTTCTAGCGCTGGTTTTGGGATAGGGGGGGGGGGGGGAGCGAAGAAATTTTGAAGAACATCACAGAAATGGATCACGCAATTGACAACGAAATTAAGCTTGAAATGTATTGAGAATTTCCTCATTACTCGGAGGATTCGTCGCACGATCTGAGCAAAAAATACGCTGATCACACGAGAAGCTGGAAACGCAAGATTAACTCCTGCAGAGTATGAGAAAATTGATCATGTTAGGATGTTGACGCAAGTAGAAAACCGATTAAGCAAACTAAGTGGCAGACAACAATTACGAAAGGATCATTTATGCGAGAGATCCAAGGTCGAATTCTTCACGTCAAAGAAGGCCATGTCCTCGTTCTTGTTTGAAAAATATTTTCGCAATCGTTTGCGTACTGGTATTCTGAAAACGGATTACATGATGAATTTCCTACGCGTAGCAACGGGTCCGGCATACGTCACTCGGACTTAGTTGTTTCACAGAACCAGGTAGTACGGAAATTTCCTTGAACGACAAAGACTTTTCGTTTATAAATGTTTTCAACGTTTAAAGGTTTAACTATTAAATGGAAATTGTACTAGTAACGTTGACTCTAGCTGGACTCGTCGATAACTGGGACCTTCAGAGTAACTGCATGAAGAAATTTGTAAAATGAACCAGCAATACAAGTCTAAGACACAGCGGTGTCAATTCCTACACGCTTTAGAAGATTGTTTTTACATCTCTTAACAAATTATTCCTCAACTTTGTCCATAAATGTGTTTCTCTAGTGCTACTAAAGTGGAAACTTCTACTTTATATATCAGCCGAGGGAAGATTTGAGAATTCAAATTCACGACGACTGAGTCACAATCAAACAAAGGACTAAATCGCAGTCACGTTATCATTTGTTCCAAGATGGTAGTACAAGCATTTACGCGAAAATCTCTTCATTGTATCTATGATGAATACGAATTCTGACTCCAAATCTTGACAGACGCCCAAATGTACTAGGCATATATACAGCGGGTAATTCGTCTTTACGTGGGAAACTTGTATCAACACAGACACAGTCTGGATTTTGTTATATTTCGTATTAAGAACATTCAAAACTGGACTTTCGAATCCAAAGGGCTAGCAAAGGAAAAATTATTATGAGTCACCATGAATGAAATGAGATGACAATTGCTCGGTGCCTGCAAAAGAAACGAAACTATTGCTCTGGAAGAAGAAGGATGCGCAATTGACCAATTAATCTGTCAAGGAAATAAAACGAGACCGCGTTAAGGTACGTTTCCATTCTGACAAATTCCAGGGACATGTCGCGCAATAAGTCCCGGCAACTTGTTGCGCGTCGCTGATTCTACTGTTTCCTCTTTACTGCGACGTCTGCAACACTAGTAGTGTGTTTTTTCTGTTAATCAGATACACAGTTGTTTTTTAAGTGATTTTTCGGTTACTTCAGCGAATATGGACAACTCAGCTACTTCAGTTTTTGTGTTAACGGCAGACGGGATCCAATAACTTTTTTTTTTTAAAAAAAAAAAAAAAGGCGAAAACGACCGAGAAAAATTAGAAATTTTTTTTAGCGAGAAAAAATTCGGAACGGGCCTATAAATCGTTGATAAGAGGCTTACGTCACGAAAATTTGGATTTTTACTAAACCTTGTTGGACTGGCAAAAAATGTCGAGAACCAATTAAACCACGTAAATTTCCGTTGCACCAGCACCGATTTTCTTACTCTTTTCTATTTTAAATGGTTCTGTGAGGTATTGCGACCGCAGTGACCGAAATTTCTTCTCAACGAGTATGAATTCCATAATATCTGAAATGCGTTGCAGGTCATCGTTTCTATTAGCCTTCTTAAGGTTTGAATTTGTCTTATTCCACAGCACTGACATTTAGGCCACTCGCACTGTGCAACAACACTGAACATATCACAAGTCCAACAAGAAAGCACGTTTCTGAGGGTAGGTTAGGGCCTGGACCGCGAGTGTTGGCTGCACTGCGCATGTGCGAGTAATGGCAACATGTTTCAGTCCGTTTCCCTAGTCCGTGCAACAAGTTGTGTTCCACAATCACTTGTAACATTTTTGTCCCCCAAACTTGTTGCACAACATGTTGCAGACTGTTTCCATTGCAAGAAATTCGTAGTAATGGAAACGTCTGCAAAAATTTGAAATTACAAGGCACGAAACTAGGATGTCAAGTATTCTCTGTTGTTGTAAACTATGAACATCAATGTATATTAGTCAGGTTGAAAGCAACAGCATGAGATGTTGGTATCTATTACTGACTTAACCATTCAAATGCGGTTGAAGAGACATTCGAGGACGATATATAAGAGAGATTTTTCTTGTAGTTAGTTTGCTGTGAAGATAATTTTCGTCACAGTTATCCCGCTCCACAGAAGTCTTGAGCCTAACACCCACCAATATCAGCGGCAGAGTCGATGACATAAGATTGTAGATTGAACTGACGTCATCGACACCAGCTATTACAGAACAGCGGATATCTATATCGCCTTAGGGTGAAAGATTGTCGTTATCGGTGTTGCGTCGTTTAACCTCTGATCTCTCACTCTCCACATTCTATATCGTGATCGGACCACCAACTGGAAACAGCGAGTTTGAGTCATCAAAAACGAGGAGTGGCCAGTTTTCTATCTTTCTCCCGCGGCAACACAATAATACTAATAATAAGGTTGTACTGGCTGTAACCGGCGATGAAGTCATTTGTATTAACACTTATCACTTTTCACACAATAAGCATAGATTTGAAGGAAATAACATTTGATCGAAAGGTTGTGCTTTGGAAATAGTTTATGTCATTCAAGACTTAGGAATAATATTTCATTAAAAAATTACATTTGAAGCACATATAAATGCATCTATTAATGAAGCTGTGCAAGCTTGAGTTTTTATTAGAAGAAAATGTAAATTTTTCGATTCCCAAATTACTATATAAATGTTATCGTTTGTGAAACCAATATTAAGGTTTGGATCTACAGTTTGGTCAACCTTAACGAATAAATTTACCAAGAAACTGTACAACATAAATTATTTGGACACATGTGTTATAGAATAAATTTGCCACAGCCTTTTACAAACCATAATTATAAAAAAATTGCTACAGCATTGAAAATCCCATCTCTAAATATTTAAAATTTAGTTTTAAGTTAGTCCATAATGATATTGATTGCGTTAATTTACTCGATAAATTGCATTTTATAATTCCTTCTAGCACATCTAGATTGATGTGTTTGTGGGAAAGCTTTATAAAGGAAATTATACTTTAAATAATCCCATAATGAGAATGTCAATTTCTTTTAGTGCTTCGGATATTGATTTAAAGTTTTCTGAAGAATTAATATTGCTTAGAGATAAGATTTAGATAATGTAATGTATACATTTATATGACTATATATTATAAATGTAATATTGTTTTGAGATGTATAATTAGGTGTGACTATTTTATTAATGTAAAATGGACAAAAGTTCGTAACAAGTAAATAAACATTAACTTTCAGTACCACTTTTAACACAGCCACACACAATTATTTACATTGATGATATACATCGATATTATATAAAGTTTATTACAAAGAGGTGTATGTAGAATTGTGCTAAATTCGCTTCCCTGATGTAGTTTAAGTTATTACGGTAAATAATAATTAATTGTTTCCGCTTTGTTTATTACTGTGTTAAAATAAATCCTGTTTTTGTTCCAGCGTCCCCCCCCCCCCCCATTAAGTATATAATTCTGTGGAAAACCGGTGGACGTTAAAACTTTCCTCCTAGTTGTATGATCACTTATTTCCTTCCTGTATTTATTTTTATACCTTTCCCTCAACTTTCTGCGCTTCCTGTTTACTCCTAATTTAAGTTTAAAGTGTCATGCAGCAATTAAATTTACATTGGCCCTCGTGTCAGAATAACAACAGACGTTAATCAAGATATGAAGTAAATAAATCATGAATATTATCCGAGACCAAAGTTAAGGTGTTGATTTGCAACAAAGTTGTACGACCTCCGAAACGAGTTCAGGGCAAAAGGTTACGAAGATCTGGCTGTAACCGGCGATGAAGTCATTTGTATCGACAGCTTATCATTTTTCACACAGTAAACATGGATTTGGAGTTAGAAATAGAGCGCATTTTATCACACAAAACACGTACTTAATCGAAGTGTAAACGTAACGAGGCGGACATGAGTGGAGAGTTTCGTTATGTAAATTATGTTGCAATATTAACTGTATATACGTTTGATAAGGGATCTGTTACGAAATTAATAAAGCAGACCGGCGTTTTATATGTGTGTGTTAAATATCTGGCGCTTTAATCAATCAAGTAATTGGATAACAACTATCTAAGTCATCATTTCACTTCCGGAAAAATCGGTAATCCGTACAGACGTTTTGATTCCTCGTGCATAGTTCAAATTCAAAAATCACCATTCTCGTTAATGTAGTTTCAAAACTGTAATATCGCTTAAATTTGGGCTTTCAGTCCAATTTCTGACGTAACAACTTTAATAGGGCAAAATTCTAAATGCCTCAAACATTGTTAAAACTATTTTCGTCAAGGATTTGGAGCGTCTTTGACGGGACGAGAAGGTGTGAGTGACAGCGGCCGACCTTTTGTTGAGAAAATTGATGACGGTCACTCTCAGACATCTGTTTGGCAGACCAGAGGAGTAGAACGAAAGCTGCTGAGTGTCCGTATAAAGCGGACGTAAACTAAAACGCAAAGGTGTTGTGAAAAGTCGTCAAAGTGATAGTTATAATGTGACGGTTAAGTGCTGTTAATTAGAAAGGAGAGTGAAAGAACATTGTAAACGGAAGAATAAAATAATTCCAGACAGCTTGTACAAAGGCGGACGATAAACGGAGCGTAACATCAGCACTTCAGATAAGATTTTAATGTATAAAAAATTGTAAAAGAAATACGTTCATCAATATATTGTTCTCGGAGCTCAACCGGGTTTTGCATAATTATATTAGAACGCAACGTTTCGACTTCGCCTAGAAGATGACGACAGAGTTTTTAGTCGTCGAAACGTTGCGTTCTAATATAATTATGCAAAACCCGGTTGAACTCCGAGAACAATGTATTGAAAAGGCTTCAATCTTTGAAAATACGTTCATATTTGCCACAAAAGTTTTGCCATTATCTCCCCACGCAAAATTATTCATGAAGAAATTCAAAAAGAAATTTGTAAAATTTACGTATTTGCATTTAATTTCTTTGATTTTAATTAAAATATAGTATATTAATCAAAAACTTTAATCATTAAAACCTCAATAAAAAATCATTCATTACATAACTTTGAAGGCAATCTTGGTATATTAAGATCATTTGACTCATTTATCCCCTGAGGATTCTCCCACATTTTCGCGTCACGTAAATATAATGGCTTCATAGGATGTAAAACATACTTTTTTTTATTTCGTAGGTATACGAGGAATCTCGTAGACGAAGGTAACGGCAAGTTCAACCTGATGATCCTGTGTTGGGGCGAAGGTCACAGCTCCGCCATCCACGATCACTCGAACGCTCACTGCTTCATGAAGATCCTGCAAGGATCGCTCTCTGAAGTTCGCTTCGCCTGGCCTGATCAGTCCGAAACGGTCGAAGAAGAATCAGAATTGAGAAAGATTTCTGAGAATGCCCTCCAAGAGAACGAAGTTTGTTATATAAATGGTAAGCAGATTTCCAAATGTTTTATATTTTTTTTGGACAGGGACGACGAAGGAAGTGTCTGCGTATCTCTTGTATGAAACTCCGTATATGTAAGCTCGAAAAATGACCACCAATCCTCGCCTTCTCACGAACTTATCCAATTCGAAATCCGAGAACATTTCTGACCAGTCAGGCATCTAAGAAACCAGATTCAAACCAAGTCCAGATGTATAGTCCCATTTCATTCATGTAACCAAATAAAGTCAGTTGTCTGTATCTTCGGAACTCATTCGGCAAGCGTAAAATTTTGGTAAATAATAAATTTATACTGCGAGTGCTCTGCTAATATACAGGTTGTCCCGTTCAAACCACATTTAAAAGGCCCAGGGGGAAAAAAACTACAGTTGATATAATCGAATATAGTCTTTATCAGTGTAGAGAATGAATAAAGTCATCTATCAGAGTAAACAATTCTATTCGCGACGTTTCGAAGACTTTCACTGCCTTCATCTTCTAGCAATAGATATGATAATGGAATTGCACCATATGCTAGAGCATCTCAAAGAATTTATTTAATAATTATCAATACACTTCGACATGTGAATCACGAAGTATATCGAGTCTATATGTAATTTCTTGCCATGTTCTTCGTAATAATACGCCGTAGAAAATTGTTTTTATATAATAATAACTTTTACTTTAATACGATAAAATCTTCTAAATAATCATTGTGTTCGGGTTTACTTGAGAGTCGGAACCACACACATTTGAAGAAAAAAAAATTGTTTTAATATAAACTATGACAGTTGCTAAAAAAAACACGTAGTAGAGTAGGCCTACAACTTAACCAATATAAAAACAAAAAAAAATCTTAAAATTTAATTGTTCGTGTGCCTAAGAACGTCCGAAGACTAAAACTTATTAAAATTGAAAAAAATGATTATGTACATCTATACATATATAAAACGTTTCATAAAAGCTCGAGTTCGGACTCTATATGAACCCGAACAGTCGGTATTTAAGAAAATTTTTCTCCGGAGTATACATATATATCCAAAATAAAAATTCTGCGCGTATTCGGACTCACTTATTGTTGCGAACACTCACTTTTTAGGCTTTGACAGGTAGGTTTAAGTTCACGGAGATTTTTAAAAAATAAGGCTATTTGGTTTTATACGATAAAATTTTGTAAAAATTATAGTGTTCGGGTTTATTCGAGAGTCATAACACATACATTTGAAGAAAAAACATTTCGTTTTAATCGAAACAGTGATAATTGCAAACTTCATTATCATATCTACTGTAGTTTTTCTTTCCTGGCTCTTTTAAATGTGGGAGGTTTTAAATATTTGAATATTTAAATATTTAGAATATTAAAACTTACAGTAATGCTGTTTATCGGCTTTAAAATTTTACTTAGAAAGTAATATCATAGAATTAAAACAACACGAGTAGTAAATTAAAAATACTGAAATAAATACCTAGAAAAAACGAAAAAAAAACTTCAACTATATTTTAAAATACAAATATTTTTCATAAAGTATCCATCATTTACAGATTTACTAATACTCTTTTCTACTTGATTAAAAAACAAAAGGACCCACGTGACACCTACAGCAAACATTGTGTAGTTTACAAAATCTCTTGCTGTAATAGGGCAAACCAAACGTTCCCATAATACCCTATGAGGAGATAATCAAAGACAAACGTACGTATCATCAATTCTAAACATACATTTGATTGACAAAATACTAAGATTTTAGACATTGACACCAGGTACAATTCCAGACTCATATCAGAGATGCTTCACATTAAATCAAACATGACAGCTATTAATGTACCGACACTATGAAACTCAACAATTGCCACGATCTCTTATTGTTACGCTAAACCTTCTGCTTTCCCATTGTCGTTGCGTTTTTCTTAGTTTCTGAGTTTTGTCAACTGACTAGTGCAGTTGTGTCGCTCTCGGCTCTTCTTAGCACCCAGGATCCCCGAAACTTTGTGTGGTATTTATATTATCACTTATTTTGTCTGTATTTGGTTATCTTTCTTATTATTAATTTTCAATCAAACGTAAATTTTTCATTTCTTTTCAAATATTATTGAGTTGCTAGAAGAACGTTCGGAGTATCAGCAGTCATTGCGGTGGAAACGAGGTGCTCAGCCCGCTTTAGAAACACTCAGCTTCCCCAACTGCAGTTCTCTCCGGGTTTGATCATGAATCATACTTGGAAGTTTCCATGAGAAAATCTGAATAATAAAGACTGCTGCATGATTAAACATCACGTGTTATGTTTCAGATTCTTTGGGCCTCCACAGGGTAGAAAATGTAAGCCACACAGATCGTGCTGTGAGTTTACACCTGTATTGTCCTCCATTCGACAGCTGCAACATCTTCAATCAGAGGACTGGGAATAAATCTTCATGCAAAGTCACCTTCTGGTCTAAATACGGAGACAAAAGAAATAAGGTATGCCATGGAAACGTTCTATATTAAGAAATATTTTATTATTTGTTGAATATCGGTAACCGAAACGTATTATTAATTGTAAGACAAGTAACCGCAATTCACATGGCAACAAATGACTGAGCACACCATGGAAACGTTGTGTATTGTTAAACATTTAACCTGGGTGCACCCCCGAGAATGTTTTATTCATAATTTACACAGTTCTCTCAAAACAATTTATTTAATTGATTGATTTTGAGAATAGCTTCCTATTAATAATGATCTACAAAAAGAAATGCTGTGTCAAACTCGACGGCTCAGTTATTAATTTCTTTACGGAAAATTATCGATGAGGACACTTTTTCGTGAATTATTGCGCTTATAACACATGATTGAAGTGCTGCGGTAGTTCCTTTTAAATACTGTGCCATAAAGGCAACATGATAATATTAATCTTCTTAATATTTCGGGTATTCTAAGTGTGTTAAACATTTATTTAATTAATTTTCCAAATTATATTTAATAAAAATAAACAATATGTGTATACATAAAATAATACATTTACAGTTGAACTTAATTATCCATTGCTTTAGTGAATGCTATTTTTGGAAACTTATTTTCGCGGGAAATGGTGTGTTCGAAACTTGTGCTCCAAATTTACAGAATGAATTATTATTCTGTTAGTTTGGTTTATAAAGACGTGGTGGAAGGTGGCCGGGGTGGTGACAAAGTTATTGCAACTTGGAATATGCTCGGAAACAATTTAACTCGTTGATGTAGAACTGTCCGTATATAATAATAATCTCTACAAAAATACTCCGATGTCTGTCGACCTGTTCCAAATTTCTTCATGGAGAAATTTGCTGTCAGTGATTATGGACTTTCTTGAGCCGCCAAATTAGCGCCCACTTTATAAACTTTTATGCTATGTCCATAATGATAACTATATACAGTCTCCGGATAAAAAATATTTATTGCTTTATTAAGGTAGCTAAGGATGAATATGACAGTAATGTCGAAAGCTTTCTTCATTGAGCAATAAATGTTTTATATCTGGAGTGTTTATATCGATATCATTCTCTACAACTACTCAAAACAGTCCTGTTCAACATCACTAGACGTTCCCACAAACCATCCGCGGAAAATTATTTCTCCTAAGTGTTCGTTACAACTATATGATTTATCTTTTAAAACTGATTCTCAGGCAAGAATGTTTGATAAAATATGTGAAATATATAGGAAAACAGTAGTTTTTGTTAAGAATCACTTTATATCTACTCTGACCTTACTTAATAAAATGATCATTATTTTTTTAAAAAAATGAACCATTAAAATATTTTGTTCTCAACTCTTGGGGAGTCCTGGGATAGCAACATGAAGCCTATATGAATAGGAACATGCCGTTAGCGAAATACTGAAAAGGGAAGTTGTAATAAGTTTGTTTTAGAGTATATGCATAAGGAAATAAAATTCAGAAGGGAAAGCTTGAAGTCGAGCCCATGAAATGTATAAGTACAGTAAATGAAACACAGGTAGGACATGAGCTACATACTAAAGTTCACAATATCTATCAACTCTAAATGCCAAGGAAGACGAATCACCAAAGTTATGTTTCGTTCCTAAACCAGATATAAATTGGGACATTTCCTCTGACAAGTAATATTTAAAAACATTAATATAATTGATTTGTTCAATTATGGATGCTACAATGACCTAAATATTGAAACAATGTATCTCTTATTTAAATTTCTATAATTGATCTAAATCGTTACATTTACGTACTCTATTACTGCTACCGAGTAGCGCAGAAAATAAATATTCATTTGTTCATTCATTCGAATACGTTCACTTTCTTTGAGACGAATTAATTTCAATTAATAAAACTGATTTCAACGTATAAGATATTACTAAGTAACTAATGAATGTTCTATTTCATTTCACAGGATCCTGAGCAATGCATTCCTGCTGATGATTAAACTGGACTATTATTCAACAAACTTTAAAGCACCAAAATGAAAGTTATTACAAACGAAAGTGTCGAAGCTACGTGTAATTATATTATAAGGCACTGACTTCATATACAGTTCGTTTTCAATAACATTACATAATTACGAAAGTGTGTGTAGTTAAAGTTATTTTTAAATTTAGCGATAAATGCCTTTTTCCTTGTTATTATTATGTATTGAAAATTTTTAATAATTAAAGTAATGTACAATGTAACACATTATGTGAGAAAAATGAAGCGTCTGACGAAAAAGTAATCGGAAGTTAAAGAATAGTAAAGTTTCATTGATGATGTGGAAGAAATTGTCCAGTTATCAGTTGTGTTGAATTCTCCTCGTATTTGGAGGACGAGCGTTGAAGCTAACATTTTTTTCGGCATCTGTATGACGATTCTCGTCTACCACCACGGGAAAGTTTTTACTTGCCCAGTTTCGGGTGGTGGTGGTTACGTTAAAGAGTCTGTGCGATAACCCCTAACCTAAGTTATCGTCGGACTATCGCCCTTACTTAACGAGCGCCGTCTCTGAATCACCCTCCTTGCCAAAGTCGGCAGCTCAGACACAAGATCTCTCAATCAACTCATACTGCGAACTATACTCAAAACTATTTCAATATCAAGTATCGAAACAAAATAAATGTGAAATTTTATACACTCATTGACATTTTACACTTTAAAAGTCATTTAAACTGTAGAAAGGTAATAATCAACCAACATTTTGTAACTTACCGAAAATGGATGTGTTTATGAATTCTGGTAAAACCAACCCGTTTTGGACGAGTAAGCTGTCTTTCGTCGCGCATATCCGGAGCCAGCATTTCTCGGTTACATCCAAACTTCAAGCGACGTACTTTCGATTAAAATGCTTCTTGATCTCGTATTGTTTTAGTTTCTTCACTTGTTCCAGTGGAATTTCTCTCACAGCAAAATCAAAACAAAAATCGACAGCATCGTATTCTGAAAATGATAATATTCTTTAGTTGCTGGATTAAATTGCATTACAGAATTTGGATTTACTTTGAAAATAAGATTTTTACCTCTCTTTGATGGAACTTCGGACAAATCGGCTGTATCAATGAGACACGGCATATCAATTGCTTCACATACCAAAAACACATAAAATAGAGCGTTTATAACATTCATTTAGGTAGCCGGACTTAATGAGAATTTAAAGCAAATGTCGAGTTCCATTTTGGAGCAGTTCCCTTTTGCAACGTAGATAAATTGACTAATGGCCGAAATTGACAGAGTGCATATTCGTCGAAACTGGTTGATCAGGAAATGATATGATAAAGGAAAAACAAATATATAATAGAAGTGCGAGTACGGAAAAAATACATTGAGGTTTATTGGATGTGGCAGAAGTGAGAAAAAGCAAGACTGACGCTTCGAACATTAAAAAAAAGTGTCGACATCCAGGACAAAAGTGTAAGACGCTAAAACCATTGGTAATGGGGATCACTTAAATCAGTTGACTCAGATTAAAGGCTATCTCAGTTTTGCACCTCAAAAACTGCGAACGATGAATTTTCTGACTACTATTTAAGTTATTAGAATTAAGTACAGACTTCTGCAACTTTTCTCACTCCTTAAGGCAAGAATTGAATGCGTATTTGTTTTTAGAATATGTATATAATTTACTTCGAATGGGATAGAGCCAAGCATGAGTTTGGAATATCATAATTTATGATAATTTATTATAATTATATGATAATTTATGATACACGATTTATGATATTTATAATAATTTATGAAAATTTTATTATAATATATGATAATTATATATTGATTTGCCATTTATTGAGTTGAATGAAAATAAATTCATTGTAAAGGAAAAAAAAACCAAAACTATAGTCTAACGAATATATGAGTCATTGTGGGAGAAACTTATTTCTCTAATATATAGCAATCTGCGATTACCTTTCAAGGACGTTCTGAAGAAAATCGAAGATTATTTGAACGCTGCGAAAAGTCATAGAAACACGTGGAAAGCTTCCCAGAAGGAAATCTTCAAGAAGCTAACCAAACTACAGGAGAAAATCCTAGAAAATACAGACAGTCGGCATCTGCCACTTCACACCGAAGAGCAAGGGACCGAACAGGAGATTACGCCCGCGCCTGAGAACGCAGGCAAAGAAACAGAATGATGGAAACCCGTTGTAGGAAAGGGAGGAAGAAGAAAGAACACCGATAACGACGAGAAAGCGACAACGGACAAAAGAAGAAATATTTCCGTCCCTAAGAAGGGCGAAAGGATCAAGCCAAAGCCGAAAGTTCGTCATGATGCAATTATAATAAATCCGTCGGCGGGAAAAACCTTCGCCGAAATCCTAAAAAAAATTCGCTCTATGGTTACGCCAGAGAAAAACGGCGTGGATGTTCACTCCATCCGACAGACGAGGACCGGAGCAGTCCTGCTGGAGATTAAGTCGTAAAAAGCGCGAGAAAGAGGACGGCGGCTAACGCGCTGCAAACTCGAAAATGGAACGTTGCACACATAGATACGGACCTGTTCAACGAAACAATGAAAATGGGAGAAGTCGCGTTAAACGACGGATGCCAAAGACCGCTTACCAAGGAACACGCAGAGAAGCGAGTCGACATGCAGCTCATGGAAAAGACTTGAGACTCGGCAATGCCTGGCAAGGGACCACACAATAGCAGAAGGCCGGCCTACTGGTGGAATGAAGAAATTGCTGAGCTCCGGAGGATCTGTCTGCGCCTTAGACGAAGAGCTCAAAGGGCAAGAGGCAGAGTGGAGGCCAAAACGCTCTCAGCCGAACATCAAGCAGCGAGAAAGGACCTCCAAAAAGCCATCAAAGAGAGCAAGAATCATCAGAAATGGAGAAGCACAATTCAGGATGTAGTTGTTGATCCCTGGGGCCTCGGATACAAAATTGTAATGAAGAAACTAGGCTGCCTGTCAAACGCCAACGTAGATGGGCAGACGATGGATGAAGTCGTCGACGTGTTGTTCCCAACCCACCCGGAAAGAGCGCTGTTTGAGGAGGAATTGTCCCCGGGTAACATACCTCCTTTCACTCTAGAGGAACTAGACAAAGCGGTCTACTCGCTGAAGAACGGGAGGGCGCCAGGGCCCGACAACATCCCAGCAGAGGGACTGAAGACCGCAGTTAAGGCGTGCCCTCAACTTGTGCTGAGCATGTACAATGACTGCCTGAAAGCTGGATGGAAAACGATGGAAAACCGCTCGTTTTGTGCTCATCAAAAAGAACAAAGAAGAGGTAAATTCGCCGTCAGCATATAGACCACTCCGCTTGCTAGACAACGGAGGCAAAGTCCTAGAGAAAGTCGTACGGTCTCGAATACACGCAGCGATCGAAGAAGCAGGAGGACTGCCGTCAGACAGCACGGATTTAGGAAAGGGTGCTCGACTATACACGCGGTGGAGGCAACGATCGAACAAGCGATGAAGCTGCCAACATATCTCATGCGCATGATTGAAGATTACATGAAGGATCGCACGCTGCTATACGATACAGAAGACGGTCGACGAAGTAGAAGACTGACGGCCGGAGTGGCCCAGGAATCAATTCTAGGACCGGACTTGTGGAATGTCTCATACGACAGCCTCCTCGAACTAGACATGCCAGAGGACGTAAAATTAACCGGTTACGCCGACGACGTCGCCCCTCTCATCGTCGCCCGCGATCTTGACGACGCCCAACGAAAGCTGAACCAGACCATGCGGCGAGTCGAAAAGGGGATGAAACTGCATGGACTAGAGCTCGGCGAGGGAAGACGAAAATAGTAGTCATCACAACGAAGAGAATCAACACAGAAGTTCAAATGACGGTTGGAGACACAGTGATCAACACCGCGCCCCACACCAAACACCTGGGTATCACTGTTGACAGCAAGATGTCACATCGAAAAAGCGGCAGAAAAGCAGAGATGACCACGGCCTTTAGACGCTTGATGGCCAACACAAGGGGCCCGAAACAGTGTAAACGGCGCATACTTATGGCGATTACCCATTCGGTTCTACTGTACGGAGCTGAAATATGGGCCCAAGCTTTGAGGAAGAAGGTGTACAGAAAGCGGATGGCAGCTGTGCGACGAAGAGGGGCCCTGAGAATTACGTGCGCTTATCGCACAGTTTCCAATGCTGCCGTATTGGTGATAGCAGGGACAGCGCCCATTGACCTACAAGCTCTCGAGCGACAGGAGACATGGGGCAATCAGACAGACGTAGGAAGAAAGCTGGCTAAGGAAGAAGCTGAAAAGAGGAAAGCACAGGAGTGGCAGAGGAGGTGGGAACAAGAACCCAGTGGAAAATGGACCGCGAGGCTGATCCCACGACTGAAAGAATGGATCGACCGAAAACACGGGGAGGTGAACTATTACCTGACACAATTCCTAACGGGTCACGGGTACTTCCGTAAGTTTCTCAACACGATAGGGAAAGTAAACAGTCCGAACTGTATGTATTGTGGAGACATAGACGATGCGGAACACACTTTTTTCGCGTGTGATCGATGGCTGCATGAGCGACATCAACTGGAACACGAGCTTGACGCCAAAGTAGTATCACCGGAGACCATAATCCATATGATGTTGAGGGACGCCCACTTCTGGAATGCAGTAACAGTGTATACTGAAAGGATCCTCAGGATTAAGAAGCGCGATGGCGACGAGCTACACCGGCAGAAATGAATGAACAGTGACGAGAAGCCGTGAGACAAATTAGAATCGACTCCGCCCTGAAGTAATGCTAAGGTGGTCCCGGGGCGGAAATAAAGTAGATTGGAAAGGGTTTCGTGGTTTTAGTGATTAAGAGTCTCACACTACCCGAGAGGTGGGGACCCGTCTCAGATTGTCCATGAAGGTTTTCCACGGTTATCCCTCTATTAAAATAAATGTATTAACAAAGAAATATTATTTTAAAATAAAACAGTGTTATATGTTGTGTAAATTGTCTTGTAACTTGTACACACTTCAGTAAAAAACGGAAATAAAAATCGCACACACATACTTTATTTTAGAGGAAAAAAATTAATCTCCTTGTGAATATATCTAGGTTACTTTTAAACCTTAATGTTGCTGGCATATTCTCCTATAAACAGTGCTGCAGGCTTTCTAGACCAGCTCTGAGTACAGGATGAACTAGACACTTATAAAAATGTAGGGATTTCCACACTATCAAGTCTGTACGTTGTTCTTACTGTATTGTTCTTCTGACTTTAAATTTGAGCTAAAAATGCTTCCTAGATATTTAGAACTGTTTACCATTCATTATATCTGCACAACTTTTTTCGCTATATATCTTCATTTATTTTCTTCAGTCCATAACTTGAAAATATATAGAACTGCTTCAATATATTGTGGGAATATGTAAAATGAAAGCTTAAAAAATCCATGTTGAATGAAACTAAGCAGAGTGATCTTGGAAAAAGTAAAAACTAGTTACTTAAAGTTAAATTCAAGATGTTACACTAATTTCCATGTTTGGAATTCAAAGTGTTTCAGTTTTGATTATAACATAAATTTAATATCTTTTAGCATATAATCTGCCAGAGGTATAACTAAAATAGGCGTACGTGTTAAAATTTGGAAAATTTTGAATTTTGTAAATTTAATCAATACAAGTTGCCTGAAAGACTCCACACATGGTTTCAACACAGTTTACATTTACTGATACTTAAAAAATATTTGAACTTCAAAATTATTTGAATAAACTTTCATGTATATTCAAATTCTGTGAAATATTTTTTGTACAAAATGGGACTAATATCAGAAGTTTAGAATGGAAAATATGCCTTCTATAATATTAAATCACAAAATTGCAGTTACCATTTTACATAATTTGATCAAAATTTATTCTACCCCTCTTAAAATTAGATAATTAAATACCAAACACTATGAGATCTGAATTAAACCTACCATTGTCATAAAATCACAAATCTTAAATATTCCTGTGATGAAAAGATAAGTATATTCATATACTGTGAACAATTCTCTACAACATAAGAATCATTTATGAAGTATACTCTATAAGGACATTTGTTTCAAGGAATCTTTAAGTCAATATGAAAAAAATAATTAAACAAATTATAATAAACATTTTTAAATTTGTAATGAAATTATAATGCAGTTGAAATAAACAATATGCTCTGTGACTTATAATCATTTCAAAAATATTGATAAATTCATGAATAAGGTTAGCATCAATATTTCTCACTCTTCTGATCAAATGAAAACTACAAACATTCAAAACAGTTAACATTTATTATACAAAATAACATCTTTTCTCCAAAACACTCATATTCTAGCATACAAATTCTCCGATCTGAGTATTGGGCAACTCAATACTTCAACTGACAATGATACTTTGGAAATACATAATTGTATTTGATTAATTATGTATTCAGCCAATTAAATGGATAATCACAAGGCACACAATATCATAGTTTGAATATGTTATTGAGGATAAATAAAATATCAAGCATGTGTGCCACAATAATTTTGATATAGGATAAGGAAACATCGTTTCCCCAAGCAGTTCAAATTGAGGAAGCTGTCTCCTCCATTATCTCTTGGCAGTATGAGCCTTGTGTTGATCGACAAGCCTCTTTCGATAAAAATTTTTTCTAGGAATAATAACTCTGCTTTTTGAGTGATACTTCCTCCCATTGAATTGCACCTGATGTGGAGGAGATACGCTGCCAGTATCCAGAAGAGTCACCCCTAGGTCAGAACTTGAGATCTTTGATTGCTTGAGGAATGTCTGGAAGTTTTATGTCCTTAATTTGTTGTGGAATGTTCATATTCTTTACTGCAGAAACAGCTCGCGCAGGTGCCGCTGTAATTCCAGCCTGGAATAGAATAATAGGTGAAACTATGGATAACAAAATGTAATTCAAGCATATTTTAGACCTAGACCACAGTTCTGTTTTAAAAATAAACATTAAGAAATTTGACAAATCATTAAATGTATAATTCAGTTTATGAATATGTATACAATAAATTATAAGCATGAATTAAGAATTCAAGAACCAACTTGTCCTCAACATTCTGTATATCATCTTTTATTGACCTACCAAATTTATTCCTACAGGTCATTCGTACATTTTAGAGACACAGCATAGGAACTGCCCTGCCTTTGCGACACACAAATTTTTCCGAATGATCCAGATAATGTATTTAAAGTCATTTTGTCCATACATTAATCAAATCACATTACATGTACCAAAATAAACTCCAGTAAAATTTGCCTGTTACTGAAATTACATATATACCAAGGTAGTGCAATACAATAAAAAAAATAAAACAGAATTTTTAGGTCTAATATCCTTGTGACAAGAATTAAGTGATGACTATAAAATTAACTGTAATAATTTTAAATTAATAATCATTTACAACAGATAAGACCATTGCTTCCTTTCGTAATTCACTTTTGAGCTCATAAAAGTATTGTGTAAAAACGGACATAAGTTAGTACATAATTAATTAAATCATACCTATTGTTTCTACAATTTAAACACAAGTGTTTTGAGGTGAAGAAGGCCAAAAGAAGCAAACCAAAATTTCAAAACATTTCCATTTACATCAAGACACTGATTAAGCAATATTTTGCCAAGTGCGTTATTTAGAACAATTCTTGAAAATCAGTGAAAGTCCAATACTAGAAACGTCATAATATTCTTACTAACTGACTCAATTGTAATTTCTTAATTTCAGGTGAGCCATATATTTTTTGAGGCAGTAACTTTGGAGTTCATCTCTTGGCTGTTCTTACAGCTATTACAATTTTTCTTCACCTAATGAAAGCAACAAAGATTTCAGATACGTTGTATTCAGTTTGTAACTTACTTTCATCTGTTCAGTGGCTAATTCATTATCTTTTTGTTAATTTTCAACTAATACATATGTTTTTATATATAATTTGATTAGCTCATATTATCCTCAAAGAAATGGTCAGAAACTTTGCAGTCAATTCGTCATCACTTGGAGCAGCTCTACTAATTTTCTACTACCCTCATCAATTATTTTAGCATACAGTACCTTTATAGGGAAAGAAAAACAGAATGTGGTTGACTCTTCCAGATAGTAGTCTAACGGGGTGGAGTAGATATAGTGCTTTCAAAGAAGTGGCAGAGTAGCCACATAAAGTTAAACTTAATCTTGCCACTTACTGTGGACAGTCACATTCTGTCCTTTCTATCTATATATATATATCCGCAGCCGGCCAGTGCACGGAATGGTGTAACACTCCTTCCTGAAGGAGGCTGAGAGACTGAAATTTGAAGAACAACCTTCGGTTCCCTAAGGCTACAACATATTTTACTTTTAGGTAAGCCACAAGCTATCTCTCTTTCCTTTCCATACCAATATCTCAATTAAATGTATGTAATGTAACATTGCCAAAATAATTGGTATGGAAAGGAAAAAGAGTGGCTTACCAGAAACCGAATTGAGGTTCGGATTCACCAAACTTTTCTAATTTTCAGAGGTATATATAATATTGGTATGGAAAAGAAAGAGAGATAGGTTGTGGCTTAAAAGTGAAGTCCGGTGACGCCATAAAGAACTGAAGGTTCAAATTTTCGGAGGCTCTCAGCCTCCTTCTTCAGGAAGGAGTGTTACACCATTCCCTGCACCGGCCAGTTGTCGACTGCTAGTATATACATATGTATGTATGCAGGCAACAATGTTCAGTAGTACTGTTATGAGGAAGGGGTCTCAGGCTCACAAAGATTTGACATGTTACTGCTTCCCAGTCATTAAGCGACCTGGGATGGCTGCTATATGTGACCATAAATGTATCCCAGAGTAATTATTAGAATTTTAAGTCTACACAATAGATTTGATGTAAGGTATAAAGACAAATGGTATTTTTGTGTTAAAGAAAAGTTTGACTATCAGGACAGTAGGACTGAAAGTCTTGCTTGCCTATCGCAGTCAACAGAAGCCTAAACTAATAATTAGTTTGTCATTTTGAATTATTAATTATTTGTATCAGAACATGTTTGATTTTACAGCCCATCTAAAAGTTATTTAATCATATAAAGACTAATGTTAACAAGTCATCTTATATAAACAGTCAGTTGACTGTATGGCAGACAAGAAGAAATTCAGTCCTACTGTCCTGAGGAAGGCTCAGGTCCTTGAAAATTTGACGTTATTGCTTCCCAAACTGGTTATTTAATGTTAATTTAATGTCAGTCAGCTGCTATCTACATCTCTTACCCATACAAATGAGAAAGGAAAGAGAGATAGTTGATGACCTACCCGATATTGAAGCACAGTGTAGCTACTTGGGACAAAAGGATGTAAGCCACGAACTCTCTCTCTTTCTCTTCCACACCATCTATCTCAATTATTTTGACAATGTCACATCCTTACTCATATATATATATAAACGATGAACAAGACTTTGAAATAAAGGTGCAGTTTTGTATAAAAAAATCCTGGACTCTGCAGTCTGTGTACAGGGTGCAACGAAGAAAGCATCCTTAATGTATAAAATTAGATAACTTGAGCACATGCCTAGTAAACACTAAGAATGAACATGTATTGCAGTTGCATACAAAAGGGAAAATAAAGCCTTCTTTTGCTACAAATATATATATAGGTAGTTGACATGGTAACTTAATTGGTAAAAGCGTCTACGTACTGAGCGGAAAACAGGTTCGAGTCCCAACCTTGCTGAATATTTCCAGACTTTCCTTTTTCTTCCTTTCATCTCCACACATTGAACATATGCTTTTCTTTGAGTTTAATTCTATGCCTGGGCATATGCTTTCTTAAAAAGTGTAGTCCTCCCTTTCTCCTATTTATTTCTATCTTTCTTCACTATCAGTTCAGTTTAATGATTGTTCAGATATGTTTGCAGTAGTCAACTTTATCACCAGCCAAGAAGGAACATAAAAACTACATTGCCTCAGAGATCCATGGCTACTGAGAGACGACCAGATGTTTGTACAAGCATCACCTGTGAGTTTAAATATCTTCAAACTGTTGTAGACATTGTTGTTTTATCATACAATGTAAAATTCTCCAAATAGAACACATGAATTCATTGATTAATGAATACTTAAAAATTTCAAATAACTACTGAATTGAATATAAACTACTTCATTATAATACATAGTGTCCACTAAATAAAGTGGACTTCATTTGCTTTTGGTACTAGAGGAAGATGACTATCTTTGGTGAAATGTGTTTTGAGCTTAATGGTGAGGTTACATATGATACTACATTTCAGTAATAAAGTTTGTCATTTTGTATTCATAATCATTTGATTCAACCAAGTTTTATTTTACAGCCCATTTAAAAATTATTTAAATAAATAAAGATTAAAGTTAATCTTACATAATCAAAATGATGAACAAGACTTTGAAATAAATGTGCAGTTTTGTAAAAAAAACTTGGACTCTACAGTCAGTGTACAGGGTGCACTGAAGAAAGCAGCCCTGTTCTTCTTTAGAAACAATGTATAAAATTAGATAACAACTTGAGATATGTAACTATTGAAACAGCATCAATAACTATAGCGTGTATAACCTTAGACAGGCATTAGCTGAAGTACGAATGTAATATTTTTAGGCACATGCAATAGTCAAAGTTACATATATTTTGTCATTATTATAAGAGGAATAAATAATTACAAATGATTCAACACAAATGTCAATTTAAAATATTCTCCTCCAATATAACTGTCAATAATTATTTAGATTTGTAAAATATATGGCACTCAGACCAGTTGTATCATTTGTGCTAAGTGCAGCAATTGACAGACATTTTAAGTTAATTTTGTATTCAGGTGGTGTTACATAAGGGATAGTTGAAAAGTAAATTTTCCCTGACAAATTATGCACAATTGGGTTGGTAAGATGTAGAGGTTAAATGTTTAAAAGCATTTTCTTCATCTCTCGGTCTCACCATCTGTTTAAGAAAGGTACAGTAAATGGAATAGCACATGGCAAGTAAACACTAAGAATGAACAAGTATTGCAGTTGCAGACAAAAGGGAAAATAAAACCTTCTTTTGCTACAAATTCTTCTGTGGTGCCAAAATTGACAGTCATTTAGTGGACATGTGAAACCAAGAAATGGTCTCAAATGAAATAGTATGGGACACTCCACAGAATTATAAGCTGTCCTGCAACACTGTATATTGCTGTAAATGGCTTGATAGCTCATTCCTGAACATGTCTATACAAATAGAAATAATGTTGAAGTGTCTCTTGGGCTACAAAAGAGGGGGGAAATGAGCTATGTTGCATTATGGAGACTGGAGATACAAAATTTGTCCAGCATTATACCCCAATGTTAGATGCACAAAAGCATATGGCATCATCAACAGAAATATTTTCAAGATATATGCCTCAGCACACATTATTTTGGGATGTCGAGCTTTTTTTATTATGAACTCTTCTGGTTGGAACTAGGAAAACCATAAAAACATGTCTATTATGTGCTGACATAACTCATTATTTGCAAAACAAGACCTGCTTTTCTCATAGCAGAATTCATTCTTTATATGACAGTATATAATAAAATTCCATTAGAAGTACTTCAACTATACTTCATACAATCCTGACCTGACACCTACCAACTTCCAGTTTTTGATGGTAAAACCAGGAGAGAAATGTTTTATCAGCAACAGTAAGTTAAAGCTGCATATCCTTGTACGCAATACACAGACTTCTACTAACAGATGGTCAACTTTGGAAGCAGTGGGGCAAATATATCAATACCAGAGAGGATTGTACAGATGAATGAGGAATAATGCCCTTTCTACTCAAATCATATTATATTTTATTCATTTCAGATAACTAACAATGAAAATTCATTTTCCAACTATCCCTCGTAAATTAAGCATGTTGATATGGGTACATTGCACACATGCAGGAGAACACCATAGTTTCAAACATAACTCACACTCAACAAAAACAGAACAAGCTCAGTTTCACAAGCAGCATGAAAATGGTTCCAAACATGAAAAACAAGACTCAAAACAGCTATGGAATGGATAGGAAGCAAACCTCTGTCTTTAGGTGGGGGTCATTGGGAAAAAAACCTTCTTACTCGCACATGTCTTGGAACCTTCCCAGGGGCCATGGACAGGTGCATAGGACTCTGGAAGCAGCATATGTCATAATCAGAGATCAAACTTGATGGCTGACTCAACCAGCAGCTTTTCCAATCCCAAACATAAAGCAAAGATACATTGTAATAAAGAGTATGAACGTGATTTAAGAAGTACAATACATTTCTCAACTTTTTACCGCTCTTGGTATAGGCACAAGGTAATTGCTTACATGAGATAATGTTTCTTCTGTGAATCTACAGTACATGGTACTTGATATAACATAATTTGATACTTACATGTTAGTGAAGTACACTATTAAATTATTTGGATCATTAATGGCAGTTGTGACAAAAAGTAAATCAACAAATTTTCCAACTTCCGATTAACTGTTAAAAATGTCTATAAAAAGGAAATGGATGAAAAATTGAAATTTTAAAATCTTTCATTTAAAATTTTTATGGCAGCAACTAAAATTCTACAAATGTTAAGAACTGTCACTGCAAATGGACTGTTGAAACAGGTGATGTATTAAAGTATATTTATATTTAGAATCTCGAGAAAATTTCCTCCACTTTCTACACAAGAAACATCTGACCACACAATTGCATGGAGGGCCAGAGGTCAACTGTTGTTCAGTGACACACACAAAAAATTAACTGTAGAAACAGGAGGGAATTTAATAATCCCATGAAGTATTACTATCTAATACTTTATTTTTTAAAAAAACTGAGGATATAACATTTAGTTTACTGCAAAATAAGTATTACTGCCTATCTTATTTTTTTTCTGATACATACTTGCATCCAAGATGTGTAAAAACTATAACAATCAGAATTATTTTGAATTTGTATACCTCTTGCTTCTCCAATTTGTTCTGTTCTTCTATTCGGGTAAGTATTTCAGTCATATTTGTTTCCAGAACCATTCCACCCATCACAAGTTCATTTAAAATGTAATGCACCTTTAACAATTAAAAGTGATAAAGAAAATAATATTAAAGGTAAAAAATATAGGACATTTAGTTAGAAGTGAAAATCAATTGAAATTTTAAAAATAGGATGATTGTTCTTTCATAAGCACGTTGCACAAACTTAATTCTATTCTATAACTTGATTGAATTCACAAGAAAATATTTTAGAATTTGAAAATGCTAGTAGTTCTATAAAAATTTTAATAGGTAAGAGTATTTTAAAAGAAGCCCTTTACAATTAATTGCAATGTTATAGATACCAATGTTTCAAAACTAATTTATTTTTAGATAAATTATATCAAATTCATTTTATGTGGTACAATGAAATAAAATGAAAACTATTGTGAAACAAGCATCAATCAAGTTCCCACTTATAATTCAATCAAGAAAAATATTTGATTTTTAATGACAGCAAATATTAAATCTGGTCCAGGGAATTGTTTTATTTCAACTGTAACACATGTAATAAAACTTGCATTTACTTTCAATTACTGTGTCATGCAAGCACATTCCTACTGAAATGGCATACAAATAAGGTGATTGTTAAGGCACCTATTTTTCACATCGAGATCAATTGTGTTGTTTTGAAGAAATCAACTAACTGGAGAAGTTTGGTACGAAGGGTGTATGATTAGAAATGAGAGTATTTTCAGAAATAAGAATGTTTAATATAAAAAATATAAGTAGTTTTAAGTATACTATTCTTTTAATGATTATAAAATATCTGACATTTATAATTATATAAAAAAATGGTCTTGAGCCATAAAATATTTTATTAACAAAAAATTAAATATATCAACATTTCTTATGATTTATATTTATGCAGTCCGCATGTGGTCGGTGCATGGAATGGTGTAACACTCCTTCCTGAAGGAGGAGGCTGAGAGCCTCTGAAAATTTGAAGAACTACCTTCAGTTCCCTATGGCTACACTGTACTTCATTTTCAAATAAGCCATAAGCTATCTCTCTTCCTTTCCATACCTACACCACAATTAGTTTTGACAATGTAATATCCTTACTAATATCATCATAAATCTATATAAATACATATATATATATATATATAATTTTTTGTTAATAAACAATTTTTAAACTCAATGCCAATTATTTATAATTGTATATTTTTTTTATTTTTGTAATGGAGTCTCAGTAAATTTTAATGAGACCTCAATATTGTCTACTTCCTATCTAGACTAAATTTTTGTTTCATTTAATTTGTAATTAATCATTTTTTTTTATTAAAACACAATCATTCAATAATTTCATAAGAGTAATGATAATACTTAATAATAATATAAATCTTCAACACATATTTATTTCAATATTAAAAATATATACCTTATCAACATGAAAAATTAGATCTAATTCACACACATTTTCAAAACACTTATCAAGTGTCTCAACAAAAACTTGTATCAGATCTAGTATTCCAAGTTCCGATTCAGAAGAATCAACACAAAATACAAAGTATAAAGTAGCATAATGCCGATAGATCAACTTGTAGTCAGAACCTCCAATTAAGCTGAAAATTAAAGAATTTCAATTATATACGAAAGTAAAATATTCTCATTACTGAAAAATTTAAACATCATATAACACTAATAAAAAATTAAATAATGTACACAAGAAAACATACGATTTAGAGTTGAAATTTAAAAATAAAAATTTAACGTTTAATTAAAACTTGTTCATGCTCTGTGTGTTTGACTAATAATTTAAACACTAACCTATATTTTAGAAGATAAAAACTAAAGTGCTGAGTTTCTTGCAAACTTTTTATAAAAATATCAGACAAATAAAGTGGTTCAAAGTAAATTAAAACGAAGAACTGAACAGCTATGTAACTACTATGATTGAGTTGCACTTGCTACAATTGAGCAAATTTCTTTCAAATTATTTGTTTAGAGTAGGACACAAAATGTTGGCCGAAAGGACCGACACTAAGAATGCTAACAGTTATTGAATGATAACACCGAGTTATAAATAAATATTAAAACTTCAAAGTTAAGTCATTCAAATAATAATCTAAGAAATAAGGACAACAATAATATATGTTTAAATCAATTCAAGAGTGATATACAAGTTCTTACCTTCCTCCTTCTAAAAAATTGCAGACATTATCATCTCTTTTTGAAACTAGCTGAAATGTTTCTTTTATGATTTGTTGTTGCATGTCTTCATTCTGTTAAATAACAAAATTACATTACACATAACTTTTATTTCACATGGAACTAAAAGAAGATTGTCTGGATGTTTACAAATTAATTGAATTCTGGGACACTGAAGTTGCCACTAAATGCATTTTTGTTGTATTTAATGTTTCAATTCTCATATTTTCTTAATATTTCGAGCCTAGAAAAATGAATTGTCCGAAATTTTTGTTTTGACACACAGTGTATTAATTATAAGACTGAACTTGTTGACGTGCTACCCACCAAATGAACTCGATTACCACGGATGAAGAGAAATGTCATATAACTAGCCAACTAATTGTGATAGTATACTGAATACTCACAGCAACGAGCATATTAACACAATTATTGAAAAAAACTTTTAATCTACAAAAAAGTTAAAAGTCTTAATAAAAATGATTTTATAAGATCTCTTGGAAAATATCTATACTCACAAAATATTGGTAGAATTTAGACATTCTGGGCTTTCCATGATTGTTAAATACCAAAATCGCTTTAATCATTTTTAGTTACACTGATAATAGAAAACAAAATAAAACCATTAACATTTAACCTATTTTTTAAGAAAATTGACCTAAAAACATCAAACGAAGAATTTGATCTCTTATAACACCGACAACATAAACCATATGTCAGCAGACAACTCAAAGATACCATACTAACAAAAGATAGACCACTTCAACTAAGAGATTAAAATCATACTACAACTCTATAGAATTTCATTTGACATTACATATAATTGGTGATTATACGAACAATATATTGATATATATGTGTGTGTGTGTGTAACTTCAGCTAGTAAACTGGTTTCCTAGGCATGCACAAAAATAATTATTATAACTTTATTTCAGGTTGAAACTATGATTTCGATCTTTTAGCACCCGGGCCCCCAAAATTCAAGAAAATTATTCTAGGATGTGTCAATAAAATAATACAGCAGTTCAAAATCCGCAGTCTATACATTTCATAATCAACAGGATTTCAAGTTCTTCTAATTCGATTCGATAATGTTGTGATCGATAATGCAAAGACGTTAAACATCTGCCTCTTGTTTTCAAATATAATCATTTGTAAGAAAACATTTAAATATTGTCTTTATAAATTTGAAGTTGGAAAACCGTTATGATTAACAGTTTTTACGCTGTAAATACTGGAAGGATAGTAAATAATTATTCTGAGAATTTGAAGAACAGATTTAATTATTTTGGTAAGTAGTATATAGTTATAAAGTTTGTAGTACGTCTTCTGTACCAATAAATTAGAAGTAAGAATTATATAGTAATAAATTAGAAATTTTCTAATTACTTGACTTTACTTCCTCATATTGAACAACATTTAAATACAGTACATAATATATTGTAGGTTAATAATATGCTGTTATGATAGAAAATTATTTCTTAACAATACAAATGAATTCTTAACAATACAAGGCATGCATTAGTAATCTAGAATTAATGTTTCAATAATACCGAATTTTATAAATACTCAATTTAAATACCCATGTTTTCATTACTTTACAATTTATTAAATGTAAATATGTATTTAATTTTTCTTGATGGGTATCACGAATGGTCCCACAAATTCATCATGTTGCCTTACTTAATAATATAAGGAATTTCACACAATGTGTAATATCTGTCATACACCATTTCACATAATTCACATCTGGTTGATGAAAGCTTTTTGATTTACAAATCTTGTGAAAACCGTGCACAGCGAAACGGGTTACTGTGTGTCGTAGTTCGTATAATGCTCTCCTCCATTCGTTTGTCATCATGGCGGTGGTACTGTAAAAATTGTCCTATATCTGGTTCTTCTTTTCCTTTAGTTCTTGGATCACGTGTTGATATGTAGGTGTAGATGGCAAAGTTAACCCTGATGTATAGCGTAGGTCTTCTAAATAGAAAGTTCATATGCAAGTCGTGATGGCGTATATTTCGAGACACACTGTATCTTTTTCAGAAAAGTTGCTTTTATATTTTCAATATCTTTCAGGTTCTTTCTATTTAGTTTCTCCCATATTAATTCCAAACTGTATGTGACTATTGGGGGTGACTTTTGCTTTGTAGAGAGAGATGGCCGTGTCTATGGAGAGTTGTCGTATCATCCGAATATCTTGCATTGCTCTGATAGCTGCGATTACTTTCATGTGTAGTGTGAATGTGCTTCCTGTCGGTTGTAAGGTTATCCTAAGGTACTTGAAGCTGTTTGTAAAACGTATTGGTCTGTTGCCGAGGTATAAAGTGTCTTTCGTGCTGTCTGCCACCTTTCCTGAATGTCATTGCTCCTGTCTTTTGAAGGTTTATTTCTAGTTCATTTTCTTGAGCCCTTTTCATGTTGCCTTACACTTCCTTACTATTTAAAGGATTGACCTGAAATTAAATTTTTCGTTCTCTTATTTAATTTTTAAATGAATCCGTTTTCAGTATTCTCAAGGTAAACCAAGGATTTGTCTGATGTAATTTGTTAAAATGAATTTGCAATTAATTGATCAGACTTTTATGGTGTCACATTATTTGGAGAATAACTTATTTATTATGAGTTGAGTTTTGAGAGAGGGAGAGAATTTAGATGAAATGAAATAGTTGAGGACGAGAATTATGATTGACTGAGTGGCTGTGAATTGGACAGTTTCGTAAATGTGAGTGAGTTTAGGAAGGTCAATGTTTAAACTCGTTTGTATACTATTTATGTTATACCTTAAAAATAAAGTATAGAAGGTTGTGTTATTTTGATTCCTACATAACTAGACAAAATGACACTATGTTTGGCAAGATAATATCATCATCTGATATCATTTACCCTGTGCTCTTTAAAATCCATGGGGAATTATTAGATTTTGAGATGGCTCCAACGTGTTTTCTTAACATTATGTAAGGGCACGAGTCTAGCGACTGAATTGATCCCAGACTTTTGGGATATATGAAATGAAATGGCCCTGACTATGTATTAGTTCTTCATCCCCACTTATAAATGAATGATTTATGGGGATTCAAAGGCTATTACAGTGCCATATTAGGTTTTTCTGATGTAGTTGTAATGTAATATTATTTCATCATCTATTACATCATCTATAGAATTGGTCAGTAATCTGTAGATTGGCACATTACTTACTACTGTAATATTAATTTTTAATATACAACTAATCTTTTCATTTACATTCATGAATGCTGTATTCTTTGGCAATATAATTTTCTGTTGAGTCATTCAATGAAGTAAATACTAGTTAATGAATGTAAGCTTTCCTGGTGTAAATTATTAATAAATTTGTTGAAGACAGCGGTAGAGAATGACTGCAGAAACATCAACATCAAGAAATCTGAACATGGTGCTTAACCACGAAAAATTTATTAATAATAAATACTAATTGTTCACAGTTTATCTAGTCACATTGGAAAATCAAAGCCATCATCATTGGTTGCATTTATAATGTTATAATTGTGAACAGCCATGAAAGAATAATATTAGCTTTATCTAATTTATTTGCAGTATATTAAAATAAAGTACTGCACTTTTTTTATTTAAAGAAGTTTAGCATTTCTTATATATTATGTAAATTATAATAGGTAACTTTATTAAACTTGTACAAAGACTGTAAAGTGACAAGTTAGTTGTTTAGAGAATTCATACATTTTCATTTAGATAACAATTTATTTTAACTAAGGAATACTATTCTATTAATTGTCTTCAGTAAGGTACTGAAATTATATAGAACTATTGAGCACTTCTGCTGTGGATTTGTATTATTTAGTCCACATTGTTCATTTATATAATTGCCAATCTTGGCAAAACTTTGCTAGTATAATAACATAGTAAAATTTATAATTGTGTTCAATTGATCATTATGTCAACTTGAGTCAAATCTTACTCCCCACTATGCAGCTAATCCAACAGACTCGAACCAGTCTCACTCTTACATGGCAACAATTCTGACCAAACAAGCACTGATCTGACTTTCAAGTTAAGGCCACAACCAAAGAAAGAAAAATATATTTATACCAAGAAAAAAGGCAAACCATGAAAGAAAGATATAATAATTAAATAATATTATGTCCCATGTTTTGCTTGTATGATACATTGAAATGATTTTCCACAAAATAAGTTAGTTCCGAATCAGTATTTTTTATAAATATATAAAGCTCATTGAAAACTGTTTCGCCAAATATCCCCTCGAGTATTACAGTACCATGCCTCTGTAACTTGAAAGGTTCTATCTCCAAAACTTCCACCTGGCTGCTACCATAAATCTAGTTTGATATTAAATGTACATGTATTATTGCAAACTTTAAAATATTATACTTTTCACTTTAACTAATTAATAGTAAGTAAAATGTTTTATTATATAATTTATAAGACAGTTTTTGTGTGCTATAATTTTGATGGTGGGCTATGACAAGGAGGTGGGGGTAACTTACGCTCCTCTATAAATACAGGCCAGATATCACCAGACACACTATTGCTAGAAGACAATGGCAGTGAACATCACTTAAATGTCACAAATACAATTGTTTACTCGGTTAGAAACCCAAGGTGACTTTATTAATCTATAATATTGTTTTTGTAAATGATTATTTTAATAAATTCTGAAGAATATTATTTCTTGTTGTTCCATCATTTAATTTGCAGAAGAAATACATGACGTAAGAGTGGCAAAGTGGTGTTAGATCTCGATAGGTAGTATAGTTCATTTGAAAAGTGGGAACGATACATTAATGTTTCAAACAATCATTTATCTTAGGGACCATCAGTTCAGGGCATAGGACTTGTGCCCGAAAACTCCAAAACCGACTTATATTAACCAATTAAAGTAGAAAATTATCTATTTTAGGTAATTCACAACTACTGGCATGGACAATTCACTATAATAACTTTTTTGTTTTAGGGAAAAGATGAAGTGTCACTATGAAGTCTTAGGTGTTTCACGTACTGCATCTTTTGAAGATTTGAAAAAGGCTTACAGAAAACTGGCCTTAAAATGGCATCCGGACAAAAATTTAGATAATAGTGAGGAGGCCAAAGAACAGTTCTTATTAGTTCAACAGGCATATGAAATACTTAGTGATCCCAGTGAGAAAAAATGGTACGATGAACATAGAGAGGAAATTCTGATATCTGGATCTGGAACTAACTATGTAGATGACTGTCTAAATGTGTTTACATATTTTTCACCCTCATGTTTTAAGGGTTACGAGGATGATGAAAAAGGGTTTTACTCAGTTTACAGGGAAGTATTTAATAAAATTTCAGCTGAAGATTCACAGTACCTAACTGATACAGATCTTGAGTACCCTACATTTGGCAATTCATGTAGTGATTATGCAGAAATTGTTCATCCATTTTATGCTTTCTGGCAAAGTTATACAACCAAACGTTCCTATTCATGGCTCTCACCTTTTGATGTCACTCAAAAGGTTCAAAAGCGAGTATATCGTGTAATGAGTAAGGAGAACAAGAAGGTACAGGAGAAAGCAAGAAAAAAACGAAACACAGAAGTTCGTAAGTTGGTAGAGTTTGTGAGAAAGAGGGATAAAAGGGTTCAGCAGCATGTACAGCTCCTCAAAACAAAATCCATAGCAAATACCAAGAAAGCTGAAGAAATGAGAATTAGGCAAATAAAAGATAGAAATAAAAACTTGGAAAATTATAAGGAAACCTCATGGTCAAAATTTTCAAATGTTGAGCCTGAGCTAAAACTAATTGAATCTAATTTGGCAACAGCATTTGGAGAGACGAATTCATCTGATGAAGAAAACAGTTCAGTGTGTACAACCTATTTTTGCTCTCTTTGTAATAAGACATTTAAATCTGATCGAACACTTTCCATGCACCTTTTGTCAAAAAAGCATAAAGAAAATGAATTGTTACACGGAAAATCAGTTCTACCTGAAAGTGACGCCAGTGAAGATAGTGAGGCTAGTAAAGTTACTGAGACTAGTGAAGATAGTAAATCTAAGGATGATAGTGAGTCTAGTGAAGCTTCCGAATCTATTGAAGCTTCTGAATCTAGTGAAGATAGCGAATCTAGTGGTGAATCAAATGATTCGAGACACCTTAGTGACATTAGCAAAATCATGGGAAGCTTCCCATGTGACAGTGATAGTCATGATTCAATTGACACTAGAAACATAGGAAATGACCTTGCTTCAAATTTGACAGAGTTAAGCTTAAGCGATGAATGTTTAAAAGTACAGACAAAGAAAGAAAGTAAAAATATTAAGTTGACGGAAATGCAGTCAAGAGAAATTCAAATTGATTCAAAAGATATTGATAAATCTAAAGACTTGCCTACACCAGTTGTTGAAGCAACATGTTCGAGACAAAATGTTGGTAAAAAGAAAAGGAAGAAACCGAAAGCAACTGGTGTGCTAACCAAAAGTGTACCTGTTAAAAACAAGGGCTTGACTAGTGCTAAATCAAAATTAGGAGATGAACAAAGTGAAGTTATCTCTTGTGGAACATGCCAGAAACAGTTTTCTTCAAAAAATAAGTTATTTGAACATTTAAGAATAACAGGACATGCTCTTTCTAAATTATTAATACCTGGAAAAATTGGCAGGAAGAGAGGAAAGTAACTTTTAAATTCACTTGTTAATTTTTGTTTATTTACTTTTTGTTTAATAAATTAATTTGTTTGATTCATAATTTATAGAATTTGGTACAGTTACCAAATTATGTCCTTTATTAAACTGTGATATTTGTTAATTGTGTTTGACTTCAATAATTTTATTTGTTACACTTGTAAGTCTTTTGAATAATATTTAGCATTGCGTGTTTATTTAGTTCAATTACCCACTTTTTTCGTTTGATGAATTGCAATATTTGTAATTATAATTTGATTTTAATAAAGTTTTCATCAAAACAGAAATTCCTATTAAGTTTTATTTCCACATTTCATCAGTGCTAAGTTACTTGTACAGAGGTATTTCAAGTCAAGACCTGTGTTAATGAGCTATTTCAGCGGGATGTTTGTATTATTGTGATAAATTGGCTATACATACTATCTTTTGTAATAAATAAATGTTTGCTATATATTCTTTATTCCTTGCACTTTACATTAAAGAATACAAGTCAGAACTAAAACAATTTATATCAGAAACTTTTAGGTTATATGAAGTTGTTGCAGAAGATACGATTTGTCAGCTAATTTTCATCCAATTAGAAGTAGAGAAAATTTCACTTATACATATGTTGAATTTATTGTTGAGTTCAATTCGCACAGAGGCTTCATAATGTATTTCAATTGTGCAAAGTGTTCCAGACTTATACAAGAAATCCATAATACTTCAGAGATCTGAACATTTATGTAAATTTGTCTCATGCTGATTCGCTGTGTACAATAATTTTTTTGTGTGTTTCTAACAAAAAATTTCAATTATTACGAAATCATATATGGAACCCATACAATGGAGAATGAGTATTATTATTAAAAATGCAGTATTGACAATGAACTTCAAATTTGTGTGTGTCTGTTCTTTGGATAACAGAATCTTTCCACCATCATGTAAGATACATTTTCTGTGACAGGGCAAAGTGCTAAACCACAATGAGAGGAAGTGGGAAATGTCTTAGTCAACTCGATTACAACCAAGTTAGTTGGAAAATAAAGTATTGTATAATACTATATAGAACTTTTCAATCAGCTTATTTTTTCTTTGAACAAGCAGGAAAACAGACAAAGTAGATTTTCTGGAATTCTACAGGCAATCTTCTGGTTTTCTGAAGATATAAATTTCATCATGTTCAAATGGAGGACAGTTGAAGGCTGTGGAAAAATATTACAGGATGTCCTGTTTATATTGTGCATCTGTAATAACATTTGCTTGTACAGGTATTGAAAATATGTTATTTATAATAAAACCACTCTAGTATGTTTGTTTTTTATTCAAAAAACATGCCAATTTCTATAAACAGGAGTCCATATTAGAACTTATTTACAAACTTGGGCTAGAGAAAATATGACTTTTTTTTCAAGGAATTTCATTTGAGTACAAGATACAAGTGACATCACTTTTTAAAATAGCAATCTTGGTCACAATTACAGTCCCTCAGATGAATTCAAAAACATATCAGGAATTTGACATGAAATATAATAACTTTAAGATGAATGTCAGGATGGTTTACTTGTAATATTAATCACATTACACCTAACTCGTAACTGTATGTGCCACAGAACGTGAAAAAAAACCAACACCACAGCTGAAGTTGACCAACTTCATTCATTCAACTACTTTCTATTCTTTATTTATGTTGAGGAAGTCATATAGGCATAGTGGGTGGAAATGATCTGAATCAATGAAACTACATGTAAAAAAATTTAATATTTGCCTTAGCTTCTTGTTGGTAAATAACTTCCAAAATAAATATTATCAATCTGAATGTACAAGTTATTTGGAGAACACCATATAAAAGTGTCATCTGGTATAAATCAACTATACTGACTGCTACTGTGCACCAAATCTATGAACAATTAAAAAAATGTTTTATCAGAGTCAGCTTTCCTTAATTATGTGTGGAAGTCCCAAGACTTTTGCATATTTTAGACTTCTGGAATTACCAATTGGAATTTCTCTAAAAATTCCCAGCCTCGCAGTTAACATATAAACCGTAAAATGTATGTTCCGGACATCAGTTAGAAGCAGAATGCCAAGTCTGGTGCTGGGCCAAAGTAGTAGGTCCACCGCATTCGGTCACATGCTGTGCGGTGACAATTTGAATTTCCCAATTTCTTCTGATCCGTTTCCCAATATAAGAGTAATTTAGGTGTTCCAGTGCCTGATCTGAGGAGACGCAGACACCATCTCCTGTCTCCCTCGACTGGGCTGAACTGAATATGTCCGTATCTGTAAAGTGTGCCTATGCTGTAAACTGATACTCATTAATTGCTGAATACGAACAGAGCTGTTTACTGTCGGTCTGTCATTCTGTTCTCTATTTGTTATTTAAATGTCTCTCTTTGTCATTTAAATGTCGATTGTGGTTTACACAGTTCTATTTACTGGATGTTCCATCATTCATCTGCCTGACCGAGGGCGTAATCTGTGGACCATTGAATTTATTTGACGGTCTGAAATAAATTTAACCAGAAATCTAAAGAAAAGGAAAACTAGAGTCGCGCGTCGTGGCTGGCTCCTCCCAACCCCCCACCAACATTACTCTCGCAAGCCACAACTTCGACCTTGAGAGAGATAGCCAGGACTTCGTCAGTCCAGATAACATGCCCGAGTTTGTCACAGTGAACGTGGAGCAGGGTGCTTTGAAAGGCAAGAGAGCCACCACCGTACACGGGGGAAACTACTTCAGTTTCCAGGGAATACCGTACGCGAAACCCCCTGTCGGGCCTCTTCGTTTCAAGGTTAGTAACCTTGTATACAAAACATGAAACGAGAAGTTTTGCGAGTTATTTTGATTGCGGAAATACCGGACATTAGTAACAATACATGCGTCACGTAATTAGGGAACCTATGTGTAATACAGCAAGAATTCTGATATGAAGACTAAGTGCGGGGAAAGGAAAACAATCGTGACCACTCAATTCATGCGCTTTTTACTGTTATTCACGAGGTTGAAAGGAAATACTGTTTAATGCGACATCAAACGGAACTTCCGGACTTTTCAACATTTGGTAAGTGGGCGATCGAGTACATATTGATGAATCAGGCGTTTCTGGGAAGTTCAAGACACCTCGCCAATTTTCCTGTTCACTATTTGACACAACCGCAATGTTGCGACATGAAACGTGGTGCCAGTTTAATTCCTTGAAACTTGAGACCGGAAACGAAATTTAACGTATAATTGCACAAACCCGGCTGAACGTTTTCGTTTAAAGTGAGGAAATGGTAAATAAGACTTTGATAGTACTATTATTGTTATAAGAATTTGTATTTTCGTAATGTTGGCATCATTGTGGTAACAATACGTCTGGCATCTTCATTAATCATCAGCACAATCCTCACGATACCATAAAGACCCATCGCTAACAGAGTTTATATACTTTACTGACTGGGTGCCCATCCTTCAATGAACACATTACCTTAGGTGCTAGCTTTTGGGGGGGGGGGGGGGAACTTGACTACAATATTTCCATTGACGGAACAGGGCATGGGTCTACCTTTTTTCTACTTTAACACGATATTTATTATTTATAACTCATTATACCAGTTTCAATTTCCATCTTATTTAATGTTGTTTCTTACTTATTATGTAAGAAGTCTTGACATCCAAGATTTTGTGTACGCCAGAATACATGCCAAATAAAAAGAAAAGTAAATACGGAAAACCGAAAATTAAGTTTTAACGTTTTCAGATGGTGAATAGCCTTAAAGTTCAGAGAATACCCATTCATTCGACTTTCTGTTAAGTAAACAAAATCCCTGCTGAAGCTGTTAAAATCAGGTTTTGTAACGTTCGACATTTAATTTAGAGGTGGTGGACGGCTATTTGATATTTCTTAAAACTTCGCTATAGCACTATATAAAAACAGTACATTGTTTAATCGAAATCGGTCCGTTTTTTTGCGAAAAGCGGACAAAATGAGGGTTTTGGAAGGGCCACCATATTTTCACAAGATGACTGGTATCAGTTTTACGTAGCGCCCTTTTTTTTTCTTGAGGGGCGAGAGGTGGTTTTGGAGACAGGCTACTTTAGGGTAATCCACATGGTGGCAATTCCTCTTTAATAGCATAGGAACGGAATTTGAAAGGGGGGATGCGGAAAGGAAGAACAAGGTAGTCAAGGGTTAACTAGGGCGCCCGGGCTATAGTTTAAGGATCCTACCCGGCATTAGCCGAAACCAGTGGCGGCTCGTGCATATGTGCTACTGCAGATAAATTAATTTAGGAAGAAATAATTCCTCTTAATTTTAAGAACCTTCATAACGTTTTAACACTGCGAATCTATGCTTAGATGTCGAAGACTTTAAACTCCCCGCATTGCGGTGCCTTTACAGCCAAGCAGAGCCGTGTTGCGCAATGACACAGACACATCAGGAGACACAAGCTACGAAATCTAAATAAAATTTAACTATTCAGTAATCATAGATATTATTTTAAAGTGCTTTGTTTTCAAAACAAAATTAATATTCCTCCTTTTTGGCTAATATTTAAAAAAAATCAAAATCAATGGTTATTAAAGAAAATAACATTTAAGGGGCATCATAGTGCGAATATCTACCACACGACTCTGCATACAACACTGATTACTGGCTTGTTCCAAAAATTAACTTTATTAAAAATATGTAAGAAGGAAAAATACTTTTCAAAACAAACGTATATTTTTAATTTTCGTTTTGCTTTCTTTTAAATACGTTTTTTAAACATTATAAATGCAATTACAAGTTTCTGGTATTATTTTCCCAAGAACCTGAGGAGAAACAACTCCAGAAAACTTCAAATTCCCCCCCCCCCCTCCCCCGGTCCTTTGCCAAATATCTCAATGTTACAACCAGCTGAAATAGCTTTCCTAATTACCGAATTTTTTTTTAGAAATGTACAAGTTTACGAAATGTAAAAGCTTGTGAAAATATGTATTCTCCATTCGTTGGTAATCTTTCACACATACTATTATTTTTTTGTACTAATGACATGTAAGACAAGGTTTCACTTCGTAAGTCACTTCTTCAATACCGTTCTTCAGCTCAAAACCTGTGATCATAATTTATAACAACCTCCGCAAATCCTTCTCTGCTTTGAATGATACACTTCATATGCCTTAACAAATTCTATAACAATCTTTTCATTTAAGGGACTGTGTGCTTCACCTGTAGGAAACTGTTAAATATGTGTACTGCCATTTCATTTTTAGCTACTAGAGTTATGAGTGGTTTGCTCATAATTTTAGCCAAAAAAATGTGGCAAGTGAGAAAAACTACCTCGTTACATGTCAAAGTGCATATGTCCCTACATTCATTGTTTTACAAGAATCTGAATTAGACAAAATATAAAAATTAGTGAATACAAATTATCAGCTTATATCTATTTAAATAAAATATTTATACATCAACAAGTCAATAAAATTTAGAAATTTTGTGTTAACTTATTTTATTAAAATAAGAATTTAT